>CM077147.1:42330836-42762460 GCA_039583875.1 Platanthera guangdongensis
TCGCGAAATCTCTCCGCCGCCTCCGTCGCCGCTCGCGCTAGTCCGTCGCCCTGCCCAGATCGCTTTTCTTCCCGATCTCCGCGACAGAAGCTTAGCAAAGCTTGAGTCTCACGTAGTCTATCCAGAGATCCTTGTCTCTCGATTTGTTGACCGGGAAAACCTCCCGTTCCGAAATCGATTGAGACGACCGATCCTAGAGTGACCGTTTTAAGACCTAGTTTGCTTTGCAAACGAAGTTTGGATCTCAGAGTATTGCTGCCGTGAACAACTTCATTGCCGCCGATCCGAAGCTACCGCCGCTCGTGTTGCCGCCGCCGGTTCCGGGGAGATCCTCTCCAAGAGAGACCAAGGTTGTAGACTCTTCATTGACTTCACAGAACCGTCGTCGAACGAAGAGGAACACTTTAGTCTCCAAACGAAGTTTGTATCTCGTGTACATTCTATATTTACTTTTGTTGTAAAGGAACTTTTGTTCCGTGCTGTAAAGGGTTGGGTGCAACCCGTTTTGTGGAGTGTTTGACTCTCACGTGTGAAGGGTTCCTTCCGTTAGTGCAGGATTGGATTTCAATCCTGTTGGAGAAGAGACCGAGTCGTCCTTGTTGGGAGATAGGTCGAATGGGGAAAGTGGATGTACCCAAGTCGGGAACCACTATAAATTGCCTGTGTATTCTGTGTGCTGTGCTTTTATTTTTATTGTGCAGGTACATTCGTAAATTCCGCAAAAGCGCTACAAGTCACCTATCCCCCCCATGGTTCACATAGTTTGACACTAGGTGGACTTTCAAGTGGTATCAGAGGGAGGTTACTCAACAAAGGTTAACACCTTGAGTTGAATCCTGCCACTAGTGTCAACAAGGAACATACATCTACTATGGACGGGCTACAAGTACTCCGCAAGATCACAGTGTGCAACAGCTCCACTTTCCTATCTGGAAGGAAAAGGATCAGGTTCTACAGGGAGCACTGGATCCTCGACTTTTCATGATCGTGCTTAGGGACCTTATGTCCCCACAAGTTCTCCACCTTGATCCCACCAAGAAAGTGGGCCGGAGAACCTTTTCTGAATGGACAAGTCGAGAATGGTGCTATTGTCACTTGACATGAAGGCAAGAAACTCCTGGTCACGAGTTGATGACTCTATATTCACAACTTCAGCAACTGCAGGTCACACAGGATCTGCAGTGCCTGTCTGTTGAAATTTGTGAAGTGGAAGTGGGTGACGGTACGGCCGCGCGGCCTGTGCGGACAGCTTTGGCGGACTGGGCGGACTGGGCGGACTGGGTTGCGGCCTGGTGAAAGTCTGGTGGAAGCCGGCTGTGTTCTGAGCGGGTTGTTGCATGGTGTCCGCGGTTTGGTGCGGCCTGGTATCTGCGGATAGAGAGGCTTGCGGACTGGTGCATTGCTCAGTGGTCGCGGGTGCAAGTTTGTGCTGTTGGCGGGTTGGTTCGAGTTCGCGGGAAGCCTTGCGGACTGTGTGTCCGCGGTTGGGGCTGTTGCGGACTGGGCCTTGAGCTTGGCTGAGGCCTTGTCGAGCTCAGGTGTTACAGCAGGTCTTGCTGTGGAGACCGGTTGGCGGACTGTGTTTGGAGTCCGGCTTGGTGCTACTGACTGCATTGGACAAGTGCGAGGAGCTCGCGGACTGGTTGCGGTCTGTGCTAGGGTGTTTGGCGGACGGGACTTTGTGTCCGCCATGCTCGCACTGGCCCTTGATGGTTTTGGACTTGGTCACACTTGGTGTCAAGTTCATGGTGTCCGCCGTATCCGCCAAGTCCGCTGTGACCGGGCGGACTGTTGCTGTTTGCCTTTGGTCGTGGACTTGTGGCGGATTGAGGTGTGAGTCTTGCGGACTGCCTCGGGTTGGTGCGGACTGCCATTGAAGAGGGTGCTGTCCTGAAGCAGTTGGAGCTTTGCGGGCTGGTGCCTTGTCCGCTTAGCTTGGGCGGACTGGAGAGGGTTCGTCATTGGTTGCCTTGCTCCTGGCGGTTTCCCTTGGTGACTGGCTAAGTCCTCGCGGACTGAGCGGACAGTCGTTTTGTGTTCGCGCGGGCTGGGGCGGTGTCGCTATCTCATGGGCGGTGACCACACTCCTCACCTGGCCTATAAATAGGACCCCCCTGGCACATCTACAGTAACCTAAGTAACGTGAGTGAACAGTAATTTGGGTTGGGCGAGTGCTGCGGTCTGTGTTTTTCAGTCCGCGCGGATTGTTTCAGGCTGACGTTTTGCTGTGTGCAGGTCGCGCGGATAACTTCAAGGAGCCAGAGTTTGGCTGTACTTCGGTCAGTGCTTGGAAGTGTGCGGTCTCTGCGGACTCAGCAGAGGTCGCTCTGCGGCTTGTCAGTTCTGTTTCAACTTTCCCAGCTTCAATAACCTGTCCGCCGGCTTCAGGCGGGTAGGGGAGTTCCTCAGTTCGGGTTCAGCAGGAGGCGAATAACGGTCTGTCCGCGCGGCCTCGCGGTCTCGGCGGACTCCGTGGTATTCGGCGGATTGCAGCATAGCTTGGGCGAGCTCAGCGTCTCGGCGGTCTCGGCGACCTCGCGGTCTCGGCGGACTGGAGTGCTGTCCGCCCGGCTTGTTTTTTTTCTTTCTGTTTACAGCTGTAATACTAGCGAAATCATGTCTCGCTATGTATGCCTCGGATTGTAATGAAGTGAATGCATAATAAGATCTTCTTGTGCTTCCATTGTTTTGTTGGGTGCAACCTCTAGTCCTTGGGTTTCCGCAGGTTCAGCGTGCGAACTGGGTAGTTCCGAAGATATTAATTTGGCGTTTGGGCTATCTTGCTGACCACGTTGAGAAAATTTAACATGGTATCAGAGCGAGGTTTCTGAGGTTGCGGAGGTTCAGTTGCGTGAGCGGAGGTCAGCCAGTGTTGTTACTCAGTGATTGAGTGGTGATCAACCTGTGTTGTTGCTCGGAGCTGCTGAAGGGTACCAACAGGTGATTGCAATGGAAGGAAGCTTAGCAAGAGGTCTGGGCATTGAACTCTTAACGCCGACTAACTATAAAAGTGGAAGTCGTGCATGAAGAGTTATCTTCTAGGCGAGGAGCTGTGGGAAGTTGTCGGTGGAGACGACAGACAGGAAGTAACTGCTGCTTTCGGTACTGCTGAACAGGTGAGGCTCTGGAGAAGAACTAATGCTAAGGCAGAGTTCGTTCTGAAGAGAGCTGTCTCTCCGGAACTGTTTGATCACATCATTGGGTGTGAGTCGGCTGCTGATATTTGGACAACCATTGATGAGTTGTTCAATAGGAAGAATGTGGCGCGGCTTCAGTTCCTGGAGAATGAGTTGGCCAGGGCAACTCAGGGAGACCTTCCATCTCCAGGTACTTCTTAAAGATGAAGAGCTTGTGTGCTGAGCTGTCGGCACTGGATCCTGATGAGCCTATCTCTGAGGCAAAGATGAAAAGGCACATTTTCCGCGGCTTGCGGAAGGAGTATGTGGCCTTTGTTACGTCTGTTCAAGGGTGGGCTACTCAGCCGTCTTGCTGGAGCTGGAGAATCTGCTTGCCTCGCAGGAGAGCTTAGCAAGGCAGATGGCTGGAGTGAATCTGAATCAGGAAGGCAGCGAGGCTCTCTTCTCAGGCAAGAAGAAGGGATGGGAAGGGAAGAAGAAGAAGAAGGTGCAGGCCGCTGTTGAGAAGGAGACTTCAACTTCATATCCGCCGGAGAGGAGCAATGCTCCTAAGGACTGAAGAAGAATCTGAAGTGCTACCGGTGTCATCAGCGAGGGCACTTCAAGCGGGACTGCAAGGTCAAACTGCAGCCTGGGCATGCTGCGGGAAAGGAGGAAGCTTGCTCACGAAGTGAAGAAGCAGAATGGGGAGGAGCTTTCATGACGGGCACTTGTGTCCGGGCCTTATCTGCTGAGGACTTCAACAGCGAGTGGATCGTCGACTCCGGTGTGGTCATCACCTCACCGGAGACAAGTCGAAGTTCACCTCCATGCAGGCTTACTCAGGTAATGAAGCTATTATCACTGCTGATAATACTGTTTATGCAGTAGAGAAGGAGGGGGTCGTGTCTTTGGGTAGTGATCAGGGGCCACTCACGTTAAGGAGTGTGTATCACGTGCCGGGCATGAAGAAGAACCTCTTCTCGGTGACCAACGCGGTGGACGCTGGGTATCACGTTCTGTTTGGGCCAACAGACGTGAGGTTCCTTCGCAACGTATCAGCGGTAAAGGCTGATGTTGCTCATGTTGGGAGGAGGGTGAAGAACTTGTTTGTTCTTTCCACCAGTGCCTATGTTGATAGGATGAGGGCCAATGATAGTGCGGCTATCTGGCATGAGAGGCTGGGGCATGTTGGCATGGACAAGCTGAAGGCAATGGCGAGTAGAAGTCTGGTGAGGGGGTTGCCGATGTTGTCCTCCTTTGGTGATGGGCATGTTTGTGCGGGCTGTCAATACGGTAAGGCACATCGCCTTCCGTTTGATAAATCTCAAACAAGGAGCAAGAAACCATTGGAGTGTATTCATGGCGACCTGATGGGACCGACTGTTACTGCCAGCCTTGGTGGAAGCAAATACATGCTTGTCTTGGTTGATGACTACTCAAGGTATACTTGGGTGTACTTCTTAAAGGAGAAGTCGGATGCCTTCCGTTTGTTCGTGGAGTTCAAGGAGTTTGTAGAAGGCCGGCTTGGCTTGCGGATTAAGAAGTTTCGAACTGATAACGGGGGAGAGTTTGTCTCTTCCGAGTTTTTCTAACTTCTGCAGGAAGCACGGGATCCAACGGGAGCTTACATGTGCTCACACTCCACAACAAAATGGGGTAGCGGAGCGGAAGATCCGTCATTTGACGGAAACCTGCAAATGCTGGCTGCATGCGAAAGATATCCCGAGGTCCTTTTGGGCGGAGGGAATGTCTTGTGCTGCATATGTTATCAACCGGATGCCACTCAGCCCTATCAACATGAAGACGCCCATTGAGCTGTTGCTGAAGGAGAAGCCGAGTGTTGGACACCTTCGGGTGTTCGGTTCAACTTGCTACGTGCATGTCCCGGATGCTTCACGGACAAAGCTGGATGCGAAGGCAAGGAAACTTGTCTTTGTTGGCTATGATGAGCGGAAGAAGGGATGGAAGTGCATGGACCCTGTGACGAAGAAGTTCGTGGTGTCAAGAGACGTTGTCTTTGACGAGCTGACGTCATATGGAGGTGGCTCGGTGGAGCCTACCGGAAGTAGCAAGGTTGAGGAAGCACCGGTGGAGGCTGCTGAAGGCTTGGAAGAGGAGCTTGCTGTTTCACCAGCAGCTCCTGTTGCTTCGAACTCCGAGCTGAGCCTTCTGGCTCAGAAGCAGGGGGAGCACTGCTCAATGCTTGCCCCAGGTAGGAGTGGAGCCTGAAGAAGCAACGGAAGCCGTGAGCAAGGAGCCGTGTCTTCGGAGATCGAAGAGGGTGGTTAAGCCACCGGCTCGGTACTGTGATGGGAATGCAGTGAGCTTTGTCTCCTGTTTCTTTGCTGGTCCTCTGGATGAGCGAGAGCCTGCAAACTTCAACGAGGCCACTGGAGTGAAGGAGTGGGAAGGTGCCATGAAGGAAGAGATTGATGCTCTGAAGAAGAATGAAACCTGGGACCTTGTGCCCAAGGTTGATGGCATTACTCCGGTTACTTGCAAGTGGGTGTATAAGTTGAAGAAGAAGGCTGATGGGAGCATTGATCGGTTCAAGGCTCGCCTGGTCGCTAGAGGATTCTCACAGCAGTATGGAGAAGACTATGAGGAGACATTCAGTCCAGTTGCGAAGATGACGTCTGTAAGAGTGGTGATCGCCTTGGCTGCTTGCAAGGGATGGAGGTTGTGGCAACTCGATGTGAAGAATGCCTTTCTTTACGGAGAGATTGACAAGGACATCTTCATGGATCAGCCGCTTGGTTTCGTCTCTGAGAAGCATCGGACTATGTCTGCAAACTCAGGAAGGCTCTCTATGGGTTGAAGCAAGCTCCTCGAGCGTGGTATGGGAAGATTGCAGAGTACCTGCAGTTCTGTGGATACCTGGCTTCTAACTCGGATTCTAGCTTGTTCGTCAAGAAGAAGGGAGAGCTAAGAGTCTTGGTCCTGCTGTATGTGGATGATATGATCATCACAGGGAACTCGGAGGAGGAAGTAGCAAGGCTCAGGGGAGCTTGCTATACGCTTCGAGATGAAAGACTTGGGAGAGTTGCATCACTTTCTTGGTCTGGAAGTGGAGAGGAAGGAGTGCGGGATTCTCATTAGCCAGAAAGGTATGCTGATCGTATTGTGAAGCGGTTTGGCATGGGCGAAGGGAAGAAGTGCTCTACTCCACTGGAATCTGGGCTGAAGCTTCGACGAGATGAGGGAAGGTGCTAATGATCCCTTGGTGTTCAGGGCTCTTGTTGGGAGCTTGATCTATCTGACGATTACAAGGCCGGATATAGCTTATGCTGTTGGCCGAGTAAGTCGGTATATGGCTGAACCAAGGCAATCTCATCTAGTGGCGGCGAAGGGAATTCTGAAGTATGTCAAGGTGACTTCTGAGATGGGACTCCTCTATGGAAGGGATGCGGAGTTTGCGTTGCTCGGGTACACGGATGCTGACTATGGCGGTGATTCGGATGATCGAAGGTCTACTTCAGGTTATGTGTTCACTTGCGGTTCAGCTAGCATCTCGTGGTGTAGCAAGAAGCAGGACTCGGTGTCGGTTTCAACCACGGAGGCGGAGTATAAGGCTTCGGCCTTGGCTGCTCGGGAGCCGTTTGGTTGAGGAGGCTCATAGAGGATGTTCATGAAGAAGTGCAAGGGCCTACTTTACTCCGGGGTGACAATGAGAGTGCTCTCAAACTGGTAAACAATCCAGTGTGTCACGCCAGGACCAAGCATATAGAGATTGATCACCACTTCATCAGGGAGAAGGTGTTGGAGGGGTCTCTGCTGGTCGGGCATGTTCGGAGTGAAGATAATCTTGCTGACATCTTCACGAAGCCGCTGTCGAAGGGGCCCTTTGAACGCTTGCGCAGCTTGCTGGGCTTGGTCACCACTTCTCACTTCAAGGGGAGTGTTGAAATTTGTGAAGTGGAAGTGGGTGACGGGACAGGCCGCGCGGCCTGTGCGGACAGCTTTGGCGGACTGGGCGGACTGGGCGGACTGAGGTTGCGGCCTGGTGAAAGTCTGGTGGAAGCCGGCTGTGTTCTGAGCGGGTTGTTGCATGGTGTCCGCGGTTTGGTGCGGCCTGGTATCTGCGGATAGAGAGGCTTGCGGACTGGTGCTTGCTCAGTGGTCGCGGGTGCAAGTTTGCGCTGTTGGCGGGTTGGTTCGAGTTCGCGGAAAGCCTTGCGGACTGGTGTGTCCGCGGTTGGGGCTGTTGCGGACTGGGCCTTGAGCTTGGCTGAGGCCTTGTCGAGCTCAGGTGTTACAGCAGGTCTTGCTGTGGAGACCGTTTGGCGGACTGATGTTTGGAGTCCGGCTTGGTGCTACTGCATTGGACAAGTGCGAGGAGCTCGCGGACTGGTTGCGGTCTGTGCTAGGGTGTTTTTGCGGACGGGACTTTGTGTCCGCCATGCTCGCACTGGCCCTTGATGTTTTGGACTTGGTCACACTTGGTGTCAAGTTCATGGTGTCCGCCGTATCCGCCAAGTCCGCTGTGACCGGCGGACTGTTGCTGTTTGCCTTTGGTCGTGGACTTGTGGCGGATTGAGGTGTGAGTCTTGCGGACTGCCTCGGGTTGGTGCGGACTGCCATTGAAGAGGGTGCTGTCCTGAAGCAGTTGGAGCTTTGCGGGCTGGTGCCTTGTCCGCTTAGCTTGGGCGGACTGGAGAGGGTTCGTCATTGGTTGCCTTGCTCCTGGCGGTTTCCCTTGGTGACTGGCTAAGTCCTCGCGGACTGAGCGGACAGTCGTTTTGTGTTCGCGCGGGCTGGGGCGGTGTCGCTATCTCATGGGCGGTGACCACACTCCTCACCTGGCCTATAAATAGGACCCCCCTGGCACATCTACAGTAACCTGAGTAACGTGAGTGAACAGTATTTGGGTTGGGCGAGTGCTGCGGTCTGTGTTTTTCAGTCCGCGCGGATTGTTTCAGGCTGACGGTTTGCTGTGTGCAGGTCGCGCGGATAACTTCAAGGAGCCAGGAGTTTGGCTGTGACTTCGGTCAGTGCTTGGAAGTGTGCGGTCTCTGCGGACTCAGCAGGAGGTCGCTCTGCGGCTTGTCAGTTCTGTTTCAACTTTCCCAGCTTCAATAACCTGTCCGCCGGCTTCAGGCGGGTAGGGGAGTTCCTCAGTTCGGGTTCAGCAGGGGCGAATAACGTCTGTCCGCGCGGCCTCGCGGTCTCGGCGGACTCCGTGGTATTCGGCGGATTGCAGCATAGCTTGGGCGAGCTCAGCGGTCTCGGCGGTCTCGGCGACCTCGCGGTCTCGGCGGACTGGTGCTGTCCGCCCGGCTTGTGTTTTGTTTCCTTTCTGTTTACAGCTGTAATACTAGCGAAATCATGTCTCGCTATGTATGCCTCGGATTGTAATGAAGTGAATGCATAATAAGATCTTCTTGTGCTTCCATTGTTTTGTTGGGTGCAACCTCTAGTCCTTGGGTTTCCGCAGGTTCAGCGTGCGAACTGGGTAGTTCCGAAGATATTATTTGGCGTTTGGGCTATCTTGCTGACCACGTTGAGAAAATTTAACATGATCATCCTAATGGAGGGCACAGATGAAGTGAGGGATGATCGGAGATCCCTCCTGAACCAGAAGTATGAGGCCTTCAGACAAGGGCCTAAGGAAGAGATCAGAGTCACCTACGAGAACTTCCTAAAGATTGTCAATGCCCTCAAGGGCTACGGAAGAGTGTTCACTAATGGTGAACTCAATGACAAATTCCTTAGGTCCCTTACTAAGGAATGAGACACAAAGATCTGCGCCATCAGAGAATTTGGCAGACTAGCAGAAACTGATCCACAAATTCTGTTTGGGAAGCTGATGTCCTATGAGCTTCAGCTGAACACCAGGAAAGCTGAGGAAGAAGCAGAAAAGGCTGCTGCAAAAGAAAGACTGTGGCTCTAAAAGCCAGTTACTCCAGAAAAGGCAAGGGTGCGGTGTCATACCGTGCCAGGAATAAGGAAGAGGAGGAGGACTCTGAGCTATACTCCTCCAGCTCAGAGCTGTCGGAGGAGGATTTCTCCCTCATCACCCGAGAGTTCAAGAAGTTCCTCAAGATGAGGAATCAAAGAAAGAAAGACATCTCCTCCTCCAGGCATCAGAAGAAAAATTATTCTTCTGACAGGTATGCATCTAAACCTAACAAACATCGTTCTTCTGACATTATTTGCTTTGGATGCAATAGGCCAGGACACGTCGTGGCCGACTGCTATCAAAGCAAAAGAGAAAAGGGGAAAGGAGAGGAGCTCAAATCCTCCAGAGATAAGAAGAAGGAGCGGAGCTACATCGCCAAACGGCCAAAGACACTGAGTGAGTCTGACTCCTCAGACTCGAGTGATGATGAGGAAGCCTACTTCGGGCTGGTGGGTCGCTCGGACTCAGAAGGAGAATGCCCCCCATTTACTGGGAAGGTAAAAGCTCACACCCCTCTCTCCGACTCCGACTCTGATCCTAAGTCTCAGGATGATGAACCTGAGGATGCCCTTCGGCCGTGAAGCTGAGCTCCTCGAGAAGTATGAGCTTCTGCTCAACACTTTCGATGAGTGCCGTAAGAGACTGAAGGCTGAGAAGGAAGGAAGTAAAATTTCTTAGGGTGAGTGTGTATCCCTAAGGGAAGAGGTCACTAGTTTGATTTCTCTCCGACAGGAACACCTTGACCTGACTTCAAACCATTCAGAGTCTTTGAAGCTCCTTGATCTAAAGCAGGAGGAAGTCGACAAGTTGGAAGAACTACTTGCGGCAGAAAGGAAGATCGTCAAGAGCTTCTCCATGCCAAAAACAGTTCTTCCAGTCGTTGATACCTTCTCTGCTCAGGCCAAAGGAGCTGGCTTGGGGCATATAGGGGTATCTAGTTCTTCATCTAGGAGAAACAAGAACCAGAGGAAGAATAAGGCCGCCAAGAAGGCCTCTGCTGATGAAAAGGGTAAGGCTCCTCTTAGTCCTGCTGCGTTCAGAAAGCCTGGCTTTCCTTGCAACCAACATGACTTTGAGTCAACATTTGGGCATCATTTCCGGCCCTCGGTTGCAAAGCCAAAGAGCCGATATGACGGTTGGAACTTTCCCCAGAACTTCGGTGAGAGTGCCTTCAAGGCACCTTATGAGGAAATCCACATAGGAAATTATGGTCCGTTCTCTAGCGGCCATAATGGAAAGCAGGCACCAAAAGCCAAGCCTGTTATACAAAAGGTGACAAAGTCATGTGACTGTTGTCACCATGAGGCCTCCACCTCCAGATCCAAGGCCCAGCTGTACCCACCGTTCCCAGGGTAAGGCAGGTGCCTAGGAAGAGGTACAACAGATTCGACTGTTGGTGCTGTGGCAAAGTTGGTCACTTTGCCGTGGATTGTTGGTTTAATCCAAGGCATTACGAGACTCCCCATGTTAACAATGCGAGGCCGACCACTCGTAGGGTTAACCAACCGAGGGGGAGTGTGCTAACCAGGAATCTAGGACCCAAGTTCGATTGGGTTCCTAAGGCAAATTAATTTTGTTTTGCAGGAATGTCCAAAGGCCACCAAAACGCCGATCTAGTATTTGGACAGTGGATGCTCCCGGCATATGACTGAGACAAGAAGCCTGCTGCGTGACTACACTCCAGTCGAGAATGGACCCAAAGTCATCTTTGGACGGTCAGATCGAGGAGTCACCAGAGGTACGGTATGATTTCCAACGGTATAATCTCTATCACCGACGTGGCTTATGTTGAAGGGTTAAACCATAACCTGATCAGTGTAAGTCAGTTATGTGACAAAGGTTATGACGTTAAATTCTGCAAAGATAAATGTCTGATAATTTCACGTACCTCTTCTGAGACGGTATTATCAGGCATTAGGAGCAGAAATATCTTCTGCTTAGATTTTCTCAGTTTAGATTCTTCTACCCCCGTATGCCTTGTGGCAACAGGCAGTGCATCTCTTTGTGAACAATGGCACAAGAGATTGGCACATATTAATTTCAAGACAATTAGTATGCTATTTTCTAAGAACTTAGTAAGGGATGCTCCCAGTATCAAGTGCATCAAAGATAGCCCCTGTCCTGCATGCCAGATGGGCAAACAGACTCGGGCTACCTTTAAGAGCATTGCTGACAAAGACTCTTCCCGATGTCTTTACCTGTTACATATGGACTTGTTTGGTCCAATGCAAGTTCATAGCTTGGGAGGCAAGTCATATACGCTGGTGATAGTTGATGATCATTCTCGGTTTACTTGGGTGTTCTTTCTGAAACGAAAGTCAGATACGTTTGACATCTTCACTAGTTTTGTCAAGCAGGTTCAGAACGAATTTAACTGCTCCGTGGTCAAAATCAGAAGTGACCATGGAACAGAATTCGAGTCTGGTGCTATGACAGAATTTTGTGAAGAACAAGGTATCTTCATGAGTTTTCCTCCCCGCGCACTCCTCAGCAAAATGGAGTTGCGGAGAGGAGAAATAGAACTCTCATTGAAGCGTGCACGACAATGTTGAAAGACGCTTCTCTCCCGGAATACTTTTGGGCAGAGGCTGTCAATACAGCTTGTCAGGTACAAAACCGAGCATTGATCAACAAGCATCATCGTAAGACGCCCTACGAGCTACTGAAAGGCAGGAAACCAACCATGTCCTACTTGAGGATTTTTGGTTGCAGATGCTATGTACTGAATAATGGGAAGTACCCGCGTACTAAATTCGGTAAAAAATGCTTCGAAGGCATATTCATGGGCTATAGTTCCCATAGTCGGGCATATAGGGTCTTCAATAAGAAAACCCTAGTGGTAGAAGAATCAATAAATGTTGTATTTGATGAAGGAAGTTTGCTTAACAGCAATTCTTCCAGTAGTATTCTTGAAGATGCAGGTACTCGACTTGAACAGCTGAGTCTGGATGAGACCGCTAAAGATGACGCTCCTAAGTACGTCAAAGTTTCCACCTCCACGTCATCTGAAAATGTTGAAGATCAAAATGGAACAAATATCTTAGAAGAAGGAGAAGGCCAAGAAGTAGTCGAAGCTCCAGACGCCAGACTTCTTGAGCTCCGGCACGTGAGGGATCATCCTAGAGATCAGATCATCGGAGATCCTCGTGTCGGTGTCAGAACTCGAAGAGGTACTATTAACGAAGTATTGCATCTTAGCTTCCTGTCACAGGTTGAGCCAAAGAAGTTCGACGAGGCGAACAAGGATGCGGCATGGATTCTGGCCATGCAAGAGGAACTACATCAATTCGAACGTTGCAATGTTTGGACGCTGGTTCCCAGACCATACAAGCAGAATGTGATTGGCACGAAGTGGATCTTCAGAAACAAGCTGGATGAACATGGTGTCATCGTAAAGAACAAGGCCAGGCTGGTGGCTCAAGATTACAGACAGGAGGAAGGGATTGACTTCGACCAGACCTTCGCACCAGTAGCAAGGCTCGAGGCAATCAGGTTGTTCCTGGCGTATGCTTCACACAAAGGATTCACAGTCTATCAAATGGATGTGAAATCGGCATTCCTGAACGGAGACCTGAAAGAGGAAGTATACGTCGCTCAACCCCCAGGTTTTGTCGACCCGACTTATCCCAATCATGTTTTTTTTCTTAATAAGGCCTTATATGGGTTGAAACAAGCTCCACGAGCTTGGTATGAGACTTTATCTAGTTTTCTTCTTGAGAACAAGTTCTCCAGAGGTAAAATAGATAAAACATTGTTTCTCAGGGAAGTCAAAGGCAAGATTTTGCTGGTGCAAATCTATGTCGATGACATAATATTCGGCTCAACGGACAACAATCTTTGCAAAAAGTTTTCTAAACTTATGCAAGGAAAGTTTGAAATGAGCAGTATGGGAGAGCTCAAGTATTTCTTAGGCCTTCAAGTGAAACAGTCTGAGGATGGAATCTTCATCTCTCAGACGAAGTTCACAAATGAACTCCTTAAGAAATTTGGTATGGAGAGTGCAACCTCTATGAGGACTCCAATGGGATCCACCATGTCTCTGGATAAGGATGAGAAAGGTAAACCTTTCGATGAAACCAAATACAGAAGCATCATTGGATCCCTACTCTACCTTACTGCCAGTAGACCGGATATTATGTTCTCCACATGTGTCTGTGCCCGATATCAGGTGAACACTAAGGAATCTCACTATGTCGCTGCAAAGCGAATTCTAAGATACCTTAAAGGTACTCCTAATCTTGGCTTGTGGTACCCGAGAAACAATGATGTCGAGCTAATAGGCTTTTCAGATGCTGATTTTGCAGGGAGTAGGGATGACAGGAAAAGCACTTCCGGGACGTGTCAATTCCTCGGAAGAAGGCTTATCTCATGGAACAGTAAAAAGCAGAACTGTGTGGCTACCTCCATAGCAGAATCTGAGTACATCTCAGCAGGCAGCTGTTGCGCACAACTCCTATGGATCAGAAACCAGTTAGCCGACTACAACCTTCAGTTCAAGGAAGTTCCAATGTACTGCGACTCCTCCAGTGCAATTGCCATTGCCAACAATCCTGTCTCGCACAGCAGAACGAAGCATATTGAAGTGCGCTACCACTTCATTCGGGAGCACGTGGAGCACAAGGACATCTCTCTATGTTATGTCCCCACGGACAAGCAGATTGCTGATATATTCACAAAGCCCTTAGACGAGGCCAAGTTCAATCTTTTCAAGACTGAATTGGGGATGCTCAATTATGAGGAATGAAGACTACAGAAGCTCCAGGCTCATGCACGATCTGAGGGGGAGCAAGGAAATCAAGTGTGAGCACGGACGCAAGAACTGAGGGGGAGCAAGGGGTCACATGCTACCGCCCCGATTTGCAGAAGCCGAAAAGGGGGAGATTACCAAGCTTGCTAATTGGTATTGGTAAGGGATGACTCAACTCAATGTTAAGTTTATGGTTTTCATTCCCATTTGCTCTATTCACCTTAGCTTGTAGGGTTTAGGCTTCTTCAAATAGGGGGAGATTGTTGGGTATTGTATCCACAATGTACCTGATTTGAAGAAGCCCCTGGACAAGCTAAGGTCAATAGACAATGTATTTGATAAACTCTTTTAAGTTGTGCTTGCAGTTCTTCCATGCTAAGTGCACACCAATGTCAGGGTGCAGTAGGTCAATATACACGGGTCTGCACGACGTAATCCCTCGTTGAGCAGATCAGTGTGTTGGCCTACGTGTACTCTCTCTATTGGAGTGCACTTACTTTCAAGTATAGGGCCGTATTTATGCAAGAGAAGACAAGGAGCACGGATGGGTCAAGGAGCAGCTCATGGGTGGAAAGACGAAAATTCGTCTAAGTGTAAATCGACGAGAATCACCAAGTGATTCTCGCCGATTCGGCGAGAATCACAAGGGATTCTCGCCGATTCGTCGAGAATCAGTGGTTGATTCTCGCCGAACAAGTTCCAGCCACTTCTAAGCAAGCACCTCTGCTTCTAAGTAAGAATCGACGAGAATCACTTAGTGATTCTCGCCGATTCGGCGAGAATCACTAGTGATTCTCGTCGAATCGACGAGAATCACTGGTTGATTCTCGCCGTCTCGACCTAGCCTAAAGCAGTGCGTGCAACCAAGGCAAATTCGACGAGAATCATCTTTGATTCTCGCCGAATCGTCGAGAATCACCTTTGATTCTCGACGACTCGGCGAGAATCACTTTCGATTCTCACCGATTTTGACTTGACATTTTTCTGGAACTTCCTGAACCGGATTCTGCCGCTGTTAAATTTCTGGACTGGGATTTAGGGATTTCTATTGTGGGTCCCATAAACGGTCATATTGGAGTTAACTACAGTATTTATATACGGGTATTTTTTTGAACGGACGGTCAGACAAAAAGAAGCCGAGCGCAAACCCTAAAATCGCGAAATCTCTCCGCCGCCTCCGTCGCCGCTCGCGCTAGTCCATCGCCCCTGCAGATCGCTTTTCTTCCCGATCTCCGACGACAGAAGCTTAGCAAAGCTTGAGTCTCACGTGTCTATCCAGAGATCCCTTGTCTCTCGATTTGTTGACCGGGAAAAACTCCCCCGTCCGAATCGATTGAGACGACCGATCCTAGAGTGACCGTTGGTAGACCTAGTTTGCTTTGCAACGAAGTTTGGATCTCAGAGTATTGCTGCCGTGCACCTTCGTTGCTGCCGATCCCGAAGCTAGCCGCCGCTCGTGTTGCCGCCGCCGGTTCCGGGGAGATCCTCTCCAAGAGAGACCAAGGTTGTAGACTCTTCATTGACTTCACGAACACGTCGTCGAACGAAGAGGAACACCGTAGTCTCCAAACGAAGTTTGTATCTCGTGTACATTCTATATTTACTTTTGTTGTAAAGGAACTTTTGTTTCATGTGTAAGGGTTGGGTGCAACCCGTTTTGTGGGAGTGTTGACTCTCACGTGTGGAAGGGTTCCTTCCGTTAGTGCAGGGATTGGATTTCAATCCTGTTGGAGAAGAGACCGAGTCGTCCCTTGTTGGGAGATAGGTCGAAGGGGGAAAGTGGATGTACCCAAGTCGGGGAACCACTATAAATTGCCTGTGTATTCTGTGTGCTGTGTTTTTTATTTTTATTGTGCAGGTACATTCGTAAATTCCGCAAAAGCGCTACAAGTCACCTATCTTCATGTGTTGAACTTGTTCAGTGTCGACACTTCTTCTTGGTGTCGACACATGCCTTCTGTGTTGATACTTTCTGACACAGCTCCTTGTGTCGACACATCTTCTAATGTTGAGACTTTTGCTGAGTGTCGACACATCTCCTTTGTGTCGACACTTGTACTTAGAATTTTGTTGAACTTAGCTAAGTGTCGACACAGCTCCTTGTGTCGACACTTTCTTCATGTATTAAGTCTTCTGCTGAGTGTCGACACAATCCTTCTAGTGTCGACACTTTCTTCAAGTGCTGAGTCTTCTGCTGAGTGTCGACACATTCCTCATTATGTCGACACTTATACTTAGACTCTGCTGACTTTTGCTGAGTGTCGACACAGCCTCCAAGTGTCGACACTTTCTGATGTAGACACAGTTCCTCTGGGTGTCAACACAACTGCTAAGTGTCGACACAGCTTCACTGGACTTTTCTTCATTGAGTGTCGGCACAGCTCCTTGTGTCGACACTTTCTATCTGGTGTCGACTCTGCATCCCTGGTGTCGACACAAGTACTCCAAGTGTCGACACTGCTTGCCTGGGTGTCGACACAAGTCTTCTTAAGTGTCGACACATTTCTTCTGGGTGTCGACACATGGACTTAGAATCTTTTCTGCTTTCCCTGCAAATACTTAACCTGCACAAGGCAACTCAAAAATACATCAAATACATTTTGATGTATATCATTGAGTAGGGTGAGGCTTCTTCAAATCAGGTACATTTAAACCAATGTACCCAACAATCTCCCCCTATTTGGAGAAGTCATAACCTTTAGTCAATGATATACACCATACAAAATAAAATCATAGCATGATGTAAAGCATGATTATATAACAGGGCAAACATAAACATGTATTAAACAAACATGTATACATAGATATCATCTCAGAACAATTATGAAATAGATTTATCACACAGCATATTGTTCTAACAGCTTTGTCATATTCATTTTCCAAAAGTTTACAAAGTGTTTTAAAAATCAAAATATTACAACTGTAAACTCAAGATGAAATCTACCCTATTTCTGCTCAGCCTCCTTAATTACAATTCCCTTTCAAGACTGTATCTTGGCTTGTACAGGGGCTTCAGCATCTTCAGTATCAGCAGGCTTTTTCCCTTTCAACTCCTTCTTCTTTAGCTCTTCAGCTTTAATCTTCTGCCTCTCAAAGTAATGATAAGGCTTGAGAAAGTACTTGCTAGGATCCTGGGCAGTAGGAGGTAGCTTTCCCATCTTTGCCTTCCTTCTATATTGCACTATGGCTTCTTGCCTATTTTCATGCTTTCTCCATTCTAGTTCAGAATATCACTTGTTTCTGTCTTGAATGTTATCTTTGGCAGCCTTCCAAGCAGTCAAAATAATATTTCTTGAAGTGGGGCTCCACTGCTCAAAACCAGGCATTTGTTCAGCTTGCTCTCTGAACCTCTTCTTAGACAATCTAGCTTCTTGTTCAGCTTGTTCTTTCAGTATAGCATCATGTAAAGCCTCAGATACTGGCTGAACCACCTTCTCTATGATATCCTTATCAATTCCCTCAGGAGGGCTATACATTGATTGTATATCTACATGAATCATATCAAAATCTGGTGGAGGATAGATTACTTGAGCTACATCAGGTTGCTCACCTCCAAGATAGGCAGGATTTATCCCAGTCTCAGCAACATTATCATCATCACATAAAGGAGGATAACCAAGAGTTGCTCTGATAGAATTAGAAATCCACTTGGCATAATCAGATCTGGCTTTGACTAACACCCTCTCCCCCTTTATGACTTCTCTTTCCATGTGATCTCTTAGATCATCCTTTTAAAATCATATTTGGGCATTGAGATAATTGACTCCATCCTTGTAGAAAGGTTTTAACCTTTGGAGTTTTTCAATTATCAACTTCTGAGAGTCTTGAATTGCAGAAGTAACATCAGTTAAACTCTTTTGCAATGCTTTATCAAACTCTGCCTTAGCAGTAGTATTAGAAGTAGTCAGTCCAGCAGCTATATTCTTCATCTCTGTGATAATGACACTGTGTGAAGCTGTTAAGTTGTCATTCATTCTGATCTGGTTCTCAAGAACATACCCTTGCTTCAGTACAATGTCATCCACTTGAGCTTATATTTTCTCTTGATGGGTAGCTAAGTATACCACTGCATTCCCTCCCTTGTGGAAGCAGTCAGTCATTTCCTTTTTATTGAGATTCATCTCAAATATTATGGACTTAATGTCCTGGGCCAGATCAAACTGTAGAGATTTTTGCCCTTCATCCACATATTTTTCCAGAGCTTTCCTTTGCTCATCAAGCTTAATTTGCATAGCAACCATCAGAGAACTGTAATCTACTTATGGTGCTGGCTGTAGTGCTGGGTGTGGTGCTATGATTTGCAATGTCTTCTTATAAGTCTGGCTCCTTCTTTTAAATACTTGGAATTTTCTTTTCTTTGCTTGTGCCATCTCCTCATCTTCAGAAGCTGACGTGCTTGCTATTTCTACCCTGTCCTTAGGGCTTGGAGGTAACTCCTTCTGCACTTCTGGTTCCTTCTTTGTAGTTTCCTCAACATTAACTCCTTGCTCCCCCTCAACAGGAGCATTCTCCCCCTCAGCAGCAGCACTTTCCTTTTCAAAGTCTGTTTGATCCAGATTGAGGAAAAGATCTTCCATTGTATATTCTTGTGGAGAATGGGCTGGTGAAACTCTTGGCTCATCTATTACTGGATCAGATACTACTTGAACTGCAACAGATGTGTCCTCCATGACAACATCTGGGAGTTGACTATCAATCTGAGGTTGCTGATTAACATTATTTAAAGAATCAGACAAAACAGTATCCTCTATAGGAAAAACTAAGTTATTGATTTCAGTGAGTACCTCAAGTATGGTGTTTGTAGCTTGCTCACTTTCTAGTGGAGTTGGTTCTTCCACTACTAGAGGCTCCCCCTGGATTTGATCCTGGTGTATGGGGCTAGCTGGTGGTAGCTCCCCCTGCCTCTCTGCAGCATCTTGTTGAGCTGGAGACTTCCCAGCATCTCCAGTGTCTTCTTCGTCAGGAGTGAAGACAACATGCTCCTCAGAGCTGCTAGATGAATCCTGTGTCACAGGGGCTATGTTCTTCTTCTTCTTTTGTGGAGTTATTTTCTCAGGAGTAGGCAAATCCTTGGTCAAGACCCTATCCCATCTTGAGAAGAGTCTCATGTCCATTTTCCTCATATGATTGATTTTTGAGCCTGCAGCTTGACTCATAACTTCTGGTAGACTACCAGCCAAGTAAAGACTTAATATCCTACCCAAATTGGGCTTCTTCATACTCTCTTTAATCTTATCAAAGACAACAACAGACTAATCAGTTTGTAGGGTGAAGATAATCCTTGTCATAAGATTGAACATATGGGCTGATACCCTGTCATGCCCTCCAGGCTTACTCAAGATCACCTTCCCAACAATTTCTGAGAGAAATTTTCCCTGGTTGTTCATCCCCTTTCTATTGAAGACTGATCCAATTTTCATCTTTGAATCCAGTCCACACCATGTTAAAGCTTCTCTGGTTTTAGAAGCAGTAACTTCATCCTCTTCTTTTGTCCTTGGTAGGTTTAGGACCTTTCTTAAGCTTTTTGGTGAGACCTTCACCTTTTCTCCATGTACCCTTGACTTTATTTTGAGTCCAGTCTCGTCTAGGGTAGCTCCATTTAGAAATTCTAAAACTTCTTTCTTCCAAATCTTTGTGGGCTCTGAAACAAGAAAATCTAACACCGAGTCTGCAACTATGGTTACCACATCCTTGATTTCTGAATCTACGTCATCAAACGCATGCCGCACCAGTTCATAGCCTTCATTTACGTTCTCCTCGAGCTTTGGCGCCATTAGGGTTTGAAGAATTTTAACTGAGAGAAGAGAGGTGTCCACACACAAGTTTGGTCTCGAAACTTTGGTGAGCGTGTCGACAGACAATGAAGAAATCCTATTTATACCTTTCTAGGATTGAAGATGAAAGGGCGGGTTAACGAACTTAAATTGTGTCGACACTGTTGAAAAGTGTCGACACAGACTTATAATGTCTCGACACATTGTGTTGACACAAGTTTAGTCGACAGATTATATGTGTCGACACTTGTTTATGTGTCGACACCACTTAACTCGACACTTAGTCGAGACTTTACTTAGATAATTCTGAGTAAATTCTAAGTGTCGACACCACCTTGGTTGTGTCAACACTGACCCTGTATGTGTGTATGTGTTGACACTAATTTTTTGAAGTGTCGACACCAACTTCCTAGATGTGTCGACACCTTTTTCTTGAAGTGTCGACACCACTTTTCTGTGTTGACACAGATAACTCTGTGTGTCGACACCTTTTTACTTAGCCATTTCTGTAAACTTATTCTAAGTTTATCATACCTAATTCAATTTTGAACCTATTGAATTTGGTTTCTTCTAGGGGCTTAGTATACATGTCAGCTAGTTGATTATCTGTATTTACATACTCTAATGATATATCTTCTTTTTCTACATGTTCCCTTAGAAAATGATATTTTATCTCAATATGTTTAGTTCTACTATGTGAAACAGGATTGTTAGCAATAGATATAGCACTAGTAGAATCACAAAACAGTGGTGTTCTACTTACTTGAATACCATAATCCTCAAGCTGATGTTGTATCCATAGAAGTTGAGCATAGCAACTTCCTGCAGCCACATACTCTGATTCTGCTGTGGAGATAGCCACAGTTGTTTGCTTCTTGCTACTCCAAGATATCAGTCTTCCACCTAGGAATTGACAGGTTCCAGTTGTACTTTTTCTGTCTTCTTTGCAGCCTGCAAAATCTGCATCTGAATAACCTGTTAGTTCAAAGTCTCCATTCCTAGGGTACCAGAGGCCTAGATAAGGAGTGCCCTTTAGATATCTCAGTATCCTTTTGACTGCTGTCAAATGAGACTCTTTAGGGCATGCTTGGTACCTAGTACAGACACATGTAGCATACATGATATCTGGTCTACTTGCAGTTATCCTTGCATTAGTTTTGCAAATTTTTGCAAAGACTACTTTCAGTAGACCCAAATATGATGTCATCTACATATATTCGGACTAGTATGATCTTGCCTCTGGATTCCCTAAGGAATAGAGTCTTGTCTATTTCCCCCTTGTGAACTTATTCTCAATGAGGAAACTAGACAGGGTTTCATACCAAGCCCTAGGGGCTTGTTTTAACCCATACAATGCCTTCCTAAGTCTATAGACATAATTAGGTTGAGTTGAATCAACAAAACCTGATGGTTGTTCCACATATACTTCCTCTTTCAGATTGCCATTCAAAAAGGCTGACTTTATATCCATTTGATATACTTTAAAATCTTGAAAGGTTGCATAGGCCAAGAACATCCTTATGGCCTCCAGTCTGGCTACTGGATCAAAGCTTTGATCAAAGTCAATACCTTCTTCTTGCCTATATCTCTTAGCAACCAGTCTAGCTTTGTTTTTCACAATAACTCCATGTTCATCCATCTTGTTCCTATAGATCCACTTAGTTCCAATTATGTTGTGGTCTTTTGGTTTATGAACAAGCTCCCAGACTTTGCATCTCTTGAACTGATTCAGTTCTTCTTGCATTGCCTCAATCCAATGAGGGTCTAGGATGGCTTCTTCAAACTTCTTTGGCTCTACTTGGGATAGAAAACTGGAGTAGAGTACTGCATTCAGATTTCTGCTCCTTGTTTGTACCCCTTGTCTTAGATCACCAATGATTTGATTTGCTGGATGATCTCTTAGATGCCTATTAGCTGGAGGCATCCTGGCTTCAGGTTGAACTTCTTCAGTTTCTTCAACTTGCTGCACTCCTTGGTCTTCTTCTGCATTAGGTACATGTAGTACTCCCCCTGGACAGCAGCCACTATCATCTACATGCTGACTTGCAGTAGATCCTTCTTCTATAGTGAGCTTGTCCATCTTCTTAGTCACACCTGAGGAGCTGCAAATACTTCTAGACAACTCATGGTTAATAAGTCTAGCTTCATCAAATACTACATGTACTGATTCTTCTACAACTTGAGTAGTCAAGTTGTAGACTCTATAAGCCTTACTATTGTTGTTGTACCCAACAAAGATCCCCTCTTGGGACTTGGCAGCAAACTTAGTCAAGTAAGACTTTCCATTGTTAAGTATAAAGCACTTACAACCAAAGATCCTGAAATAGGATAGGTTTGGTTTTCTGCCTTTCACAATCTCATAGGGGGTCTTGTTCTGGCTTTTAGTAATGGTAGCCCTATTAATTACATGGCATGCAGTATTCACAGCCTCAGCCCAGAAATATTCTGGGAGAGATGTATCACTTAATAGAGTTCTACCAGCCTCAATCAAGGTTCTATTTTTCCTCTCAGCAATGTCATTTTGCTGAGGTGTTCTTGGTGAAGAAAACTCCTAAAATATCCCAAATTCTTCATATAGTTTTGTCATACTATCAGACTGAAATTCAGTACCATGGTCACTTCTTATTTTGACCACTGTATTGTTTAACTCATTCTGAATTTGTTTGACAAAGCTATAGAAGATACTAGGTGTTTAAGATTTCTATCTAAGGAAGAACACCCAAGAAAACCTTGAGTAGTCATCTACAACTACAAAGGTATAGACCTTCCTACCTAGACTGTGAACTGGCATAGGACCAAAGAGATCCATATGCAAGAGGTATAAACACCTCACAGTATCTTTGATTTCAATGCTATTAAAGGTGGATCTAGTCTGCTTGCCCTTTTGACAAGCTGAGCATATTCCATCTTTAATACACTTAACTTGAGTACCATTCCTCACTAACTCTTTGCTATAGAGTTTGCCAATTATCTTGTAGTTAAGATGGGCTAGCCTCTTGTGCCATTTGACACAATGAGAGACTTTCTCATCAGCTACAAGACATACTGGAGAACCATTGGTCTCACACATAATGTCTAGGCAATAGACATTTCTTTTTCTATAACCTGTCAAAATGATCTCTTGATCATTTGATCTCCTGATATGATAACCATCTTTGACAAATGAGATGTCATAACCTAGATCACTCAATTGACTTATACTAATAAGGTTTTGTTTCAAACCTTCAACATAAGCCACTTGAGTAATAGTAATATGGGTGCTAGAAATGTTACCAAATCCCTTGATGATTCCTTTTTCAGAACCACCAAAGGTGACTTTAGGACCATCCTTGATTGGTGTGAAGTCCTTTAGCAATCCCCTAGTTCCAGTCATGTGTCTGGAACATCCACTGTCCAAGTACCATATTGGGGCATGGCCACTTGGACTCACCTGCAAAACAGATTAGTTGACCTTAGAACCCAAAGAATTCTTGGGTCCTTGGTGCTGGTTAGTTTGCCTCTTAACAAAACTACCTGTAGATCTACCAACAGGCAGTTTGCTACTCAACTTGGCATTAGAATTATGCCAACAGTCTATGGCAAAGTGGCCTACCTTGCCACAGCACCAGCACTCAAACCTATTGTACCTTTGCTTAGGTACATTCCTAGCTGTTTTATCTACAGCTGGCTTGTTGAGAGCTGGGGATTTGCCCTTAGACTTGGACTGAACAGTCCTAGCAGGTTTAGTAAACCCTAATCCAGTTTTACCTTTATGATGAACAAATTCATCAATTAAGGGTAGAACAGACTTGGGTTTAGAAAACCTAGCAACAATGTCTCTCTCCTTCAGAAGACTAATCTCCAGACTCTTGATTTGATCATTCTTGAATGTTATAGTCCCCATCTGAATAACAGTTATGTTCTTCAGTCTGGCTATTTCATTTAACTTTTGATCAATCAGATTATCAAAATCAGTTGCAACCATTTTGAGACTTGCAATCTCCTTAGCCTGACTCTTGGCCAAGGATTTGTTTTTCTTATAAGCTTGCAACAGGACTCTATATTCATCAATCAATTGATGAACATCCCCTTCAAATTCAGATCCACTGGCATCACTTGATGCTGATGTAATTGAATCTGAACTAGTACTAGAAATTGAATTCAAAGAACAATTTTGTACCTTACTAGGTCCTGGCTGCTCCAGGATTTTGTCACCTTCAGTTAAGGCCATCAGTCCTTAGCACTGAGTGTCCTCTTGCTCATATATAGAGTTCATTATCTGGATGAACTCTTCTTCATCTTCTTCAGCAAACAGTCTTATGTATACTTCAGCTTCTGACTCAGTTTCTGATGAAGATATGTCTGACAGGCTTTTATCCTTCTTGGCAACAAAGGACCTTTCCTTCTTGCCCTTGAATTGAGTCTTCTTCTTATCATTAGACTCTTTTCTTTTCTCTGGACAGTCTGGAATAACATGTCCTTGTCTGTTACAACAATAGCATACAATTTTTGATAGAGTTGCTTTGCTTGACTTGGGCTTTCTTCTGTCTTTCTTTGATGACTTCTTGTTCTGATAATAATCATCTTTACCCTGTGAAGTGGATGGCTTTGTCCTCCACTGTTTCTTCTTTAAGAACTTCTGAAAGTGTCTTGTGAAAGCTGCAAAGTCCTCATCACTTTCACTGCTCTCAGAATTTCTACTTGCTGTTTCATCAGACTCAGTTTCTGTCACTTTTGGAGGTGGAGATGGAGACTTACTTCTGTATTTTCTGGTGGCTTCTGTCTTGAATGCCACTGTCCTTTCCTTGTGCTCACTTCTGGTTGTCTTCTCCTCTTCTTTTCTTACCATCAACTGCATTTCATAGGATAGCAGTTTTCCAAACAATGTTGGAGGAGGTATATCTGCTAACTTAGCCATTTCCCTAATGACACAGATCTTGGTGTCCCAGTCCTTTGTTAGGGACCTCAAGAACTTATCATTCAGCTCATAATTACTGAAATCTCTTCCATAGGACATTAACTCATTCACAATCCTATAGAACTTCTTATAGTATTCTGTTATGCTATCAGTCCTAACTTGCCAAAAACTTTCATATTCCTGATTTAACAAGGATTTTCTGTCCTGCCTGACCTCTTCTGAACCCTCTATATACACTATCAAGGTATCCCACATCTCCTTAGATGTCTTACAGTGTATCAAATTCTGAAAGGTAGCATCATCTATGCCACTCACAATGATATTCTGAGCCCTCTTGTCCATTGTGGCTAGAATTATCTCATCTTTTGTCATTTCAGAGAAGTCCTTAGGTGTTCTCTGATTTGCATCTAGGACTGAAACCTTCATAGGCACATATGACCCTTCTTTAACTGTGATATATATTCTAGGGTCTGAGGCTTCCATAAATAGTCTCACCCTTTCCTTCCAGATGCCAAAAATTTCTTTTCTGCAAATGGGTAACTTCATGGATGCAAGTTCCTTATGATTTTCTGTTGAACCCATGTTTCTTGATTTTCTTGATTCTGCGATCTACTTATACTGAATCTACCAACAGGATCTACTCAGACAGTTAAGTCCTTTTTGAGAAACCTCGCTTTGATACCACTTGAAAGAAATTGTACCTAATCACCTAGAGGGGGGGGGTGAATAGGTGACTTAATCTTTTTAAACTTTTTAGGCAGATTTCAGTTTATATCTCACAGTTATAACTAATTCTACACAGCAGTCAATCAACAATCACATCAATCAATCAAGCACACAGTGAACACACAAATTTATAGTGGTTCCCCAAGGTTTGGGTACATCCACTTTCCCCCTTCGCCTATCTAGTAGAGTACTAGATTCAGCCAAACTCCTCCACTATCTCAGATCCTTAGATCTTACACTCAGAACCTCAACCAGGTTCCTACAGCTCAGGCCCAAGGCCCTACAACTCAGCTTCTTCACAAAGCCTACACTCAGCTTCTTCACAAAGCCTACACCCAGCCTCAACAGGCCTACACTCAGCCACAACAGGCCTACACTCAGAGATTTAGATCTCCTACACTCAGGCACACAGGCCCTACCACTCAGCCTTTATAATTACAGGCTTACAACTCAGATCCCTAAGGATCCTATAAGAAAATATAGAATACAAAGATTATACCTACAACTCAGAGAAAAGAGAGATGAGTTGATAGGTTCTTGATGAGTTCTTGAATGAACTCTGCTGAGATCAATCTGACTTGGCTTTCTTCAAAGCTTCTTGAATGTAGAACACAATAGGATTGATCCTCTGCAGCTGATCTTCAATCACTGCAACTTAAGATTCAGAATTAGGTCTGAACCCTTCTTTACAGCCTGGTTCCAACGGCTGTCTTCTTGGATGGAGCTCTCTCTCTCCAACTTCTTAGATCTTCACTTGATTCTTCAATGAATAGCTAGATCTTCTTCTGTGTTTCTCTTGTTGATTGATCTCTTTTTTCTGTAGACAGTATAAGTCTATTTATAGGCCTTCTTCATGGTGACCGGCTGATCCGGTTCCTAACTGATTTCTGACAACTTTGACAGGTGCAGTAGACCGGCTGGAATGGCAGTTGTCAAGTCATCCAGTCAGTTCTTGAAATTTCTGTAACTGTCTGAAAGTGTCGAGACAGTCTGTCTTTAAGTGTCGACACTTATAGACTAAGTGTCGACACAAGTTGACTAAGTGTCGACACTAGCCTTCAAGGTGTCGACACAACTCCTTGTGTTGTAGAATTCACTTCTCGACACAGCTTATTCATCATGTGTCGACACTGATATTGTGTGTCGACACAACTCTTTGTTCTTCAGTACTTTGTTGTATTCTTGTAAGTGTCGACACAATTCCTTTGTGTCGACACATCTTCATGTGTTGAACTTGTTCAGTGTCGACACTTCTTCTTGGTGTCGACACATGCCTACTGTGTTGATACTTTCTGAGTGTCGACACAGCTCCTTATGCCGACACATCTTCTAATGTTGAGACTTTTGCTGAGTGTCGACACATCTCCTTTGTGTCGACACTTGTACTTAGAATTTTGTTGAACTTAGCTAAGTGTCAACACAGCTCTTTGTGTCGACACTTTCTTCATGTATTAAGTCTTCTGCTGAGTGTCGACACATTCCTTCTATTGTCGACACTTTCTTCAAGTGCTGAGTCTTCTGCTGAGTGTCGACACATTCCTCATTATGTCGACACTTATACTTAGACTCTGCTGACTTTTGCTGAGTGTCGATACAGCCTCCAAGTGTCGACACTTTCTGATGTAGACACAGTTCCTCTGGGTGTCGACACAACTGCTAAGTGTCGACACAGCTTCACTGGACTTTTCTTCATTGAGTGTCGACACAGCTCCTTGTGTCGACACTTTCTGTCTGGTGTCGACTCTGCATCCATGGTGTCGACACAAGTACTCCAAGTGTCGACACTGCTTGCCTGGGTGTCGACACAAGTCTTCTTAAGTGTCGACACATTTCTTCTGGGTGTCGACGCATGGACTTAGAATATTTTCTGCTTTCCCTGCAAATACTTAACCTGCACAAGGCAACTCAAAAATACATCAAATATATTTTGATATATATCATTGAGTAGGGTGAGACTTCTTCAAATCAGGTACATTTAAACCAATGTACCCAACACTCGTCAAATTTCGTCGCGATCCGAGCATTTTTGCAGTCTCGGCGCGCATTTGTAGTTTTGTATTTTGTTTGTCAGAAACTTTAAAAATTAATATCTCGAGAACGGTACGTCAGATTTTAGTTTTGTCTTCGTCGTTAGATTTGTAGCGCCGGCATTCGCCTACGGTGCGCATTTCGTTCGAATCGGGGTGCGTTTGGCCCCCCGTATCTTCATTTTTTCCTGGAATAAAAGAGAACTTATTTCTCGAGAAATCAACAGATTTCTCGAGAAATCCAGCTGATTCCTCGAGAAATTCAGCTGATTCCTCGAGAAATCCAGCTGATTCCTCGAGAAATCCAGCTGATTCCTCGAGAAATCCAGCTGATTCCTCGAGAAATCCAGCTGATTACTCGAGAAATCCAGCTGATTCCTCGTGAAATCCAATGGATTTCTCGAAAAAATCATAATTTCTCGAGAAATTCATTCTCTCGAGAAATTCATTATCTCTCGAGAAATTCGTTTCAGCCTACACTTTTCGCAAACTTTTGGATGCCGTTTTGAGGGTTAAAATGACATCAAATAAAAAATGGTTAACATGAAATATATTATATATAATAATTAATGATTTCTTAATAATATACTTATATATATATATATACACACTATATTATAAAGAGATACTGAGGTTTGCAAATAGCATTAGTTCGAAATTGGAAAAAAATTAGGTGGTCGTCGGATTTCAGAGTTTTGATCATGAACCGTTGGATCAAACCAACCCTCTCTCTTCACATTTTACTAGGGATCCTAAACCTACTACTAGGGGATCTTAAAGTTAAGTAGATAATATAAAAAAGGCCCGCTAAAAGCTCAGATTTAAAACCAGCCCGCAAACCTGCCTGTTCATAGTATTAAAGATAAGCCCGGCAGCCCGCAAGCCCGCCTAATTTCAAACATTAATTATGAATTCTATATTTAAATCCAAAAGCTTCAAACCTACCGGCAGTGTGAGACTAAACCAAGCACAAATTTTAAAAAAAACAAGGGGCGCGACTTTTGGGGGGTCAAGATGGTCTCAAAACGAAAAGTGATCAACATGAAAGTTGTAGATCTCGGCGAGACGAACAACTTTTCATGTTGATCAGTTTTTGATTTGGAGCCGTCTTGGCTTCCGATTTGGGCCTCGAAATCGGGGGCGGCGAGAGTGCTACTGTACAGCCTCTCCCCGCCCCCGATTTTGAGGCCCAAATCGGAAGCCAAGACGGCTCCAAATCAAAAGGTGATCAGCATGAAAGTTGTTCGTCTCGGAACTTTCATGTTGATCAATTTTTAAGTTGGAGCCGTCTTGGCTTTCGATTTGGGCCTCGCAATCGGGGGCAGCGAGAGTGCTACAGTACAGCCTCTCGCCGCCCCCGATTTCGAGACTCCAATCGGAAGCCAAGACGGCTCCAAATAAAAAATTAATCAACATGAAAGTTGTTCGTCTCGCCGAGAACTATAACTTTCATGTCGATCACTTTTCGTTTTGAGACCATATTGACCCCAAAAAAGGATGGGTCGGGCGGGATGGGACAGGCTTCGAGCGGGTGGGCGGGCGAAGCCCGCCGTCGCCGGCCGGGTACTGTGGCGCGTGTCCATCGGGCCATAGGTCCATGCCTGTCGCTCGTATATATATATATATATATATATATATATATATATATATATATATATATATATATATATATATATATATATATATATATATATATAAAGAAAAGGAGACAACTTCTACTTCTTCATTAAGCCGAACCAGAGCGGAGAGACCGAGAGGAGAGCGAGGTTTCGTGGATCTTTCGGTGGCCGCCGAGGAGCTCCGGTGCTCGAATTGTTCAACGGAGCATAGATCCGGAAAGCTCTCGCCGCGAGCTACGCGTGTGCGGTAAATTTTTTCCATTTTGTGAACATCTTGCGTTAGGGTTTTTCGGCCCTAACCTCCGTTTTGGCCAAATCTTCGTAGGTTTTGCTTTGTCGCGTCTTTGTTTGGACTGATCTCCGACGTTAAGTAATTCAGAGGACGGTTTCGAGTAAAAATCGAGACAAGTGGTGTTCCTTCCCTTGCTCACCTTGTTTATCTCCCTTGTTTTCCTTTAATTTTGGTCTAAATGCTAAATGCGGCCTTTTGCCGTGGTCTTGGGTAACGGGTGGTCGTCTAGGGAAAATCTTGAGTGAAGTTTTTCTTTCATCAATTTGTCGGATGTCGTGTCTTGTTTTTTGATCGTCCCTTTCCTCATGTGACTCTTGCAATTACGTCAGGTAGTCCAAACTGTTGTGACCTTTGAAATTTTGTCGATTCGTTAAGGTTTTAGTCAGAGTCTGTTATTGACCGTATAACCTGGAAGTTTTGATGAAACTCTTATAAAATAATGAATATAAAATGTTTGTTGGGTTGTGCACATTGGGGTAAATCCCTCGGCACAGTGCCTGGATTGTTGGGCTATGCGCGCTGGGGTAAATCCCTCGGTATAGTACCTTATTTGCTGGGTCTGTGAGCGTTGTGG
Organism: Platanthera guangdongensis; assembly: GCA_039583875.1. Lineage (NCBI taxonomy): Eukaryota > Viridiplantae > Streptophyta > Magnoliopsida > Asparagales > Orchidaceae > Platanthera > Platanthera guangdongensis. Next base: position 42,360,511 of record CM077147.1, read on the forward strand.
ACCTTTTTCCTCGGCACAATACACCTTTTGGTTATGGATGATACACTCAGGCTTGCCTGGTGTTATGATCCTTTTTCTCGAGCTGATCAGTCTCATTTGAAAATTTTGAATTTGAATATAATTTGAATATGAAATTTGTTAGGATATCTATATATGTATATACAGCTCCCTTAGCTCTTGCTTTCAGTTAACTTGACTCATGTTGCATAGTTAGTTCTTTTGTTACTAGCTTGTCTGTTGATTCCGGCCTACTTGGAGGTTTGTCAGGTTCCTTTACTTCTTTCTGCACCACTTGTATCTTGCTTCTGAGGTGTTCTTGTTTTGAATATCTCAGGTTCAGAGCAATAACAGTTTGGCTGGTTGAGTTCGTGGTCTCAGGGCTGCGGCTAGTTGCTGTTGTTTGTTTCGCCACCTGTTTGTGAGGTAGCTACCTTTTATATCAGATTGGATTGGTTTCCTATGGGTTCGTGTTAGTTTGTTGATGCCCATAGTGTTAGCTTCTTGCTAGTTGTACTGATGTTACTTACTGTTAGTTTTATACTTGCTCTCTGAGAAGGTTTTATGTTAGGGTGCATGTTAGTTACTTTTAAGTATAAAAGCTGCATTCTAACATGGATACATAACATTTCTTTCTTTACTTATAAACTCATTACTTTAAGCGCTATGAAATTGTTTTCCTACTTATACTAAATTTAGAAGTCTCAACACTATTGCACACCTTGAATCACCTTCATTCTCACTTAGGATAACAAATGAATTGAACTTAATAATTTTTTGCTGTGTAAACCTATACTTTCTCACTCGTGGACTAGTTGATCCACCAGACTGAGGGACACGGTCAGTAAACCTAGTAATATAACTATGTTTTAAAAACATAATTTATAAGTCTTTTTTATAAAAATAAATGAAAGACACGGGGTTGCCTGAACGTCTGTAGTTATCCCTTGCACGGCGTGGCATCACGACTGCGTATTTTCTCTCACTCTAGCAGTATTTTAATACTGAGAAAATGCGGGTTGTGACAGGTTGATCCGTGTATCCCCATTAGTTTGCATTTAGATCCGGAATCGAAGTACGGAATAGACATGTTGTGCGAAGCACATCCGGACAGATTGGTCTGGATTAGTGATGTTTGTATGTTTTTTATGCCGAATAAGACTCTGTGGTTATCATGTAGATTTCGGAGTCACGGGTTGTGCAGATGGCTGCGTTGAGAGTACTGGGGGTAGTCTCCAGGAAAACCCCCAAAAAAGGGGAAGAACCGAGAGTCTGTCCCCTACCGCGCGACGGTAGTGCTACCGCCGGCGATAGCTTCCTATAAGCTATGTTTGGTTGCAACGCCTGTCTCTGGGAGACCTGTGGGCTATTGCTTGTGAAGCTTGTCTCTGGGAGATTTGTGAGCTATATTTTTATTGAGCGTGAGCTTAATTGCTCAGCTTGGTAGCCATGAGAGCTAACCTAAGTTCATAATCGGGTTATGAATAGTACGGAAATGGGAAAGGGGATGCCGACCCATGTCATGGTTGTCACGCCTAACGAATTGAGCACGAGAAAAGGCTGAACTGTACCCAACCCTTATCGTCCGTCTTGGAGTGAGTCATACAGTGGATTTGCAGATGACTTTGTCGGAGGCTTGGGATGTGGTCTCTGGTTGTGGCCCTGTGAGACTAAAAGCTCAAACGTTGATGAACGTTTGTGAACGGTGGTGTGACCCTTGAGGTTTTGTGCACCAAGAGTGTTCCTGAGAGCACGGGGCATTGGGTGTTTACGCCAACGTCTGTGGCGAATGGTGCTTAAGTTGCACGTCCCTATTATCATGTTGTGGTTATACTAATGCCTACAGGGAAAGAGCACCGCCACCTCGGGTGAGGGGTGGGATTGTTATAATTTGGTCAGCTAATGCTGACCATTGCTTTTATTTGCCACTGTGCGGTGGAATGTTGCGTGCAGGTGCTGCTGAGCCAAGCGGGAAGTAGCGGGTTGGATCCCAGAAATGTTGTGCTGACCCTCAAAGGCCAATTGTTATTTTATCGTTCATGTGTGACCGGCATGCGTGCCGATATATATAACACATTTTAATTAAAGTTGAACATTGTAAGGCCTTAAGGCCAATACCTTATTTGTGTATTTGATTTACTTTCTTAGTCGTGGTAGTAGACATTCCTGCAGTTTTTGGGTTCTATTTTTAACCTTTAAATTACTTCTGTTAGAATGCACTCTGTGTTAGGATGCGAAATATTGGACGATGATTTCAATTTAGTAACTCCTTAGTTTGTCAGTAGTATATAGAGTCGGGCCCCGGCCGGACCTTCTGTTATATGCTATGTAACGGATGAGGGTGTTACAAGTTGGTATCAAACTCTGGTGTCGGTCTTCCTTATTCGAATTCGTGGACGAATTCTTTTATGGGGTGGTGAGCACTCCTATGTGCGTTGCGGTTATAACATAAAAGAATTCATGAATGTCCACTTAGGAATGAAAATACACATGTTTGGGGGACCTAAGTGTTCTAATGATTGCATTTTGGCAATCTATTTGTCACCTAATCTAGTGTTTTTACAGCTATAGGTGACTAGAAGCGGTACGGGGCAGTCACAACAACATCACTCTGCAGAGAGTAGTGCGCCTAACGACGCGTCTGCAACCCCTCCTTCTACAGAAACCATATGAATGGTAGCGGAAGAGGTGTTTGCTATGATCAATGTCCAACCGAGGAGGCAAGTGCAACCTCCGGCTCCTGGGTTAGGTCAAGAGCCGCTTGGCGTAGCAGAGCCCATAGTGGAGGATCAAATAGTTGCAGACCTGTGGCGCAGAGAAGAGCTACGAAGAAGCAGTTAAAACACGTGATGAGGTTTAATCCACCAGTATTCTCGGGGAATGGAACCCCAACGCAAGCTGAAGACTGGCTCTCCAGGGTAAAGAGAGTCATGTCAGCTGCAGAGACTGAGGAGTGGCAGAAGGCTACAATAACTACTTTCCTGCTAGACTACGAGGCAAGGCTATGGTGGGACGAGTTAGAGCTGCATCATTTGGCCAAGAGACAACTAACTGATGTATCGATAGAGAAGTTCTCGAGACTATTTCTGGCACGGTTTGTCCCGAAAGTGCAGAAAATAGCAATGGAGAATCAGTTCCAGAGGCTGAATCAAGGAGAGAGTACTGTGGACGACTACCTTCATGAGTTCACAAGATTAGGTTATTATTCTGGCTTCACTTTTTTGGATGAGGAGCGCAAGACCAATCAGTTTTACGAAGGACTGTGCGATGATCTGAGGTTACTGCTCTCAGGTCCGATGACGCAGGACTTTCTCACCCTGGTCAATACGGCCCGATATCTAGAACAAGATTTGAAGAGTGTCCATAGTAAGAAGGACTTGGTAGTGAAGAGCCCAGAGTTCAAGGTACCAAGACCACAGCAGACTGGGTACCGAAAGTGGAACAAGAAGGCCAGACCTTCCGGACCAGCTTCTTCGTCAGTTACTTCTAGGGCATCATCTGGGCTTGGAGGACCAATACACTGTTTCACTTGTGGGAAGTCGGGGCATATATCCCGCGGCTGTTGGAGTGGTAAGTCAGAAAAGAAGGCAAGAGCATCTGATGCGGCGAAAGGAAAGGTAATGGAGTCAACTGCATCCCATCGGGCTCCAGCCCAACCGAGAGTCTACAACCTTGGCCAGCAGGAGACCTTCAAGCAGGGGGGTGTGGTGACATGTATGTGTTAGATTTTAGTTGTAATATTTTGCATATCTGGCGTCTTATGCTTTGGTCGTATGACTGTCGTGTTTTAAGTTTTGTCGTGGTCATGGACTATCCGGATCGAGCATTATTTGATATAAGAGCTTCACACTCCTTCATATCCGAGGACTTCATGTCTCATATCGAAGTGCCCTCTTTGTGGTTATGGATAGTTTGGATATGCTGCTACCTAATGGGTGTTTGATGCACACGGATAGAGTTTGTTGTTTCAAAGTGTTGATTGGAAGCCAAACTTTTGACTTGGAAACGTCACTACTGCCGATAGTAGAGTTTGACATGATATTTGACATGGACTGGCTCTCGGAGCAGTGTGCGTACATCGACTGAGGTTATAATACTGTAAAGCTGGGGTTGAATACGAGCCAAGAAACTACTTTCTATGGTTTGAAGGGTGTGAGCAAGACACTGATGTCTTCTCTCCAAGTAGTTAAAGTAGTTCATGAGGGTGTAGTGTTGTTCTTCACTCTTTTAGAGGCGAAGAAGTCCAAGCCTGACTTTGTAACACCTCCCCTGTAATGACCATATAATATGGGTCCGGCCGGGGCCCCACAACATACGGACGCCACAACTTAAGCATTAAAAGATGATATTATCTACCCAACTCAAAACTCAGAATAAAGCCACAGTGGCAACATACCAACAAGACTAGAAGTTATCCACTACCAATCAGGAGTATCAAAATGGCCTTAAGGCCTTACACAACATAAGTTCAAAACTGAATGACAACAAGGTCAAACATCAACGTGCAAAAGCACTCCTAGGCTACCTCAGCATGCAAGCCAGAAATACCAAAAATAGGGACCATCACAGTCAAGAAGAAAACAAGCTAATAAGCATAGTAATCACATCATGAGGCTTAGGCCTTTTCGGCCGGCGCACTTGCTCCCGCTTGTGATCCTTGCCCTGTAAAAATTTGTAGTAACGTGGGTCAGCAAAGGCTGACCTCTACTGTGTAGCCAACACATCTCCTCCCGGCCGCCCCTAACGGACCCCGGGGTACACCTCCAACCTGCAAGTCAGCACTTCGTATATCATATACATAAACATGTAAAGCTTTAAAAACAGTTTTGAATGTCTCAAATAACATACACGTTTTCTATGTTGAACATATAATTAAAGGGGCCTACTATGCAGCATGTATGCAAACTCGGGCTTCACCCAAGGCACCCTATCGCGTATGCATCTAACACATCATCATAATATAACAACTGGGTACTTCCAATTTCCCCATCGGCGTCAAGCCGTAAACAGAAAGGGGACTGCAATTTCCCTAACGTCATACAAGCTGCCACATGGAAATCTTGTCAAGGCCCCACCCGCTCGTAGGACTTAGACCCGGGCTTGCCTGCAAACTCTGACTTCTCACGTCAGGATTCCATCTCACACACAAACCGATTCTAAGAACCCTCGCCGGACCCCACCCGCTCGTGGGCTTCATCTCCCGGGCTTGTCCTATGCTTGGCGTTCCCGTTAGTCTCACAAAAGGGGACTAGTCTCGCCGGGACACTCTCCCCACATGACTTACACGTCACAGGATAGCCAGCCAACCACGGAGACAAAGCCGCACCTTAGCACATCACAATCCATAGCCTTTCCCACCCTAAATCCTCATTCGTACTACAACGTTCCCGCGCACCAAGGAAATCATCTACCACCAACACAGAGCTAACCTTGTCCGGTTCCGTCTACAAGTATTCCCTCAAAAAAGGGGGGAAACACATACATCACAAATGACATCTTGCCGCAACGGATTTCTACAAAATCCTTAAGGCTCGCTATGTAACATCACCGAGTCCACTAATGGAGCGGATCTCTAATACAATATCATGTCGGGGACGGACACAATCGACCCGGTGGTTTCTCTTGAACCATGACGACCCAAACCCCTCTCATTTGAGAGATTTGGTGCCCAAGAGCTTTAAAAGCAAGAAAGAAAGGATGATATGCACGCATCTTAGAAACCGAGAGGAGAAAATTTCGTTACCTTACGACCTCTCTCCCTAGCCATGGAATCCTTGCTTTGAACAGATTGACACGAGCGCCTCCATGCCCTCTCCATGGATCTGGTCTCAGAATGATGATCGGAGCTCCAAAGCTCCGTCAATGGCGGTGGAAGACCTTCTCCTTCCTCCTCCCCTATCTTCCTCTCCACCCTAACTCACTCTAAGAGATGAGAAAATGAGGGGAAATACCCTCGCAGCCCTAATAAAGGCATTTGGGCGGAAGATCCTGGGCCTTTGGATCGGGTTTAAGGGAGCATCGGACGACCACGAAATAAAATGACGGACCTACACCCGTCCACACAATCAATGGAGCACGACTAGTGGTCGTGCGCACTTGATCCCTTGATCGTGCGTTTAACAATGGCAGAACTCCAGAAAAACAGGAATAAACGCGCACGAGCAGCGGCGCACGACCAGTGGTCGTGCACACTAAGTCCAATGTTTGTGCGATTGCCCTAGGCAGAACTCAAAAAACTGAGAATAGTGCACACGATCAGTGGCGCACGACCAGTGGTCGTGCTTACTGGATCCCATGATTGTGCGCACTGGATCCAATGCCGAGCTCAATGACCTACCGCCAGCGGTATCTCTTCCACCGGGCGTTAGCTTCCAGCACTCCAGGTCTGAAAACTGGGGTGTTACAACTCCTCCCCACTTACAAGAATTTCGTCCCCGAAATTAATCTTCATTTAAGAAGACAGTAAGAAAATTATTGCAACAAATAAAAACATTGTTGCAACTAGTTTGGACAAACCATTTCTAATCAGGCAAACAACCAAAAACAATATTGCAACATTTCAAAACACCGTTGCTACATACTAGTTACTGTTTCAAACCAGCATTACACAAATAACTCGGGATAGTTCTCGCGTATTGCTTGCTCATGCTCCCAAGAGAACTCGTCACGCCCGCAGTTATCCCAACGCACCTTCACGAGCTTAACTTCTTTGTTCCGCAACTGCCGAACCTCTGTATCCTCTATACTAACTGGACAAACTCGCGTCCTCAAGTCCTCTTCTATCGGCACTGATGCTGATTCGATCACCACACTAGCCTCCACTAAGGCTTTCCTCAAGACGGGGACATGAAAAACATCGTGTAATCCACTTAGCTCTGTGGACAACGCCAACCGGTACGCTGCTTCTCCCACCCATTCTATAACCTCGAAAGGTCCCAAAAACCTTGGACTCAACTTCCTGAGTCGGCAAATCCATGAAACACGTTTGAACGGTTTGATCTTTAAATAGACTCAGTCGCCTACCGTGAACTCCACCTTCCTGTGGCGAGCATTAAAATATTTTTTTTGCTGATCTTGAGCAACCTTCATGCACTCTTGAATGGTTCGCACCAACTTGCATGCATCAGCTACCACTTCTTTTTCCAAAAGTTTGATGTCTCCCGCCTCTGTCCAAGACATCGGTGTTCGACACTGCCTCCCATACAAAGATTCTACAGCGTCATCTTTATACTTGCTTGGTAATTGTTGTTATAACCGAACTCTACCATGAAGAGGTGATCTTCTCAGTTCTTTCCGAAGTCAAAAGTAAACATCCTCAGCATATCCTCCATAATACGGTTTGTTCTTTCGGTTTGCCCATCAGTTTGAGGATGGAAAGCTGTGTTGAACCTGAGCGTCGTACCCAGACTCTTCTGAACCAACCTCTAGTCCTTAGACGTGAAACTTCCATCGCGATCACTAACTATACTCTTCGAAATTACATGTAGTCGAACATACAACTCTACCAGCTTCTCCATGATGTCCTCTTTCTAATTTGGGATGAAGTGAGCCACTTGGTCACGCGATCCACAATCACGCAAATCGCGTCGTTACCCTGCTGCGATCTAGGTAACCCATGTACAAAGTCCATGGAGATGTCATCAAATTTCCCCTCGGGAATAGGAAGAGCCTTTAGGAACCCGTCCGGCTTCTAACACTCGGCCTTCACTAAGGCACAAGTTTGGCACCGACTCACGTACAAAGCTACATCCCGCTTCAAACCAGGCCACCAAAAGGATTTCTTCATATCCAAGTACATCTTTATACTGCCCAGGTGAATGGTGTACTTTGTGAAGTGAGCCTCAAACATCAACTCCTCACGGAGCTTGCCTAACTGCGGTACACAAATCCTTCTGTCCTTCCTCAGAATACCATCAATCAACTCCCAGGAGCTACTCTCGCCCTTTTGAGCTTCCACCACGTATGGTTGGAACTCCACAACCAAACGGGTCGCTTTCCGAATACGATCAGATAAGTCGTTCTACATTTCAATCCATTTCAACCGAGCCACGCTAGACTCGCCTCTTACTACACACTCCATGCCAAGGGACTCCCGGTCTTGCATCAACAGCTCATCATGAGCTTCGATCCAACTCCCTTGACCAGAATATTTCCTACTCAAAGCATCCGCCACCACATTAGCTTTGCCTGACGTATACCGAATCGCCACTTCATAGTCTCCAAGAAACTCGACTCATCTGCGCTGCCGCATATTCAAGTCCTTCTGATCTAGAAGATACTCTAGGCTCTTGTTGAAGATCTCCACTTTCACACCATACACATAGTGCCGCCACCATTTCAAAGCAAAAATTACCGCCACCAACTCCAAATCATGGATGGGGTAATTCCTCTCGTGAGGCTTTAGCTGCCTAGATACAAAAACTATCACGCTGCCATGTTGCACCAACACGCAACCCAAACCGTCCTGATGCGTCACTAAAAATCTAAAATCCTTCAGTACCTTTAGGAAGGCTTAGGATTGGAGCTGCCATTAGCCTCCCCTTTAGAGTGTCAAATGCCTGACAGTACTCCGGAGTCCAAATAAACTTCCGATCTTTACGAGTTAGAGAGGTGAGGGGTAGGGCTATCCGCGAAAAGTTTTCCACAAACCTTCTATAGTACCCGGCTAGTCCAAGAAAACTTCGGAATTTCTCCACGGTTCTCAAAATTGGCCAATCTATGTTGGCTTCAACTTTCACCGGATCCACCGCCACCCCATTACCACTAATCACATGGCCTAGAAAAGCCACCTTATCCAACCAGAACTCGCACTTCGAGAACTTTGCATAAAGCTGATTTTCTCTCAACACTTGCAAGACCACTCTCAGGTGAGTCTCATGCTCGACCTCCGATTTGGAGTACACCAAGATATCGTCAATGAATACCACTACAAAAGAGTCCAAGTACTCCTGAAATACTCGATTCATCAAGTCCATGAATACGGATGGCGTGTTTGTCAACCCGAACGGCATCACCAAGAACTCAAAGTGACCATACCTCATACCAAAAGCTGTCTTGGGTATGTCCTCGTCTCGAATTCGCAACTGAGTACCCTGACCTCAGATCCAACTTGGAATACAACACTGACCCCACCAACTAGTCGAACAGGTCGTCTATCCGAGGAATTAGATACTTATTCTTGACAGTCAATTTATTAAACTCTCGGTAGTCTATGCACAACCACATACTACCATTCTTCTTCTTCACGATTAGCACTGGTGCGCTCCACGGTGAAGAACTGGGTCTAATATACCCTTGCTCCATCATTTCCTGCAACTGTACTTTGAGTTCGACTAACTCCTTTGGTGTCCTCCTAAAAGGAGGATGTGACACCGGCCTAGCGTCCGGCACTAGCTCGATCGATAAATCAATCTCCCGTCGAGGAGGTGCTCCAGGAATCTCCTCAGGAAACACATCCTCGCACTCCGCCACTACTGGCACGTCCCCAAGTGATAACTTGGAAAGTCGAGCCTCCAACAATGCTACAAGAGCTACTCCCCCTGGTTAACTGCTCGCACCGACTGCATGGCCGAAATCAGGGAAAATGCCGCTCCACTGAGGCCCTCAAACGAACTCTACCTTGAAGAGGTGATCTTCTCACTTCTTACCAAAGTCAAAGTACACATCCTCAGTATATCCTCCATAATACGGTTTGTTCTTTCGGTTTGCCCATCAGTTTGAGGATGGAAAGCCGTGCTGAACCTGAGCTTCGTGCCCAGACTCTTCTGAACCAACCTCCAGTCCTTGGACGTGAAACGTCCATCGTGATCACTAACTATACTCTTCGGAATTCCATGTAGTCGCATGATGTTGCGAACATACAACTCTACCAGCTTCTCCACGATGTCCTCTTTCCGATTTGGGATGAAGTGAGCCACTTGGTCATGCGATCCACGATCACCTAAATCGTGTCGTTACCCTGCTGCGATCTCGGTAACCCATGTACAAAGTCCATGGAGATGTCATCAAATTTCCACTCGGGAATAGGAAGAGGCTTTAGGAACCCGCCCAGCTTCTGACACTCGGCCTTCACTAAGGCGTAAGTTTGGCACCGACTCACGTACAAATCTACATCCCGCTTCAAACCAGGCCAACAAAAAGATTTCTTCATATCCAAGTACATCTTTATACTACCCGGGTGAATGGTGTACTTTGTGAAGTGAGCCTCAAACATCAACTCCTCACGGAGCTTGTCGAACTGCGGTACACAAATCCTTCCGTCCTTCCTCAGAATCTCATCAATCAACTCACAGGCGCTACTCTTGCACTTTTGAGCTTCCACCACGTATGGCTGGAACTCCACGTCTAAACGGGTCGCTTCCCGAATACGATCGGATAAGTCGTTCTGCATTTCAATCCAGTTCAACCGAGCTACGCTAGACTCGTCTCTTACTACACACTTCATGCCAAGGGAGTCCCAGTCCTGCATCAACAGCTCATCATGAGCTTCGATCCAACTCCCTTAACCAGAATATTTCCTACTCAAAGCATCCGCCACCACGTTGGCTTTGCCTGACGTATACTGAATCACCACTTCATAGTCTCCAAGAAACTCGACTCATCTGCGCTGCCGTATATTCAAGTCCTTCTGATCTAGAAGATAGTCCAAACACTTGTGATCCATGAAGATCTCCACTTTCGCACCATACACATAGTGCCGCCACCATTTCAAAGAAAAAATTACCGCCACCAACTCCAAATCATGGATGGGGTAATTCCTCTCGTGAGTCTTTAGCTGCCTAGATCCAAAAACTATCACGCTGTCATGTTGCACCAACACGCAACCCAAACCATCCAGATGTGTCACTAAAAATCTGAAATCCTTCAGTCCCTTTAGGAAGGCTTAGGATTGGAGCTGTCATTAGCCTCCCCTTTAGAGTGTCAAACGCCTGACTGCACTCCAGAGTCCAAATAAACTTCTAATCTTTAGAAGTTAGAGAGGTGAGGGGTAGGGCTATCCGCGAAAAGTTTTTCACAAACCTTCTATAGTACCCGGCTAGTCCAAGAAAACTTCAGACTTTCTCCACGGTTCTCAAAATTGGCCAATCTCTGATGGCTTCAACTTTCACCGGATCCACCGCCACCCCATTACCACTAATCACATGGCCTAGAAAAGTCACCTTCTCCAACCAGAACTCGCACTTCGAGAACTTGGCATAAAGCTGGTTCTCTCTCAACACTTACAAGACCACTCTCAGGTGAGTCTCATGCTCGGCCTCCAATTTGGAGTACACCAAGATATCGTCAATGAATACCACTACAAAAGAGTCTAAGTACTCCTGAAATACTCGATTCATCAAGTCCATGAATACGGATGACGTATTCGTCAACCCGAACGACATCACCAAGAACTCAAAGTGACCATACATCGTACCAAACGTTGTCGTGGGTATGTCCTCGTCTCGAATTCTCAACTGAGTACCCTGACCTCAGATCCAACTTAGAATACAACACCGACCCCACCAACTGGTCGAACAAGTCGTCTATCCGAGGAATCAGATACTTATTCTTGACAGTCAATTTATTCAACTCTCGGTAGTCTATGCACAACCACATACTACCATCCTTCTTCTTCACGATTAGCACTGGTGCGCTCCACGGTTAAGAACTGGGTCTAATATACCCTTGCTCCAACATTTCCTGCAACTGTACTTTGAGTTCGACTAACTCCTTTGGTGCCATCCTAAAAGCAGGACATGACACCGGCCTAGCCTCCGGTACTAGCTCGATCGCGAAATCAATCTCCCGTCGAGGAGGTGCTCCAGGAATCTCCTCAGGAAACACATCCTCGTACTCCGCCACTACTGGTACATCCCCAAGTGATAACTTGGAAAGGCGAGCCTCCAATAATGCTACAAGAGCTACTCCCCCTGGTTAACTGCTCGCACCAATTGCATGGCCGAAATCAGGAAAAATGTCCCTCCACTGAGGCCCTCAAACTTAACTTCTGACCGCCCTTCACCCCTCAGGGTCACCACCTTAGACAGTCAGTCAATACTGGTACATTGCTCTGCAAGCCAGTCCATTCCCAAAATTACATCGAACTCCACCAATGGTAAAACCGCTGTTATCACCGTTAAGTCAACTCCGTCCAGACTCCAACAAATGTGCCCCTTCGCCCCGGTAATCATGGATGAGCCATTGGGCATGCGCACCTTCATCTCTGCGTCTGCCAAGAAGGGCACAACTCCAATCCTCCGGATAAAGCTTTCCGCAAGGACGGAGTGTGACGCTCCTGTATCAAACAGTACCCTGACGGGGTACCAGAAACTAACACAAAGCATGTCACCACCTCGGGTTGGCTGATCACTTCCTGTGCCCAAGGCTATACGCCCTTGACTACACGGGTTGGAAACAAGAAGCGCTAGACTCCTCCATTATTCCTTTCTCTGAATTCTTGTATGGATGGGACTTCTTCTTCCACTTACTCCCTTTCTTGAGATTGAGAAGACTTTCCTTCTCCCTGCTTTACAGCAAAACCCTCTCGACGTTGGGTTCGCTCCAAATCGCTCTCCAAGTTCTGGTAGCCTCAACCAACTCATTGAACCCAACATTCTTCATAGATATAAGGGGTTGCCTCAGATTCTCCCTCAGTCCATGGTAGAAGAGGTTGTCCCGCTCCACAAGGTCAGTCATGGTCGTTCCAGCATAACGGCCCCACCAAGTAAACTCCTGAACATACTCGTCCACTGTCTTGTCTCGCTGCACCAAGTGCAGGAATTGCCTCTGAAGGGCTAACCTCATTGACACAGGAATGTACTTTTCAAGAAAGCATTTCCGAACTCCTCCATGGTCGGGGTGCGACCAGAAAACTAGCGACCGCTATGGCTCACCTACCACAGCTTAACATCGCCCTCCAACATGAAACTTGCAAACTCAGCATGCTTTGCTACCGGCATCTCGGCCGCCCTCAGTAGTTTGAATCAGTTTCTAGTCGCACAACTAGACACTAGGACATTCACAGTTCCGCGATACTCCTATGTGGATAACTTCTTAACACAATTCATTTAGGACATTCGTCCATGAAGACATACCTTGGACACTAACCTAGCTCTGATACCAAATTGTAACACCTCCACTATAATGACCATATAATATGGGTCCGGTCGGGGCCCCACAACATACGGACGCCACAGCTTAAGTATTAAAAGATGATATTATCTACCCAACTCAAAAAATCAGAATAAAGCCACAGCGGAAACATACCAGCAAGACTAGAAGTTATCCATTACCAATTAGGAGTATCAAAATGGCCTTAAGGCCTTACACAACATAAGTCCAAAACTGAATGACAACAAGGTCAAATATCAATGTGCAAAAGCACTACTAGGCTACCTCGGCATGTAAGCCGGAAATACCAAAAACAGGGAGCATCACAGTCAAGAAGAAAACAAGCTAGTAAGCATGGTAATCACTTCATGAGGCTTAGGCCTTTTCGGCCAGCTCACTTGCTCCCGCTTGCGATCCTTGACCTGTAAAAATTTGTAGTAACGTGGGTCAGCAAAAGTTGACCTCTACTGTGTAACCAACACATCTCCTCCCGGCCGCCCCTAACGGACCCCGGGGTACACCTCCAACCTGCAAGTCAGCACTTCGTATGCCATATACATAAACATGTAAAGCTTTAAAAACAGGTTTGGATGTCTCAAACAACATACACGTTTTCTATGTTGCACATATAATTAATGGGGCCTACTATGCAACATGTATGCAAACTCGGGCTTCACCCAAGGCACCCTATCGTGTATGCATCTAGCACATCATCATAACATAACAACTTGGTACTTTCAATTTCCCCATCGGCGTCAAATCGCAAACAAAAAGGGGACTGCAGTTCCCCTAACAGCATACAAGCCGCCACATGGAAATCTTGTCAAGGCCCCACCCGCTCGTGGGTCTTAGACCCAGGCTTGCCTGCAAACTCTGACTTCTCACATCAGGATTCCATCTCACACACAAACTGATTCTAAGAACCCTTGCCATACCTCACCCGCTCGTGGGCTTCATCGCCCGGTCTTGTCCTATGCTTGGCATTCTCGTCAATCTCACAGAAGGGCACTAGTCTCACTGGGACACTCTCCCCACGTGACTTGCACGTCATGGGATAGCCAGCCGACCACAAAGACAAAGCCGCAACTTAGCACATCACAATCCATAGCCTTTCCCACCCTAAATCCTCATTCGTACTGCAACGTTCCCGCGCACAAAGGAAACCATCTACCGCCAACGCGGAGCTAACCTTATCCGGTTCCGGCTACAAGTACTCAGTCGAAAAAGGGGGAAACACATACATTACAAACGGCATCTTGTCGCAACGGATTTCTACAAAATCCTTAAGGCTCGCTATACAACATCGCCGAGTCGAACTAACAGTCGCGACTACGGCTTCACCCACAATGCCTAATCCACTAACGGAGCGGATCTCTAATGCAATATCATGTCGGGGATGTACACAATCGACCGGTGGTTCCTCTTGAACCATGACGACCTAAACCCCTCTCATTTGATAGATTTGGTGCCCAAGAGCTTGAAAAGCAAGAAAGAAAGAGATGTTATGCACGCATCCTAGAAATCGAGAGGAGAAAATGTCGTTACCTTACGACCTCTCTCCCTAGCCATAGAATCCTTGCTTTGAACGGATTGACACGAGCGCCTCCACGCCCTCTCCACAGATCTGGTCTCGGTATGATGATTGGAGCTCCGAGGCTCCGTCAATGGCGGTGGAAGACCTTCTCCTTCCTCCTCCCCTATCTTCCTCTCCACCTTAACTCACTCTAAGAGATGAGAAAATGAGGGGAAAGACCCTCTCATCCCTAATAATGGTATTTTGGCGGAAGATCCTTGGCCTTTGGATCGGGTTTAAGGGAGCATCGGACGGCCACGAAATAAAACGACGGACCTGCACCCGTCCGCACGATCAGTGGCGCACGACCAGTGGTCGTGCGCACTTGATCCCATGATCATGCGTTTAACAAAGACAGAACTCTAGAAAAACAGGAATAAACGCGCACGAGCAGCGGCGCACAACCAGTGGTCGTGCACATTAAGTCCAATGTTCATGCGATTGTCCTAGGCAGAACTCGGAAAAACTGAAAATAGTGTGCACGATTAGTGGCGCACGACCAATGGTCATGCGCACTGGATCCCATGATCGTGCGCACTGGATCCAATGCCGAGCTCAACGACCTACCGCCAGCAGTATCTCTTCCGCCGGGCGTTAGCTTCCAGCGACTCCAGGTCTGAAAATTGGGGTGTTACAGACTTGGCCAGTATTCCTGTGGTGTCGGAGTTTGCCGACGTCTTCCCCCAAAATTTCCCTGGAGCCCCGCCTTAGAGAGATTGAGTTCACCATTGAGTTGGTTCCTGGTGCCAAGCCGGTATCGCGGTCTCCTTACCGCTTAGCACCGAGAGAGATGGCAGAGTTGAAGGCGCAGCTTCAGGAATTGATAGAGCAGAGGTTTGTGCATCCAAGTTCGTCACCTTGTAGCACCCTGGTTCTCTTTGTGAAGAAGAAGGATGGAAGTCTGCGACTGTGTATTAATTATCAGGAACTCAATAAGCTAACAAAGAAGAACAAGTACGTGATTCCGAGGATCGATGATTTGTTCGATCAGCTAGTTGGATCGACTGTGTATTCGAAGTTGGACTTGAAGTCTGGATATTATCAGCTGAGGATTAGGGAAAGTGATATTCCCAAGTCGTCGTTCAGTACTCGATATGGGCATTATGAGTTCACTGTCATGCCTTTCGGGTTGATGAATGCGTCATCAGTGTTTATGGATCTAATGAACAGGACGTTCAAGGAGTATTTGGATCGGTTCGTTATAGTGTTCATCAATGATATCCTGGTGTACTCCCAATCCGAGGAAGATCATGCAGAGCACTTGCATATTATTTTGGAGACCTTGAGAAGTAATCAGTTTTACGCCAAGTTCTCTAAGTGTGAGTTTTTGTAACACCTCCATCCTTCACATGAAAAATAATAGAGGGTCTGGTCGGGGCCCCACACCATATTTCACAAACAGGTGGTGGAATTACATGTTAATATCAATACATTACACATACTCTAACTTAGAGCATTCTAGCAGAAGCTTTATGGGTTATTATTGAACTCATCAAACACAAATGGGCAAGATTTGGGTTGACTGGTCAACTTTGGCACTATCGCCTAGCGATATCGACTGTCGCCACTCGGCAACATCGACTTAACCGCTTTGTCCGCTTAATAGAGAATCTGACATATGTCTCACGCCACATGGCACTATCTCCAGACGACATCCACTATCACCACTCGGCGATATCCTTTCGACAATATCTTTTGACGATTCGTCAAGTGCGTCGAGTGTGTCGAGTGCCGTCTCGACGATTTATCGCTATCGCCATGAGGCGATACCCACTGTCGCCCGACGTTACCAAAGCGAGTATCTCACTCAACGCTTCGAGGCGTCGAGTGTGTCGAGCTCACTCAACGCTTTAAGGCGTTGAGTGTGTCGAGACCTATTCCTATCGCTCCGGCGTACTCACCGTCGCCCGACGATAGAGAAAAAAGTTATGCTGACAAATTTAGGGTGTTACAACCCTCCCCTTCTTACAGAAATTTCATCCTGAAATTTGCATATATCATAAGGAAGACAGCAACTGAAACGTTATAACAACTTTTATTCATAAAAACAATATTACAACAACATTACACAAATAACTCGAGATATTTTTTGTGCATGGTTTGGTCTCGCTCGCATGTCAGCTCTTCATTGCCACAGTTATCCCACCGGACCATGACCATCCTGATTGTCTTGTTCCTTAGCTGTTTGATCGTCGTATCCTCGATCCGAATGGGCCTAACTTACGTCGTTATCCCACTATCGACCGGTACTCGGTCATCCACAATCACATGCGATGGCTCTTTCACAGCTTTTCGAAGCACCTATATGTGGAACACATCGTGTAAGCCACACAGTTCTGCCGAAAGGGCTCGTCGATAGGCAGCTTCTCCAACTCGCTCCACCACCTCAAACGGACCAAGGTACCTTGGACCTGGCATTTTCAAGCACTGAATCCTGGACACGCCTTTAAATGGTTTAATCTTTAAGTATACTCAATTGCCTACCGCAAACTCCATGTTTCGGTGCTTACTGTTGTAGTACTTCGCCTGTCTATCATGTGCTATCAGTAACCTCTCTCGGATAGTCTGTATCGATGAATTAGCCTCTTCGACTTCTTTATGCTTATATAATTTAGATTCGTCGGATTCCTCCCAAGCTAACAGTGTACGACACTTCCTACCATACAACGCTTCAAAAGGTGTCATTTGTATACTAGCTTGATAGCTATTGTTGTAGGCAAACTCGATCATATAGAGATGGTCTTCCCACCTCTTCCCGAAATTTAAGGGGCACATTCGGAGCATGTCTTTCATCGTTCTGTTGGTCCTCTCAGTCTGACCATCTGGTTGCGGATGAAAGGTCGTACTGAACTGTAGTTTAGTCCCCAACAACTAGTGGATTAGCCTCCAATCATTTGAAGTAAAGCGCGCATCTCGATCAATTACGATGCTACGGGGCAGTACGATATTATCCACGTAGAGCTTAGCCAGTTTCTCAACTGAATCATCCTTCTTGTTTGGTATGAAGTGTTACACTTTTGTTAGCGCATAGCGCTTTAGACTCTCATCGAGTTCTGTTGCCTGCCGAACCCTGTCCGCAACGTCATGCTTGTTAGGTTTTTGGGGATGGCGCAACACTTGTACACACAGCGAAAATAAGAATAAGAAAAACCCAAACGAGTTCAGATCTGACAATATTCATGAATCAAGAAGTAAAACATGCTGTAATAAAAATTACCTTTGAGGGATTGAGTATCAACTCGACCTAGATGCTCCAAAAAAACAGGTCGGTCACACAGCGGCTAGAGTCTTGAGCACAAAAAGTATATCTGCGCCTCTACAGTAATCCATACGATCGGGAGAACCTGTAGCAACTTATCGCACAAGTTCTAGGTCGGGAGAGGACACTCAGCGTCTCCACAGACTGTTAGATTTGCTGTAGGAGAGGCGGCGACGACACTCGCCGGGATTGGGATCAGGATCGACGAAGACGGAACGACTTCGGTCAGGCTTTTAGGGTTATCAATCTTTCGCACAGTAGGGCTCGTGTGCTTAGACAGAAAGAATGATCGCTTATTTGTCAAACACTAAAACTTCCTATTTATACTCAAAAGGAATAAACAAAGCATCCTGTCGTTAATCGCAGACCCAGTACTTAGACAAAACAGAGCTTCGACCAGACAACAGTTTGTCTAGACGAATCATCGAATATCTACAGGATATACGATGAATCGTCGAGTATCAATTTATACTCATCGAATCATTGAGTATCTTATAGCACGTACACGACGAACTCAACGCCAACCTCCAGCTGAATCAACACTTGAATCGACGAAGGCGTTGAATGGACTCAACACCGTCAACGCCTTCTGCGGCGTTCGACGAATAAGCGCCAAAGGCCAAATTCGTCAAACGGAGTTCGACAAATCTGCGCCAATGACAAATTTGTCGAATGGAGTTCGACGAATCTGCGTCAAGGCCAATTCATCGAACGGAGTTCGACGAATCTACGCCAAGGTCAATTCATCGAACTGAGTTCGACGAATCTGTGGCAGAGGACAAATTCGTCGAACGGAGTTCGAAGAATCTGCGCCAGAGGCCAAATTCGTCGAACTGAGTTTGACGACTATGGCAAGGTGTTGAGTTAACTCAACACTTTCAACGCTCTTGCCTTAGAAAACTTCAGTCACCTTTTGCTCATCATATGAGCTACACCATATAGATCCAAACTCTCAATTTCTCCACAATCTTATGTGCGACCCTGATAGGCTCATACTGAGTTGGCAGTGAGGCTACACGCTTGATCACTTCCTGATCACCATGATTGCACCAATAGTCTCCCATTTGATCTAGAAAGTATCAAACAAAAGGTTCACAAACAATGAGCGACATCTAGCAATACATCATTGCTCCTCAAATAGTAAGAGTTTATAAGCTCATAAGCCATTGTGACCAATGTTACGGTGTTGTCATGTCTCTTCGTCCCTTACATCTGGATAGAACTAGTTGTATAGACTGTGTCACCCTCATAATTGTTCAATCCCAGTTTCCTGATCTATAATGGACTTTCAAAAAATGATGAGTCCAATATCATATATTGACTCAACCAACATGACCATGCATTTCTCAGTCTCATTCCATCAAGGGGCTCATGGATGCAACTCATGTCATATAGGAGGACAAATCTTATATCTGCTCACACGCAAACACGTAAATGATTCGTAACGTACCCAATAACCACCTTTATCATCCAACTTTCAAAAGACTGGACTTTTGATGGCATCAAAGCACGATCTTCCTCACTCGATGAAAGTTGTGACTTCAGGTCAAAGGACCACAAACACCATTGCCACTTGAGCCATACTTGTGACAAGTTCATATAACTATCCACAAAGTATTCTCATGGTGGGTCTGTCTAGTATAACTTGTTCATAACAAGTACCCATATGATGACTTGATATCACAATATCATGACCTGTGAGGACGGGTCATCAGTCAACGCATATGCTAGTCTTAAAGGTATCATCATGGTCCTTAGCTTCTAAGATGATACAATGACCAGGGACCTTTAAGAATGATGCTTCTAAGATCATAGGTTCTCATATCAAGTCACTACTTGACCTATGAAAGCAAACACTCTAAGGACATTTATTAAATTGAACTACTCTATCACAATAGAAATAATTTTATAATAAAAAAACTTGTCAAAATATATAAAATGAAATGCATATAGTACTTTTATTCATCAAATGAAATATTATACAGCCAACAAACATACAATCCACAAGACTCAAACTAAAATTGATCATTCAGGTATCGTATACTCATAGATCTAACATGGCCATCATGCTTTCTCTGTGCATTGAGAGAGGGGAACTCATGGCCTTTCGGCACATAGCATCCTGGCAAAGGCTTCCCGACACGTCTACTTGACACACCCCGCTCAGCGAAATTTACTTAAGATATTCTACACAATAAATGACCTGCGGTCATCGCCTAAGATCCTAAGGTCCAAGCATGGTTGCAGAAGCACTTGCGAACGATAATAAAAAAAACAGAGAGATGGAGAATACAGGAATGAAAGGTCTTTCAGCGAGAAGCAAAAAAAGAAAGCCAACTCTTTACATACATTTATCCCAAAATGTTACATGGCATTTCGCTCATTACTTAGAAAAGTCAAAAAAAAGAGAGATGTTATAAGTCAGAAGAGGCGGGTAGCTATCAGGCAGGGTCGTCGGAGGTCTCGCTGGATATCTCGCTGGAACCGCTGTCGAACTCGTCTCCCTGGCCAAGCTTTGTTACATCAACGCCCGAACCTCCCTCTACCGCAGGGTTGGGGATAGGCTCGAACAGCCAGGGTAGGACCCTACGCGCGGTAAGGGTCTCGCCACCTTCATTCAAGAGGCCTGAATCCCGCAGCACCTTGATCACCATTGTGC
Organism: Platanthera guangdongensis; assembly: GCA_039583875.1. Taxonomy (NCBI): domain Eukaryota; kingdom Viridiplantae; phylum Streptophyta; class Magnoliopsida; order Asparagales; family Orchidaceae; genus Platanthera; species Platanthera guangdongensis. Next base: position 42,381,088 of record CM077147.1, read on the forward strand.
TCACCTTCTGCGCATTCTCTTGCATCATCACTTATATCTCATACTCAGAAAGTGACGACTCTTGAGCCTCTCGTCCAGAGGCAGCGGAGCCGGTGCCCTGGGTTCTTGCACGAGCTTGTGCTCACCAACTGAGCTTGGGCGGAATCCTGCAAAAAAGTCTTTTGAGCTGTGGCAAATGATAAAAAGGAAAAAGGTAGCGGAAAGCTCACGTACCGCAATTGACAGGAGAAGAGCGGGAAGCTTTTGCGAGCTCGCTAGGTCCACCTTCAACGCGGCCACCTCGGCCGCAGATTTATCCCACGACTTCTTCGCGTCCACAAGGTTCTGCTCTATGTGGAGGCCGCGACGTGTGCACATGTGCGTGAGCTCAAGTGCGTGCATCTGGGCTCGCACTGCCTCGTGAGTGAGATCCTTCGTTGTCTCCTGGTTATAGACGCTTGCGTCCTCCCGGCTGTAAAGCCCGAAGCCTAGCGCGTAGGCCTCGCTGCTGGTGGTTTCTCGTTCCAGCCAGGAGGGGAGGAGCGATGAAAGGATGACCTGGTTGGTTTCCAGATCCCACTTAAGGAGGGGTCGGCCCTCTTCGTCCAGATGATTCCCGCCCAAGCCGAAGTTGCGGTGCCCTCCCGGCATTGGCCTGGCGGGAACCTCCTTCGAGGCAGCTTGAACCTCGACAGAGATGCTGGATCCACCTGTGGAAGCTGGGAGCATTGTCGGGGTTTCGGCCGGAGTCCCGATTAGGGGCTCGGCTGGGGACTTGCCCTTGTCCGCCGTAGATAATTTCTTCTTGGGAGGAGCTCTAGGGGGAGTTCGGTTTCCGCTTTCGGCCACTAGGTGTGGAAGGGCAGCCGGTCTCCTTTCGGCAGGCTAGGGTGGCAAATTTGGCGAGAGCTAGGGTGCTGGCAAAACCCCTAAACTCATTGAAGGGCTGGTGGACCAGAATTTCTCGTTCACCTGCGAAAGCTCTAACGATTAATCTCTTAATTTTTGACTAAGGGTCACACATAGGGGCCGAAAAGATACCTTCACCGGGAAGGACTGGGAAAAGAGAGCCCGGGTCTCGCCGAAGGAACTGGACGTCGAAGGTCTTTGTTCCAAAAAAACTTGAGGAGGGCACCCTCCCACCCCACCCCCACCCTCCCCCAAGGGCGGGAGGCTTGTAGGTCACTTAGTCGTATTGGACTGGCGCGAGGCAAACGTTGTTGAAGTTCCCGGAAATGAAAACAAACGTTTGGGCTCAATTGTGGTTTTTATTAGCGAGACCACTCGTCTTCACCGTCTGGCCCGAGAAGAACACCACCCTGTTCTTCGCGCAGAAGTTAAACAGCTTCCGGAAGATCGACAGGTTGAACTCAATCCTTTCTGCCCGCATGTAGAAGGCAAAAGCAACCAGGATCGCGACGAAGTTAGGGTTTAGCTGAGCCGGTACCACCCTATGGTATCAGAGGGCCTGGCGTACCTCCGGCCAGAGGGGGAGGCAGAAGCCCACCTCGAAATGCTCCAGGGGGATGGTGAGCTCCCCCGACAGCGTGAAGTTGACCTATCTTCGTTCTCTGGATTCTGCATGACAAACTTCGGCGGGATGAAATCGGCGACTATCAAGAGGTACTCCTTGTTGGTTAACCGTCAAGGCTGGAAGTTGTGTTCAGGAAAGCTTGTGCGCACTTAGAGCGACCTTCGGTCTCGCCAGGCATCTTGAGAAAAGCGGAAGGGGAGAGGAAAGGCAAGTAGGCGAGAGGACCTGAGTTGCAGAGGGCGGTGAGAGAAAGGAGAGGAAAGACGGAGGCACGGAGTCAGGAAGTAGTAAATGTGGTTGTTGGACTTGTCTATTTATAGAGAGAAGTAATCATTAGGGACTCCCTGGGCGGCGGGAGTGCGGTTAAAAAATTTTTATGTTTTGACTCTTCGTATTACACCCGCCTCGCTGACGCCTCTCGCACCTGCAGATGACGAGAACATCCGGGAGGGATCCCAGGTAAAAGGAATGCAACATGCATATACAAAACACAAAAAGGGTGTGGGAATCAGGCACTCGACAAGATAGATAAAAGTATAAAAATAAGCACCAAAGGCGTCTCGCAGGGCAAGAGCCTTAGAAATAATAATTACAAATAGCAAATGTTTCGTTCGTTAGAAGGGGTAGATCGCGGGAAGGGTAGGCTGAGAGGTTGGGGTAGGAAGATGCGAGACCCTGCGAAGCTCAGTACTACTCTCAATGCCAGCGACCCTGACCTCGCCTTACTAATCTTGGCGGCACCCGCAGGTAGTGATAAGCGGTCAGGGAGGTGAGCCCCTGGTTGGCCAAGCACAGCTGATCCCGGACTCGCACAATGTGCCTTCCGTGGGAGGTCTCTTCGCATTCAACTTGGAGCTCATGCTCGCCGAGGAGGTGAGTGTAATCTCTCTCGATCATAGCCATCCGCCGTTCAACCGCCTCCTTGAGTCTCGTCACCGCTAGCGAATCACCTTGGCGCATCCAAACGAGCTTTGCCAGGACTCTCTCTATTCTCTCCCGCCGAGTTCTACCGCTCCCGTCGGCGTCGAGGTAGTCCTCCATGTCGCTGTGGTGAGGCAAGGGTGAGATCGTCCCCTCTTCTTCATTGGCTTCCGCCTCTGCAGTCGCCGGATCTAGCAAGGAAAGCCCGGTCAAGTCAAGCAAAGGCGAAAGGGCTGGGAAAAGACTGCTTACCTGTAGCAGGGGGCGGGCTCTTAGTAGAAGATCGGCGAGAAGGGCCAGACACCCCTTCCGAGCTTTTTCCAAAAAGCAGGTGGAGTGGTTTGCCCCATCCCGGGGGGTATGCTGTGCGCTCCAGGGTGATCGTTTCAGTCAGTTGGGGAGCGGTGGTATCCTCCTCCGCCAGAGGCCGGGACCCTGACGCGGGTGCGGTTGATGCAGTAATAACCCTCCCGGGCGAGAGGGGAAGATCGGTTTCTGGGTTGTTGGGACCATTAGGAGCGGGAGTTCGGGGGCCCCGGTGGATAAGTCTTGGGCTGTCGGGGGAGAGAGCTGCGAAGAAACGAATCAGCAAAAGGAAAGCAAGTCATACCAAAATGAATGACTGAAGATGTTACCGGGATGGATCGCGGGCTGGACTAGGGTAATCGGGGAGGGTGGGGGCAGCCTCCGAGACCAGCGACTGGTGTTTGCCGAGGGGATGAACTGACTCAGTATCCACCGGAGGGTTATCGGTGGCAGTTTCCAGAACCTGTCGGTGAAAAAGGGATATGTGTCAGACGCAGCAAAGCGAGTTTAGACCAAAATGTGAAGCAAGAGGAATACCTCTGGCAAGGAAGGAGGGTTCTCGGCGCGGCCGGGGGTCGGGGTGGGCGAGGCCAGATCCTTCTTTGAATGGTCTCGCCTAACTGACTTGTCATTTTTCTTCTTTAGTCGGGAAGGTGAGCTCTCTGGTCTCTTGCATATTAATCAGGGGGAAACTCACGCACAATCAGCTCGAGCTCTCTCATGAGCCGCGACGAGATGGTCTTGAAGTTCTTACGAGAGTGGCCTCTTATTGCGCTTCGCGTACATATTAGCAGCCTTGCGGGTGCTTAAGCGGAACGTGGCAGCAGTAGCGGTGGCGTGAGCGATGGCCTGACGACATATATATACAGGACCGAGGTGGGGTCCACCCAAGATTCCCTTCCAGGTCAGCAAGCACTCAGTGAATATCGGGGGTTGGATATGTCTTTCCTAGGGGTGCGAGCGGTTCGGTTTGGGTCGGTTTGGACTCAAATCGAAGCCGAACCGACATGCGTCGGTTTTTGGTTTGTCCAAACCGACCCGAACCGAATCCAATCGGTTCGGTTCAAAGTCGGTTCGATTTTTTATCGGTTTTTGACGGTTCGGTGTCGGTTTTTTTATGAACTTAACTCCAACAAAAAAACATAACAAAATATTTGTAAGCATCCTGCGGCCATATCCTAACTTTAGCCCTCAATTTAAATCCTCATACTGACAACCCACCTTGATTTTCCACTACTTATTATTTTCATTCATTGGCTATGTGATTTCCTTAATTTAAGCTTCTGGAAGATCTACTAGCCTTTAGGACTTCCTCTGTTAAGTTTTTGTAAGTCTGTAGAATTCTTTGGAATCAATTCCTTCCTTACCAGTAATCAAAGCCATTGATTTCCTAATCACAGGACATTAGTTTTGCATTGTTCATTTATCTCCCAGGGTCCTCTTGGATATTAGCTTCTTAATAAGCCTTTTTAGTCTATATTTTCTTAAATCATTGAAGCTATTTAGAATTTCATTTCAGCAAATTATAACTCATTTTCTCCAATTAATCTTACTTGTCATAGTGTTTTAATTCTCACTTAGCCACTTGATTTAAATCAAGATTTTGATAAAATTATATTTTCATGCACCTAAACTTGTACACGTCTTCATATGGTCTACTCTCAAGAGGAAGATTATTTCAAAGTGCGTTAACAAGAGAAAAATAAAACATTATTTAAACTTTCTGTTCAAATACTAGCAAGAGTCAAGAAGTAACTTCTCCTTCTACGACGGCGCAGGTGGCAAGGAAAAGGAGTCTTTGGTGACTCTCTTTCACACCTCACGATCAGCGCGAAGGCGCCTCAGGCAAATGAGAAAAGACAGTCTCTTGATAACTGAAAAGACCAAAATTCTTTTATACATTTATTATTAACTATAAGTGTAACTGTGCAGGCCTCCTTCAGGATTCATGAATCATGAAAAATCGGAAACCCAGGCCTTCGATACTTTACAGACGGTCTCGACGATAAACCTGACATAATATAAATATATAATTTATGGAATAATTTATTGAACATATATGAAATGATTCAGCTATACATTATACGTAATATAATTTATGGAAGCCTACATTTAGTAATTCAGATCAAAATATCAAATAGAAGCTTGCTTATACATAATTTAAAATTATTATAATATTAGTCGGTTCGGTTCGGTTTGGTCGGTTTTTACAACTTGAAAACCGACCCGAACCGATAAGCCTTCGGTTTTCAAAAGCTCCAAATCGAACCGACACCGGACCGGACGGCTCGGTTTCAAAATCGGTGCGGTTCGGTCGGTTCGGTCGGTTTTATCGGTTTTCGGTTTTCACTCCTCACCCCTAGTCTTTCCAAGTGCAAGGCTAGCTCGCAAAGAGCGAAGATTGTGTACAATCTCATATTCGCTGAGTGGGATCTAGTTGCCCGAAGGACCAGGATTGGGCTAGCCTTGGGCTGACTTTGGGCTAAAAGCCGGGTCAGACAGATAGATTTCTGAGATGGCTCCTGCCTGGGGCATACAAGAGGGTTTGCGCCTGAGTATCCAGGATGCGCTCGGGATTGGCGTTGAGTATGGCTTTGCCACTCAATACCTCTTTTGCCTCTGTCATTGAGTGAGGCTTTGCCACTCAATGCCCTATTTGCTCTTGGCATTGAGTTATGCTTCGCCATTCGGCGGTCTCAACGTCTCACGACCGATGCCTAGGTTCCTTTCAGGGCAGCCGGGAGGTTCTGTATCCAAGGGTAGGCGGAAGGATTTCAGAATAGCTGAAGGGTTTCCGCCCAGCGAGATCTAGAGGAGAAATTACCAGGATGCCCTCGGTCTGCATTCAGCTCCTCAGAACAGCTGAGTTTGCCTATTGGCAGACCACTTTGGGCTGCATATAGCCTTTTAGAACAGTGAAGTTATGCTTTTGGCAAACCAACTCTTTGGATTCTATAAATAGACCAACAGGGTACCTCAGAAGGCAAGCTTTCTCACTTTCGAAAACTGGTCTTAGTGCTTTCTGAGGTTCCCCTAGCCCAGCAGTTGGCATTGGAGGGGAAGCGCTCAGAGATCTTCCGGGTTAGGGGAGGGACCTCCCAGCTGAGGGTTAAGGTCAGTTCCAGGTTCTTTGTTACCAGTCAGGGTTGAGAGAAGTAGGTGTTAGCTACACCCCAAGATTCGAACTCTCGTTGAGGCCAGTTTTTGGCTTCAACAAGGTACCCGTCGTTCAAGCTCACATAATGATCATTCCAGGTAACGAAAATCTGAGTCTGGGCCTCGATCTATAAGAAAAAAGACTGAGAAAATTTAGTACAACGCAATAGTGAAGAAGAGCCGAAAATAATCAAGTATGTTTACCACTTCATTCATCCCCTTCGAAGAAGAAGACATCCTTGGAGCACCCGCCTCCGCGGAGAAAGCCTGGGGGCAAAACATCCGAGCACCTGTACATCGGGAGTAGGCCTATCTCGATCATCAGAAGAAGTGATTTTACCCCGAGAAATCGAACAAAGCAGCGTACCATCGCAACTACGAGGGGCTGCAATAGCCTTCCTCTTCCGACCGTAATCCGAAGACGTCTCGATAATCCGCCCAGAATCTGAAGAAATATCGCACCGCAGCAAGCATTTCTCTTCTACAAATGAGGAAATGATGAACAGCCGGTTCGCCAACTCGTGGGGCTCTGAAAATCCTAGCACTGGGGAAAACTCCCGCTCCTTCCCCCTTTGCTGGCGGCAATGATCAGACAATGCATTCCATAGCTCCAGCAAGTCACAAGAGTTCTTGCCATAGCCAGATAGAGTATTTTTGTGATGACGGTCAGTCCGAGTCTCAAAATCAAACCAGTTCTTATTGCTATGGATTTCCACATGCTCCCCACCATCAGAGTGAATGTCTCACCAAACTCAGAAGCAGTCCAAAGTGTGTTTCCAGCCATGTTCACGAAAGAAGACAACCAATCCCATGAGGCGCACTACTCCCAGTGGAGTAAACTAGGAAATCGACACACCGCAAAATTTAAGAATCTCGATCACTTCCTCACATGGTGGGAATCGAAAACCCGACCTCAAAGTAATCTCACAGATCGTCAACCAACCGCGAGGAGGATTTTGAACCATCTTCAATGCGTAGTATCTTTGTAACATCCTGACTTTTATTGGGTCACCAGAGCCCCAGTGGGCCCAATAAAAGTGGCCCGAACCCTACCCATGACCCGGTGGGAGATAACCCTGCGCAGGAAATAGAGCTAGAGAACTCCGAATTGAGTTCTGTCAATTCATGTGACCTTGTATAGTCGATACGAGTGCATCAAAACTCGTTCAGTTGGTCCCCGAGGTCATATAGTGGATGTGACCATTCCTCGTAAAACGCAACAAGAGCAAGATTTTGCATAAAGAGCTAGAGAACTCCGAATTTAAGTTATGTCGATTCTTGTGACCTCATATAACCTAGACAGGTGCATCGAGACTCGTCGCGTCACAATCCGAGATCTAACGCCAAATTCAAGACACTTCGACCGCTTTAGTGCGCTGTGACGCGCAAATTTTGGACTTTCGCCAAACAGACTTCGATTCAACCCTAGTCAGTGGCGTTGGACTCGTGTGGTCAATACGAAGTCAACGGAAGTCGTCCCAGTCAATTTCAACGACAATTGGTCAACTCATGGTCAAATCAAGCATAGTCGTGCACCAAAACGCGTGTGCATACCAATTGTTACACGACACGCAAACTTTGACCCGACCCCGATGACTTGGACCCACTTTGACTTTGACCAGCAAAGGGGGCCCACCCTAGGGTTGACATGATCAAACCCCCCCCCCCCCCTCCTAAAAACCCATTTTCTGGATTTTTCTCCAAGTAGGGGCCGACCTCCTCTCGAAGGGAGGATAGCCCATGCCCCCCCCCCCTCACTCTTCTTTAGGCCCCCAACCAGCATACAGCCATTAGGAGTGGAGGCCCACCCTACCCCTCCTCTCCTCTCCTTCCCCCTTTCTTTTTTCAAAAGGCCCAAGCCCATAAGGGATTCATCTTATTTTCCCCACATGAGGGAAAAGATGGGGCCTCCAGCTATCCTTGGACAGCTGGAGGGTGGGGATTAATCCCTCTATAAGGAGGGATTAATCCCACCTTGCCTAGGGGAGGGGAGCCCCCCTACCCAAGCTTATAAAAGTCTCCCTCCCCATCTTCTTCCCCTCAAGCCTCTAAGCAAGTCCTTCCCCACTCCTGCCCCCTACCGGAGCCCAGGTGGCCGAAGAAAGGCAAGCCGAGGCCACCCTCCCCCTCCACCACCGCCAACTTGGCATGGCCAAACAGGCATGCCCCTCCCGAGCCCACCATACCCAGGTGGAACCTCTCTCCCTCCCCTCTCCCCAATCTAGACGTGTTTCATGTGCCTCCCGGTGGCCGGAGCGCCGCCGGCGCAACCCGAGCCTTGTTTCAGCTGGGTGGTGCCAAAGGAGTAAGGCTCTTCCCCCAAACACCGGTGGTGGCGCTGGGGGAGTAGTATACCACTGGGGGCGGCGACTCCCAGTGGCGGAGAGCATTGGTGCCGCCAAAAAATGCGGTTCCGGCGGCACCCACAAAAATAGAGCATAGCTCTGTTAGAACTGGCGGCGGCGGTCAGCAGCGCATGGCCGCCGGACCACCGCCGGCGAGAAGTCCGACCCCCGGCGCGCCAGTCTGGGGTGGACTGGCAAGCGACCAACCGCCCGAAGAGCGGGGGTGGGGTGGTGGCACCGGGAGCAGGGCCACTGCCACCCCCAGGCTCTCGGGTTATTAATTCCAGCGGCGGCCGGCGGCACCAGGTCGCCGGACCACCGCCCAGAAGGTCGCCGACCCTCGGCGAGTTGATCGGGGCCGACGACGGTGGCTGGCGGAGGCTAGCCGGTGGTGGTGGAGGCTTGCAATATTTTTCCTAAAATATTGCAAGCTTAGGGTCGTGCACGGATCATATTTCTGCCCATTTTCCCTCGAAGGTAGAAATTGGAGCGTGCGACCCCCCCCCCCCCCCCTTATAATCAAATAAGTATTTTAGTACATCTCCAGTCTCGTACTGGTCGAGCTTATTTTAGTATTTCAGTACATCTCTAGTCACGTACTGGTCGAACTTATTTTAGTATTTCAGTATATCTCCAGTCTCGTATTGGTCAAGCTTATTTTAGTAATTTTAATTCAGTACTATTCCAGTCTTGTACTAGTCAAGCTTACTTTAGTGCTTTCAATTCAGTACATCTCCAGTCACGTACTGGTCGAGCTTATTTTAATACTTTTAATTTAGTACTACTGCAGTCTCGTACTGGTCAAGCTTACTATAGTGTTTTCAATTAAGTACATCTCCAATCTCGTACTGGTCAAGCTTACTTTAGTGCTTTCAATTCAGTACATCTCCAGTCACGTACTGGTCAAGCTTATTTTAGTACTTTTGTTTCATTACCACTCCAGTCTCGTACTAGTCATATTTCATTCCAACACTTTAAATAAGCAGCTTAATCACCGCACTTATCCTCATTGTAATTTATGATTATAATCTCGGGTCCTGCTCCGACGAGCAGTTGTCATTAAAGAGTCATAGTTGGGGATAACCAGATTTGAAGTAGTCCTCTAGGTCTAACCCCAAATATTGCGCTCTCACGCTCCTTGTTGAAAGAAGAGCTAAGTGTCGACGCCCGAAGACTAAAGCCTAGTAGGGCATGCCGACATAGACCCGGTGTATATTATGTTTGCCCTTTTGTTTGATTGTTTGTAAGTTGCTTGCGGTGAAGTAGTGGCGGGTCAGTCTCTCTTACAGACTATTCGTACCGGTTGTAACGACTACATCCGTTCGTATAGCATATATTAGAAGGTCCTGCCGGGGCCCTACACCATATGCCACAAAACAGGTGAGGAAGTTAGGGGTTATTATCAGAGTTGCGCATCCTAACTCAGAGCATTCTAGCGGAAGCTTTTAACATAAAACTGAACTCCAACCATGAATGTACACTAATATAAACACACACAGTTATATAGGAATGTCTCAAATACAAAGTCAGTTGGCCTTATGGCCTTACAGTTGTTCTTTACAATAGTGGCTTCCAAGCATCGGCGCGCAGACCGGCCACACATGAACAAAACATAATAGTTTAACATAGCCTTCAAGGGCTAGCAACAGCGGCAACAACAGCATGGACTTCAGCCTTTAAATATCCTGCTCGGTTCTCCAGCACATGTACAAGGACAACCCACCCAACGGTAGCAAACAAGACAACAGTCAGCATTCAGCTGACCAATTTATAACGACCCTACCCTTTTCCGGGGCAGTGGCATTCCTTCGCTGCAGGCATAGCAATTCATATGCAGATATATATTCATCACATATTGTGCATTCACGTACAAACATTTCATCACAACTGTTAGCCACGCGACCCGACGATCTGTGCAATCAGGGCACATTCTTGGTGTACCGGCGAACCAGGGTCCCACCACCGTATCAGGGCCGAAACCCAACGGTAAAAGTTGAGCATTTACTCCATGGCGTGCAACTGGAGATTTTAGTCTTAATGACCCGGAATTGGCCCGTAGCCCCCCATGGTGTCGTGGCACGCAGGCCTAAGACTCTCGCTATGCGCTTCAATAGACTGCACTTTCAGGTCTCACGTCAGACAGACATAACGCAGGTCGGATCAACCACCCCCCGTTGCTCAAGTCGCTTTGCCATCACCGAGTACAGCGTACTTGCGGCTAAGAAAAAGGCGCGGGTCGGTTTCACCTTACATGTTAGGCATAAAGCCATGAGAGCTCATCAAGCTCACACATAGCCATAGTATCCTTGCAGGACTGGCTTTCCAATCATCGGTTAGCTAGATGTCACGCCTCGCGTTAGTGACAGAACTCATTTTCCATCTCTAGACTTAATCGTACATTCATAGCATACACTTGAGGGTATTTTAGTGGACTTCCAAGCCAGTACTTCCTGCTACTACCCTTCACAGGCACAAACCATAAGCATTACAAGCGTCAGAAGGTCTTTTACTAGACTTTTGCACCTTTACTTCCTGTTACTGCCCTTCACAGGTCCAACCCATCGCGCATCACAAGCATTACAATCATCACAATGGTCTTTTCCTGGACTACCACTCTAGTACTCCCTGTTACTACCCTTCACAGGTCCAAACCATTGACTCCTTAAACTACACGTTTCATCGTGGAGTCTTCTTCGATGTATATATGCAACATCTCCAATCCAGACCAACCTGTCCAGATGAGCTTCACACAGTATGCTTATTCCGTACTCCATTTCCGGATCTAGATGCCAAATTATTGGGGATTCCAAGAATCAACCCAAGGGACTCCCGTAACAAGCCACCCTCTGGTGGGGGAATCCTATACACATGCCAAAAAGGAAGCCTTCATATGGCTAAGAAGGATGATCGTTACCCTTGAAGATCACTTCGGAGCCATGGACTTGTAGCCGGCTGGAGAGTACCACAACGTCTTTGCCTCCACAATGCTATCCTCGGATTTTGAATCGGAACTCCGCAGCTCCACCGGTGGCCGACTCTCCTCTCCTCCTCCTTCCTTTCTCTCTCTCTAGGTTCTTAGAAAGAGGATGGACAAGATGAGAATGAGCTTTTCTTTCTCATTCTCGGCCTTAAAGTAGGGGGAAGGAATCTGGGCCATCAGATCCCAGATGAAAAAAATGGATGGCCACAATTTTGGCACAAAAGTCTGAATTTTGGCTTACATGGCCTGTGACACGCTCGTGTCACAGGCCGTGTGCCTTAGGCGGCACATAACCGACTCATCCAGACCAGTACACGGCCATGTGACACGCTCGTGTCCCAGGTTGTGTGACCTGACACGCCTTCAGACACGCCTGTGTCTGTGGCCGTGTACCTCAGGTGGTACATACCCATCTCAACCCGAGCAAGACACGGCCATGTGACACGCCCGTGTCACAGGCCATGTGCCCAAAGACACACCCGTGTCCAGCCAGTGTTCACCAGGCCGCCCTGCCCTGGACAAATCCAGAATAGGACATGGCATATGACACGCCCGTGTCACAGGTCGTGTGCCCTTACACGGCTGCAGACACGCCTCTGCCGGGTTTTTCATTGAGCAAAGCTCGTCGACCAGAGGAGGACACGCCCCCCGACACGGCCGTGTCGTTGGGTGTGTTCCCTCTCGAGAACTCGTCGAGTGCAGTTCGTCGACCACTCAACAGACTATTCATCCACATAGAGCAGGACATGCCCTGGGACACGCCCCTGTCCCAGGCTGTGTCATCGAACTTGAACCCAATCTGGGATTTTGGGGTGTTACACAGGTGCGGGAAGGTCGACGACTCAAGGTGACAGGGAGATGAGTACCACGGGTGACCGACCGTTATATTACCTGTCGGGTTTTTCCTCCACATGGTCGACCAAAATGATTCGCCGGATGTCGCTCACATCCAAGAGTGCACAAGATCGTACGTTAGGGCATGGGGTTGTGTGGTACGACCACCCCCAAAAGTGGTAGGACTGGCCACTGTCACCGACAGCAACATCGGTGAGGCCCGCGGGGCTCGCTACCCTGCTGGAACAGAAGCGGTCCAAACTATGTCGACATAGGGTATGTGTACGCGGCTATGAATGCATGCGGTGTGTGCGCGGCTGTGAATGTCTGCGATAAAATTCAGGAAGTGAAAATCCGATGTGTTGATATGCTAGTGGAGCTTTGTTATAACTGATTCATATGCCTGTTGTTTTTTCCAGTTATACTATCATGCACTTTTTTATAGTTTATCATAGTTATACATATATGAAATGATGTGCTAACACTCTCCTTGCTTCAGCTATTTACTTCTGTTGGGTGGGTATTTGCTCGTCCCCAGGATACGGATCCGGGGAGGAGATTTGTTTCCACTTAGCTCTGTGACTAACGGTTATCTGATTAACCATTCACAGGAAGTGGAGCATCGTAGTGACTTGCTGCTGCAGGGGATTATGCCAGCGGCAAGGACTACTCGAGTAGATGCACCCCCGCCGTCCCCGGAGTTTAGAGACGTGAGTACTGCTGAGCAGCATAGAGAGTGTGAGGGTTATGTGTAATACATGTATAGCCCACGGGCTTATATAATCGTTTAGGCTTCGGCCCCAGAACCTCTGTATTACTACATGATGTATTATATATATATATATATATATATATATATATATATATATATATATATATATATATATATATATATATATATATATATATATATATATATCTTCAGTGGTTTCCTGTTAATGCTTCCGTTATACTTTGATGGGTTTTGAATGTTATGATTCTAGCCGAGCAAGGCGGCCCTCTAGTGCTTAGATAGGGTGGATCGTTTCCCCTAAGAGCACTGGGTGGACGTCTTGGGCCAGTAGTACCCCTCTGGCCCGACCCTGGCAAAAGGTTGGGGGGCACTACAATCTTCACCTCAAGGTCGGCAAGAAAACAGAACCTTCTCCTCCAAATCGCAACCTGATCATCGGTAAGAGAAGAACGCAGACGCATCGGTCTCGCAGTACGTTTCGAACCCTGGCACAAAGAATCAAGATTGGACTTAAATAAAAATCCACAAATCAAAATTTTCTTCCCCGTCATGCGCATGAAGGCACGTCGCGCAGTGAAACCAAACCATACAATGTGCCCAAGTACGCATGTGCAAGCCGGCTTGTGCATAACTTGGAGCGCGCGCGTAACATCAAGTTCACGCTCGCGCATCCTCACGTGCAAACATCGTGGTACGCGATCGCGCGCGCGAACAACACGCAGTCAACTGTGCAAGCGACCGCTCGTTGTCGGGCGTGCGGTCGGGCGTGAGGACTCCCGTACTCTGCCGGGCACGAGTACCCTCGTGCGCGGTCAGGCGCGCACGCACCTGCGCATGATCAGGCGCGCGCGCCTGCACGCGTCTGTGCGCCCCCGCGCGGTCGTGTGTTGTCACAACCTGCATTTTCTTCGAATTTAAATGAATATCAGAGTAAGAGAAAACATGTGTCGTAATGTCATGCCTTGCAGGGGAAAACTGTAGACGTTCAGGAAAACTCCAATCCTAACACAGTTTATGAAAACACCAAGTTATAATGTGAAGAAAACATGTTTTAAGTTAAGTTTGGATGGTCGTATCCCTCGGCTCTGTGGATCAACTAGTCCACAACCGAAAGTATATGTATACGCTGCGGAAAAATACATTGTTTACATTAATTGACATCCTACATGAGCAAAAACATCCATATAGGACAACTTATGATATGCACGTCACTGGATTAAGTATAAGTATGAAAATAGCTTTTACGTTCGCGAAACATAATGATGTTAGTTTTGAAAAATGGCATGTATGTGGTGATAGAAGTAATAGTTTTATAATTTAAAATATCTAACATGCGACCTAGCATAAAACCTTCTTAGAGGGCAAGTAAACACAACAAGTCATACAAAAAAGACTTAGCAACTAGCAAGTACTTACATTATACAAAACTCCAGTGAGCGTCAACAACCTGACACGAACCCACCAAAATAATGTATGTCTGAACAAAAGGAAAACAAACAACAACCTCACGACCGATGATGATGAGACAACTGCAGAACACCAGCCAAAAACCAACCCTAGCCGCTCAACCGGCTACTTCTCCAAACCTGAGGCATCCAAAGAAAGAACATCTCAGCAAGAATGAAAATATTAGTAGGGATCAAAGATAAAAAAATGTTAGTAATAAACAAAAAGAAACAAAGGGTTACCAACCCTAATCCAAGAATAATGAGAAAAAGACTAACTTACAAGTTCAAAGGTAAGGAATTTGCACCAAAACATACATATAAGTGGGTGTAATTATAAGGAATTAATCAACTCATAATTTAGTGAGAAAAAACACCGGCATTTTCGGCACCTGTGGTCGTGGGAACCTACCCAACATACCAACAGCAAAAACTTCACAAGGTCCCAAGGAAAGGTGGTCCTATACCTTGACACACCCAAACCGAGGAAAAATCGGCACCTGCGGTGGTGGGAACCTACCCAACACTCCAGCAGTCACATACCCACACCGGGCAAACCCACCAGGGCAATAATTCATCAAAACAAAAGGCATCAAGTTGGTAGTACTTTATCCACTGCCAACATAGACAAACCATAACCAAAACACTAGCTTCTACGACAACAACAAGGAGGAAAACAAATCTCAGAAATTGGCCTAAGGCCAAAATCAATGAAATAGTTATAATTCAGCCACAAAATATCAAGTCTGCGGAAAAGCGTTGAGTCAACTCGACGCCTGGCTTACAATAAACGTCGTGTTTAGTTCATTCAGCGCACTCAACGCCAAACAGTTTTACTTAGAGAATTACCTTTACCTGACGCCGCGTTGAGTCCACACGACGCTTAAACAAAAGTTCTGAGTCCACTCGACGCTAGAGCACATTCACTCAATGTAAAGCCTGACTCAGTCAACACACTCAATGCCAAGACACAACACTCAACGCTGCATTGAGTACACTCAATGTCGCATTGAGTACACTCAACGCCTAACAGTTAACTCAACGATATTGCCTTCAGTCAACGCCGCATTGAGTACACTCAACGCCTATGGCTGAACACTCAACGCCTAGACTGAACACTCAATGCACTCAAAGCCAAGGGCTGTACACTCAACGCCGCGATGAGTACACTCAATGCTTTTGACTTAGCCTCACAGACCGCTCAATGCCAAGGGATGTACACACTGTAACGCCCCCACCTGTCACATGACATATAACAGTGGGTCCGGCCGGGGCCCCACGCCATATAGCACAGACAAGCGAAGGAATCACGTGTGGAAATCAAAATCTATGCGTATCCTTAACTCAATCCATTCTAGCGCAGCATTTTTCTTGTTAGCATGAACTCAAACCAGAATGTCCACAAAATATAAATACCAGATTTATATAAAAACAACACCAGGAATGTATACAACTCACACACCCTGGCCTTATGGCCTTACAAGTTCCTCTTTACATAGCAATAAGTTCGTACATCGGCACGCAGGCCGGCCACACATGAAATCCAACCACGATTCTTCACATAGCCTTCAAGGACTAAGAACACCAGGCTAGCCAATCCACTTATTCTTTCCAAACCGCAGCACCTGCAAGTCATCATCCAAGCCAACACAGAAAACAAAGTAACGGTCAGCATTGCTGACCCATTATAACGACCCTACCCCCTACCCGGGGCAGTGGTTCCTTCCCTGTATACAGTGCTTCCTTTTTCATCAAGCATCAGCAAACATCACCAAATCATATCATAGGATCATTCTCTTTATGCCACTATCTAACAAACACATCACATCACAAACGCTGGAGTCCACCAACGCTCCGTGCACTCAGGGCACCTTCTTGGCGTACCGGAATCCACCGTCGTACACCGCTATCTCTCGAGGTTTTAACTTGTTGGTTGACCGGCCCTAGTCCACCAGCTCGCAGGCTGGCGACATCCCGCCCAAGCCACTCAGAGGTCCATCCTCACAGCATCACAAACAGAGCAGACCGACCCACACTCCGTGGTGTAGCAAGCCGGGTTTATCTAAGCTCCTCAGGAAATGTCTACCCATCGGTCCCCCTCCTAATCCGATCGACCCACACCATGTGGTGCAGCAACCCGGGTTTAACTCGGCTCCCCTAGCATTGCCGCCCATCGATCCCTTCCTTAACTAGATCAACCCACCCTAGTGGTGTAACAGGCCGGGTTTATCACGCGCTCCCCAGGCGTGCTACCAATTGATCATCTCATAACCAGGAGCTTCACCAAAGCCTCCTCACAAGCAGTACATCCATACATTCATCACAATAAAAATCCATTTTTGTACATCATCAAAGTCACGGAGTCTTCTCCGGTTTACCCATGAACATCACCAATCCAGACTACCGGTCCAGATGGGCTTCACACAGCATGCCTACGCCGTACTTCATCATTCCGGCTCTAGATGCAGACTCAACAAAGGAATCACTTCCGCGATCCACCTCTTGGTGGAGGATTCCAAGCACAGGTATAGAGAAAGGACTTCGATGTCCAAGAAGGAGATCGTTACCCTTGAAGATCGCTTCGGCGCCATGAAGTAGCCGGATGGAAATCACCGCCTCGGCTCTGCCTTCACGAATCCGCTCTCGGATCTTCGTTCCGCACTCCGCAGCTCCTACAGCAGCTGGAAGACTCCTCCCTTCTCTCTCCCTTAGGCCTTTCCCCTTTCTTTCTTGGAATGAAGATGAAGAAGAAGAAGAAGAGAAGATAAGGGATTTATCTTCAAATTCTCGGCCTTCCCAACACCTGGACAAAGCCCAGCCACTGGATCCAGGAAGAGGGAAACAAACGGCTCAGATCTGGCCAGAAAATCGAAAACACGGCCTGACACGCCCTGTGACACGCCCGTGTCACAGGCCGTGTCCCCCTAAGCGGCAGACAACCGACTCAATCCAACCAGTACACGCCCGTGTGACACGCCCGTGTCACGGCCGTGTACCCGACACGCCCTCAGACACGCCCGTGTCTGAGGCCGTGTACCTCAACAGAAATAATCCCAAATCAACCCGAGACTTCACACGGCCTGGCACACGGCTTGGCACACGCCCGTGTTCATGGCCGTGTGCACCAGGACACGCCCGTGTCCCGTAAACACGCCCTAACCCGAGACGTCGAGCTGAATTTGACGCCCACTGACACGCCCTGTGACACGCCCGTGTCACAGGCCGTGTCCTCACTGGAACTCGATACTCGACGATCGTCGACTAACACTCGTCGAGCATGTGACACGGCATCCGACACGGCCGTGTCCTGGGCCGTGTGCCCCCTCTCGACGATGTCGAGCGAAAATCGTCGACACCAAGTCCAATCATCGACACAACCTCGACACGCCCTGCGACACGCCCGTGTCGCAGGCCGTGTCAACGGACACGCCCTGGGACACGCCCGTGTCCCAGGCCGTGTCACTCATGCCTGAACCCGATTTTGCTCAAAATGATCCTCTTGACTTCGGGGTGTTACAATCCTCCCCCCCTTCAAATAATTTCGTCCTCGAAATTTGACTCCACACAGCCAATTAGTCACAACATTCTCAAAGCTTACACCGCAAGCCTCCGCACACACTAACAAACAGACAACACAACAAACATCCCTAGCTTCCACTTGTGCACATTCAACCACATAAGACCTCAAACAAAACGACAGAATTGATTGATTGCGGCACAATCACAAGTATCAACATCATTTACATCAGCCAAAAGTGATGTACATCAGCTATGATTTATCAAAACATAGTTTACAAAACATACATAACATCGACATGCTTCACATCAGTTCACTTCCTCTCCGCCTCCTGATTTTGAAATTCGCGATTGAATGATAAATGAACCGCTCGAGGCTGAATTTCACCAACTGAGCTTTGCGGCTCATGCACTTCCATCGCATGCAATCTAGGTTGCGTCCGGGGTGCAGATGATTCGGCCACTGCTTTCCCTTTTTCTTCATATGACGCACCTGTCTTTTTCTCACTCCCTGGAGGGACATTCCAACAGAATTTTGCTATGTGTCCTTGCTGCCCACATTTATAACATATACGTGTATCCACACGTCCTGGCCCATACGTCGGGGGCGACGAAACAGTCAACGGCGCTGATTCCACCGGTCTAAATCTTTTCTTCTCTTGTCATCGAAACTCCGATTCTTTCAACGCAGACTTTTCCCTTTCCAGTTTCTTATTCTCTTGTACTCGCTTCATATCCTTCTCCAAGGCACGAGCTGTATCGACTAACGCCTGAAAGCCTTGGCTCACGGAACTCGGAAGCGCTAACCTCAAGTCATCCCGCAATCCTCCATAAAACCGATTTGTCTTTCGCGCTTCCTCCGCAAAGGTCGCTCCCGCATATCTCCCCAATCTTGTAAATTCATGCAGGTAGGTATCAATATCTCGCTCACCCTGCACCAAGCGGAGAAACTAATTTTCCATCGCAATCCTCTGCGACACTGGCACATACTTGGCTAAAAATATTTGGGAGAATTCCTCCATTGAAATCTCTGTTAAACCTCGACCTGCCAAGTGGTGCACTTCAATTTCATCCCACCACAATCTCGCATCTCCTTCCAACAGAAAAGTAGCCAACATCACTTTCTGTTCTTCGACCGTCCTGATTACGGTTAAGATCCTTTTTACTCTTGCCAACCAATCTTCTGCCTGCGTTGGTGAAAGCGCTCCACCAAACGTAGGTGGGTGAAAGTGCATAAAACGTGACAAGGCATCGTCACTTGCTTGCGCTTCCACCACCTCGGCAGCATGCTCTTGCCTTCCACCAGGTCTTGCCTGTCCAGTTGGTTGTGCTTGTAACACTGCAAGCACTGTCTCCGCTACCACCCGTATGGCCTCTGCCGAGGGAGGCATCGGCGCTTCCACGGGTGATGCACTTTCATCCGACCGCTGGGGCTCAGACGGCCCAGCTCCATCCCTCGCCACCTATCAATGTACAGAACACCATTAAATCCTTCCAAATCATAACGGTACTGGTACATTGACTACACCCTCACGCACATCATGTGCATGACATACATTCCTAGTGGACATTCATGAGTTCATTTATGTTCTCTCCTCCCAAACAATCTCAACCTGGCTTTGATACCACTTTGTAACGCCCCCACCTGTCACATGACATATAACAGTGGGTCCGGCCGGGGCCCCACGCCATATAGCACAGACAAGCGAAGGAATCACGTGTGGAAATCAAAATCTATGCGTATCCTTAACTCAATCCATTCTAGCGCAGCATTTTTCTTGTTAGCATGAACTCAAACCAGAATGTCCACAAAATATAAATACCAGATTTATATAAAAACAACACCAGGAATGTATACAACTCACACACCCTGGCCTTATGGCCTTACAAGTTCCTCTTTACATAGCAATAAGTTCGTACATCGGCACGCAGGCCGGCCACACATGAAATCCAACCACGATTCTTCACATAGCCTTCAAGGACTAAGAACACCAGGCTAGCCAATCCACTTATTCTTTCCAAACCGCAGCACCTGCAAGTCATCATCCAAGCCAACACAGAAAACAAAGTAACGGTCAGCATTGCTGACCCATTATAACGACCCTACCCCCTACCCGGGGCAGTGGTTCCTTCCCTGTATACAGTGCTTCCTTTTTCATCAAGCATCAGCAAACATCACCAAATCATATCATAGGATCATTCTCTTTATGCCACTATCTAACAAACACATCACATCACAAACGCTGGAGTCCACCAACGCTCCGTGCACTCAGGGCACCTTCTTGGCGTACCGGAATCCACCGTCGTACACTGCTGTCTCTCGAGGTTTTAACTTGTTGGTTGACCGGCCCTAGTCCACCAGCTCGCAGGCTGGCGACATCCCGCCCAAGCCACTCAGAGGTCCATCCTCACAGCATCACAAACAGAGCAGACCGACCCACACTCCGTGGTGTAGCAAGCCGGGTTTATCTAAGCTCCCCAGGCAATGTCTACCCATCGGTCCCCCTCCTAATCCGATCGACCCACACCATGTGGTGCAGCAACCCGGGTTTAACTCGGCTCCCCTAGCATTGCCGCCCATCGATCCCTTCCTTAACTAGATCAACCCACCCTAGTGGTGTAACAGGCCGGGTTTATCACGCGCTCCCCAGGCGTTCTACCAATTGATCATCTCATAACCAGGAGCTTCACCAAAGCCTCCTCACAAGCAGTACATCCATACATTCATCACAATAAAAATCCATTTTTGTACATCATCAAAGTCACGGAGTCTTCTTCGGCTTACCCATGAACATCACCAATCCAGACTACCGGTCCAGATGGGCTTCACACAGCATGCCTACGCCGTACTTCATCATTCCGGCTCTAGATGCAGACTCAACAAAGGAATCACTTCCGCGATCCACCTCTTGGTGGAGGATTCCAAGCACAGGTATAGAGAAAGGACTTCGATGTCCAAGAAGGAGATCGTTACCCTTGAAGATCGCTTCGGCGCCATGAAGTAGCCGGATGGAAATCACCGCCTCGGCTCTGCCTTCACGAATCCGCTCTCGGATCTTCGTTCCGCACTCCGCAGCTCCTACAACAGCTAGAAGACTCCTCCCTTCTCTCTCCCTTAGGCCTTTCCCCTTTCTTTCTTGGAATGAAGATGAAGAAGAAGAAGAAGAGAAGATAAGGGATTTATCTTCAAATTCTCGGCCTTCCCAACACCTGGACAAAGCCCAGCCACTGGATCCAGGAAGAGGGAAACAAACGGCTCATATCTGGCCAGAAAATCGAAAACACGGCCTGACACGCCCTGTGACACGCCCGTGTCACAGGCCGTGTCCCCCTAAGCGGCAGACAACCGACTCAATCCAACCAGTACATGCCCGTGTGACACGCCCGTGTCACGGCCGTGTAACCGACACGCCCTCAGACACGCCTGTGTCTGAGGCCGTGTACCTCAACAGAAATAATCCCAAATCAACCCGAGACTTCACACGACCTGGCACACGGCTTGGCACACGCCCGTGTTCATGGCCGTGTGCACCAGGACACGCCCGTGTCCCGTAAACACGCCCTAACCCGAGACGTCGAGCTGAATTTGACGCCCACTGACACGCCCTGTGACACGCCCGTGTCACAGGCCGTGTCCTCACTGGAACTCGATACTCGACGATCGTCGACTAACACTCGTCGAGCATGTGACACAGCATCCGACAAGGCCGTGTCCTGGGCCGTGTGCCCCCTCTCGACGATGTCGAGCGAAAATCGTCGACACCAAGTCCAATCGTCGACACAACCTCGACACGCCCTGCGACACGCCCGTGTCGCAGGCCATGTCAACGGACACGCCCTGGGACACGCCCGTGTCCCAGGCCATGTCACTCATGCCTGAACCCGATTTTGCTCAAAATGATCCTCTTGACTTCGGGGTGTTACACACACAACGCACTCAACGCTTTTGACTTAGCCTCACAGACCACTCAATGCCAAGGCTTCACTCAATGCTTTTGACTTAGCTTCACAGACCACTCAATGCTTGATGCAGAAACCTGGCTGAAATTATGTCTTTCTGAAACAAATCTTAGTAGATTTATAATACTTAATTAATTTGACAACAATTAAACCTACACCAAGACTAAGTTCCACAATTTAAGAGAATGGGAGGGGTGGACAAGACAGGAGCCCAACATAAGAAAAAGACTTCTTCCTGACCACAGCAAGAAGAGAAAAGCTAGTTTATTATTGTACTAAGTACTATACAGTCTATACAGATAAGGAAATTTGGAAAAGGACCAATAAAGAACGTAATAAAAGACTTGGTAAGGGTACAAATCACCACTTGCCTCAAGATCTTCAAAAATCCGGCCTCACAAACGCTCCGCTTCAAGGATCGGTCGCAAGAACTCCTAGGCAACAATTCATGAAACTTTATAGGGCAAACGAAAGTCAAGGTGAAAAACTCTAATGCCAAAAGTTCAAGAAAACAAAATTACCCACTAACCACCGTCCGCTGGTGGGAGCCCGTCCCCGCCGTCCGATTATTTGGGGTCGTTCCTCATCGTCTGATCCACGTATAACGACCCACTAACCACCGGGTTAGTGAGGGAATTTTATTATTAATTTAATTTGTGTACAAATACTGAAATTAATTATCTTAATATGCGCCCCTAAACTATAACAAAAATATTTATAATGGTGGTTATGGTGTGCGGATAGCCGCGTTGTTGAAATTGTTGAAGTGTAAGTGGTTGATCAGGCAAACCGCACGGACTGCGCGGACTGAGCGGACAGCACAGCGGACTGGTGGTCGCGGTCTATGCAGGCTGCGGTGCGGCCTAGTGTGTAGAGGAAGCGTGAAGATTGATCTTGAGCGGCCTATGCGGACTGAAGTTGGAGTTCGGGAGATCGCTATTGGTCCGGCAGACTTGGCGGTCTGATGCCTTGTTCATAGTCTTGTTGTGAACCGTCTTGCCTATCTTTGGCAGACTCGGCGGACTTGGCAGACTGTTATGAGCTTGAGTGGTGTCCGCAGGTGTTGCAGACTGTTTCTTATCCAAGAGTGATGTAGGCGGGTTGGCTTGTGGACGGACCATGTCCAAGCAAACTAGGCAGACTGGTGAAGATTGATTGCAGGCTGGAGGAGGTGATCCTATCAGCTAGGGCGGTGACCGCATCTCTCTCTGTACCTATAAATAGGACCCCCCGGTGATAGCATAATTATCGAAGAATAGTAATCACAAACTCGCGTTGGAACCTGCGGTCTGATTTTTCTGATCGTGCGGCTTGCTGAAGTAACTTGTTTGTGCAGATTGTGCAGATAAGACCAAGCAGTTTTTCTTCTAGCTGGTGACTTGGGGTAGTTCATGGATAGCAATCTATGGAGTGCAGAAGTTCTAAAACGATGGTCTAGTTCTGAAGGTTGCGGACTGTGTTCGTGTTTGAACGTCTAGTGTATTGTGCCGCTCTCGGCGGTCTGACATACATCAGTTGCGGTTTGTGGAGGTTTCGGCGGACTCTGTTCTCTGGCCGCAGTTATCTTTCTGTTTTTGTTCTGCTGTTTTTCATGCTGGCGAAATCATGTCTCGTCATGTATGACTCGCCATGTAAGAAGACTGCTATTATCAATAAAGATTTATTGTTGTTGCATGTGTCTCTGGTTATGATCTAACCTTTTAGTTGATATAACTCCTGCTCATTCTAAGATCCAAAAAATTTCACATGGTATCAGAGGGAGGTTGGAGTGGATAAGCAGTGATCAACTAGAAGTTGTGTTGCTCTTATGAAGAGGGAACCAGTGTTAGAGTCATGGAAGCAGGATATGCAAGAGGTCTCGGTATTGAACTCCTAACACAGACTAACTTCAAGAAGTGGAAGTCTTGTATGGAGAGATATCTTCTGGGTGAGGACCTCTGTGAGGTGGTTGGAGGAGATGATACTCAGGAAGTAGTTCTTGGTTGTGATAATGCTCAGGAAGTGAAGACTTAGAAGTGAACAAATGTGAAGGCAGAGTTCACTCTCAAGAGAGCTATCTCACCTGAACTCTTCGATCACATCATTGGTTGCAGATCAGCTGCTGAGATCTGGATGGCCTTGGATGGCCTTTTCAACAAGAAGAATGTAGCTCGACTACAGTTCTTGGAGAATGAGTTGGCGAAGGCCACTCAAGGTAATTTACCTATCTCCACTTTCTTTCTTAATATGAAAAACCTCTGCGCAGAGATTTTTTCTTTGTACCCCGATGAGTCTATCTCTGAGGCGAAGCTGAAGAGACATATTATCCGCGGCTTGCGGACAGAGTACCTCGCCTTTGTGACGTCTATTCAAGGATGGGCAAATCATCCATCCTTGTTGGAGATGGAGAATCTACTTGCATGGCAGGAGAGCTTTGCAAGACAGATGGAGAGAGTGTCTATCTCAGGGGGAGAGAACGAGGTGTTGTTTTCTGGAAAGAAGAAGAAGTCAGAGAAGAAAAAGAAGCCTTCTAGAGGACGATAGGCCTTCATCTTCAGGTCAGCAGGAGAGGAGCTATGCTCCTAAGTCTGGGGGGAAGAAGAAGGAATGGCCCAGGTGTTACAGGTGAAACAATCCAGGTCACTTCAGGAAGGATTGCAGAGTTAATCTTCAGTCAGGGCATGCTGCAGGGAAGGAGGAACCTGATGCCAGACAGGATGATGGTGGATGGGGAGGAGCCTTCTCAGCTACTCTTTGTGCTTCTGCTCCTATCAACTATCAGGAGGACTGGATCGTGGACTCGGGGTGTGGTCATCACCTCACTGGAGACAAGTCAAAGTTCTCTTCATCGGAGCCATACTCAGGTAATGATGTTATTATTACCCTTGATGATACTATTCACACAGTAGAGAAGAAAGGGGTTATCTCCTTAGGCAGTGATAGAGGGACACTCACTCTAAAGAGTGTATATCACATGCCTGGTATGTAAAAGAACCTCTTTTTCGTGACCAATGTTGTTAACGCTGGCTATCACGTTCTATTTGGTCCAACAGAAGTGAAATTTTTTCGAAATGTATCAGTCGTAGAAGCTGATATTGTTCACATTGGGAGCGGAGCAAAGGACTTGTACGTTTTATTTACAAGTTCTTATGTTGATAAGATGAATGATAGCGCGGTCATTTGGCATGAGAGGTTGGGGGCACGTAGGAATGGACAAATTGAAGGCTATGGCGGTGAAGGGCCTGGTCAAGGGCTTTCCTAGCTTGTCCTCCTGTGAAGACGGTCATGTTTGCGCGGGATATCAGTATGGTAAGTCTCATCGACTTCCATACTGATAGATTGCAAACCAGAAGTAAAGAGTCATTGGAGTGCATTCACGGGGATCTGATGGGACCAACTATCACCCCAAGTCTCGAAGGTAGCAAGTATATGTTGGTGTTAATTGATGATTACACCAGATATGTCTAGGTGTATTTTCTAAAAGAAAAGTCAGAAGCATTCGGGAAGTTTGTGGAGTTCAAGGAGCTTGTGGAGGGTCGACTAGGCCTGCGTATTAAGAAGTTGAGGATTGTCAATGGTGGGGAGTTTACCTCTGCCGAGTTCTGTAGCTTTTGCAGGAAGAGCGGTATTCGGAAAGAGCTTACTTGTGCACATACTCCACAGCAGAACGGAGTTGTAGAGAGGAAGATCTGGCATCTAACGAAGACCTGCAAGTGTTGGCTTCATGCTAAGAGTATACCAAGGTCCTTATGGGCGGAGGGAATGTCTTGTGCACCTTATGTTATTAACCGGATGCATCTAAGTCCCATCAACATGAAGACTCTGTTGAAATTTCCCGGACCTTGGAGTTAGCAGGGGTTATCTCAACCAAAGATAGGCACAACCAGAAACACATGCAGCACAAGAGTCTTTATTGAATAACATCAATCTTCTTTACAAGGTGAGATATACATGGCGAGACATGCTTCACCAAACAACCACCAAAGGGAAAGTAGAGACTACAAATACAAGACAAGACAAACAAGCCGCGCGGACTCAAACACCAAGCCGTTGGTCTACTGCTGTGTAGTTCGCACAGTTCGCCAGTTCGCCAGACCGCAACCCAAGCTGCGCGGACTACCCCTTATTCCAATGCTAGCTCTTGTCGTCGATCTGCAAGCCGCCTAACCGCGTGGTTGCCTAGCCGCCAGACCGCACAAGCTGCGATGCCGAATAGAACAGTCCGCCTGAAGTAGGCGACTTATTGAACCCTGAACCAAGTTTCCAGAGAGAAGATCGTCTGGTCGCTGTCCACGACCTGCTGTTTACCGCTTGTTGCTTAATCATAGAGTCCGCACTGTCCCTGACAGCAATCAGAGCCAAGTCCTAGCTTTTCAGCGCTATCCGCAAAACCTGAACAGCACAACCCGATCAACTCAATCAAACCGCGTGGACACCAAAAGTCAGTCCGCAGCAACTGTTGCTGGCTCAATTTACTGTTCACTTACTTCGGTTCTCTACTATTCCTGATGTGACATGGGTCCTATTTATATGCATGATGATGAGTGTGGTCACCGCCCTAGCCGATAGGATTACCACCACATCCCGCTGCAAAAATAGGTGTATCCGCAAGCCCGCGGATACACACACGAGTCTGCCACTGCCCGTGCAAGATAGCCAGTCCGCCGCTGCCTGTGCAAGATAGCCAGTCCGCCTATGCTTTACCAAGGCCAGACACAACGCCAGTCTGCCTTGTCGCCAAAGGCCAAGCCAGTACCACCACAACCAGTCTCCGCAGTAACATTGTCCGCCAATCCGCGGACACAGCTCCAGCCCGCTTATCCCGAGCTCAGCCTTGCCTCAGGGCAAATGCCGAACTCAGCGGACACATAGCTTCAGCCCGTTCATCCCGAGCTCACGGCTTTGCAACCAAGGCAGCTGTTGGACTCAGCGGACACACCGTTCCAGTCCACTCATATCGTGAATAGCTCTAGTCTGCATATCCCTGTAGATAACTCCAGTCCGCATACCCTGAGTCCATAGCCTTGCCACCAAGACACCTATCAGACTTAGCGGACACTGCTCTAGTCTGCTTACATAGCAGACACCTCCAGTCTGCATCTTTCGCATACTGCTCCAGTCCGCACAACCCGAGTCCACGACCATGCCAGCAAGGCAGCTATCGGACTCAGCGGACCCCGGCTCCAATCCGTACGCAGTTGTGGACACAATCTCCAGTCAGCTTCTCCCAAACTCGCAACCAAGGCACACAGCACTTCTGCCAAGCTTGGCGGACTGAGACACAGTCTGCACTCCACTGCACGATCTCCCCGGACTGAGCCAAAACATAGACTTGGTTCAGAACCAATCAAGTCCACACCACTGGCCACAAGGGTCAGTCCGCACTTACTGGCGGACGCTGGGTCCAATCAGCCAAACCCGGCGACCTCCAACACCTGTCTGCACTGACTGGCGATCTCTGCGGCTTCTACTTGCCGCTTCATCAGAGCAATACTAAGGCTTCTGGCAAGCCGGTCTGCCGAGCTCCAGTTCTTTAGTTCGTTTCCTGTCGGACTCCGCGGATAGAGTTGTTATCCGCCCAGTTACCTTCTGGTATCCAACTGCTTGCAGAGCATAAGCCGGCCTGGCTAACCGCCGCTGTTGTCCACGTAGTCCGCGTGAACAGACCGCCCAGGCCGCAACAGAGCCAACCGTCTGCAACATCCCTTCCGACCTAGCTGTCTGTCAACCCTATCCGCGTAGTCCGCGCGGATAGGTCCAAGTGCTCCATTCACCCACTTTCACTTCACAATTTTCAACAGACTCCTCATGAACTGATATTCAAGGATAAACCAAGTGTTGCTCACATTTGGGTATTTAGGTCAACCTACTATGTGCATGTTCCTAACACTCTTCGGACGAAGCTAGATGCGAAAGCAAGGAAGCTAGTCTTCGTGGGGTATGATGACATGAAGAAGGGTTGGAAGTGCATGGACCCAGAGACACGGAGATCTATTGTCTCTCGGGATGTGGTGTTTGATGAGCTGACATCTTACAAAGGGAGTTCAAGAGTTGAACTACCTGAGAGCAGGGTTTACGGGCAAGAAAAGTTGTTGTGAATCTTCAAGTAGAGTTGCCTATTTCACCAGGAGCTCCAACCGTGTCTAGCTCAGAGGCGGAAACTTCTGGTTTTGTAAGTAGGGGGAGCGATGCTCCAAGCGCGTATGGAAGAGAAGCTAGTAGAGAAGAGGAAGCTTAGGAGGTGGTTAGTCAAGAGCCAACTTTGACGAGATCAAAAAGGACTATCAAACCACCAGCTCGTTACACAGAAGGAAACATGGTGAGTTTCGTCTTGTAACACCCCCTATCCATCGCATAGCATATAGCAGTAGGTCCGGCCGGGGCCCGACGCCATATACTACAGACAGACCGGGTGGTTACTTATGGAAACCATCCAACCAATCTCAACGTCCTACACAGAGCATTCTAGCGGAAGCAGTTTATAAAGGTTGTAACAAAGAACCCAGCATACAAGCACGAATGTCCACTAATACAAATTAGGAGTGTTATACAAAAATACCCAAAACCGGCCTTAAGGCCTTACAAAATGTTTCACTTGAATATTACATGTTTTACATACCACGGCACGCAGGCCGGTCATACATGAATAAAGCAGTAAACACTTCTACTTGGGCCTTCGAGGGCCAGCTTCGCAAAAAGGGCGTTAGCCCGCTATTGACCGCTTGGTCCAGCTGCACCTGCAAGCAACAAACCACCGCACGGTGGCAAAACAAGGCAACGGTCAGCAATGCTGACCAAATTATAACGATCCCGCCCCTAACTCGGGGAGGCGATGCTACTTCCCTGCATTTCATTAGCATAAGCGAGCAATATATATATAGCCATTACATCACAGGCGGAGGCTCAACGGCCACACACCCCGTGCACTCAGGGCACATTCTCGGTGAACGCAGTCTAAGTCTGCCGACTCACCACCATCCCCTTTGGACGGCCAAACAATGAGCAGTTTGTCTTCCCGGCATGGGTCACGGTAATTAAAACCATAGACCGCCGAAGACTCTCATCTATGCCAACGGCTCTAATCCGAATGACATAGAATGGGTACGGTTCCATCTAACCCGTGCTCACAACGCAACGGTAATTTAAACCATATGCGCCCGCAACGGTAATTTAAACCATATGCGCAGGTCAAACTTCTCCCGAGTCCCATTTCCATCACAAATCACATAACCCAGTTATGTTCAAGTTGGTTCTCAGGCCACCAAGTTGGCAAGATCTCGTATCCGCCCAGTTTTCCGGGTGCACCTTTGGGTTAGTCCGCAAGGCTCCCTGCTGCAATCTACCGCGTAGAAAACCCGAAAAACAACCAATAGCACGGAGTCTTCTCCGGCCTTATGCAATGCAACATCACCGATCCAGACCAACATGTCCGGGTAGGCTTCACACATCATGCCTATGTCCGTTCTCGCATACGGACTCTAAACAACGGGGACTTCACATATCTACCCGAAGGAACGCCTCCAACTCTCCGCAAACTCGCGAGAGCGGGCTTCCTATGCAAAGAAAGAGAGCGACTCATGCTCAAGATGAGGATCGTTACCCTTGAGTTCCTCTTTGGCGCCATTGAAAAGTGATCGGATGAAAACCACCGCACTAGCGTTGCCTCCGTGGATCCGGAGTCGGCTCGCGATTCGGAGCTCCGAAGCTCCTCCAATGGCGGATCTAGCTCCTTCTTCTTCCCTTAGCTCTCCTCTTTCTCCAAGGGTTTGGAAAGGGATAAAGTATGAAAAGTGATGGATTTCTAAGTCAATCCACGGGTATATCCCTTCAGGAACATCCCCCAGCCGTTGGATCTCAAAATAAGGAAACGGACGGCTTTGATTCGGGGCTAAAATGCCCAATCTAGACCGAACACGGCCTGGCACACGCCCGTGTCCAGGGCCGTGTGCCTCATTCGCCGTCAAAATCGAATCACCTGGAACCTCACACGGGTATCGAACACGCCCGTGTTCGGGCTGACACGCCCGTGTTCCACTTGCCACGGCCGTGTGGCCGGCCGTGTACCCCATGATTTTTCCCCTTTTTCAACCCGAGCACTGCACGGGTTCTAGGACACGCCCGTGTCCTTGCCCGTGTCACCTTGACATGCCTGGGCTCCAGGCCGTGTACACGGTCTCGACACTTCGCGGCTAAGTGTCGACACGGGTCGACACGCCCTGCGACACGCCCGTGTCGCAGGCCGTGTGTCATGTCTCGACACATTGTCGACACCAAAGTGTCGACTTCGCGGGACGAGTGTCGACACGGGCTGACACGCCCTGCGGCACGCCCGTGTCGCAGGCCGTGTGCCATGTCTCGATACATTGTCGACACCAAAGTGTCGACTTCGCGGCTAAGTGTCGACACGGGTCGACACGCCCTGCGACACGCCCGTGTCGCAGGCCGTGTGCCCAGTCTCGACACAATGTCGAGACCAAAGTGTCGACTTCCCGCCTTAGTGTCGACACAGGCTTGACACGCCCTGGGACACGCCCGTGTCCCAGGCCGTGTGCCTGCAACCAGAACTCAAACTGGCCCAAAACATCCCCCTTTGCTCCTTTGAGTTTCGGGGCGTTACAACTCTACCCCTCTTAAAAGAATTTCGTCCACGAAATTACATAAAG
Source organism: Platanthera guangdongensis (assembly GCA_039583875.1). Lineage (NCBI taxonomy): Eukaryota > Viridiplantae > Streptophyta > Magnoliopsida > Asparagales > Orchidaceae > Platanthera > Platanthera guangdongensis. The sequence continues at coordinate 42,411,439 of CM077147.1, forward strand.
GAAAAACATGTACAAAACCAAAATTTTGTACCTGAGCGGAATAACTCCGGATACTCGTCAAGCATAGTCTGCTCTCGCTCCCAAGAGAGCTCCTCACGACCGCAATTGTCCCACCGGACCTTGACCATCCTGATCTCTTTATTGCGTAGCCGCTTGACCTCCGAGTCTTCAATCCGCACGGGCTTGACCTTTGTCGTTAGCCCACTATCCACCGGCACTTGATCAACCGCGATCACTTGCTTAGGCTCTTGCACCGCCTTCCGAAACACCGAAATATGGAATACATCATGTAAACCACTTAGCTCCACTGAAAGCTTCAACCTATAGGCCGCTTCACCGACTCGCTCCAGAACCTCAAACGGTCTAAGGTACCTCGGGCTTAGCTTTTTCAATCGTCGCACCCGCGAGACACCCTTGAACGGCTTGATCTTTAGGTATACATAATCGCCCACAGCGAACTCCACGTTCCTGTGCTTGGCATTATAGTACTTTTCTTGCCGGTCCTGAGCGATAAGCAACCTCTCCCGAATGGTTCTCACCAAAGGAGTAGCATCCTCCACTTCCGATCGCTTATACAACTTTGACTCACCCGTTTCTAACCAAGACAACGGCGTGCGACATCTTCTACCATATAGGGCCTCGAAGGGCGCCATTTGAATACTAGCTTGGTAGCTGTTGTTGTATGCGAACTCCACCAAATAAAGGTGGTCTTCCCACTGCTTTCCAAAATCCAAGACACACATGCGAAGCATATCTTCCATGGTTCTATTGACCCTCTCGGTCTGCCCATCCGTTTGCGGATGGAAGGCTGTGCTAAACTTCAGCTTTGTTCCCAACATTTGCTGCACCAGCCTCCAATCATTGGACGTAAACCGCCCATCTCGGTCACTCACGATGCTGCGGGGCACACCATGAAGCCGTACTATGTTATCCACATAAAGCTTTGCCAGTTTCTCCACCGGATCATCCTTCCTATGCGGAATAAAATGCGACACCTTCGTTAATCGATCAACAACCACCCAAATGGCGTCGTTCCCCTTTTGCGACCTTGGCAAACCGTGCACAAAGTCCATAGAGATGTCGTCAAATTTCCACTCCGGAATAGGCAAGGACTTAAGAAATCCTCCCGGCTTTTGGCACTCCGCCTTTACCAAGGCGCACGTTTGGCACTTCGCTACGTATAGCGCCACATTCTTTTTCAAACCCGGCCACCAAAACAGTTTCTTCACATCACGGTACATCTTTGTGCTCCCCGGGTGAATCGAGTACTTGGTATGGTGCGCCTCGTACAACAACTCCACCCGTAAATTGCCCACACTTGGGACGCACAAACGACCGTCTTTCCACAGCAATCTGTCCTCCACGACGAATTGGGAATTTGACCCATCCAGAGCCTCTATCATGAACTGCTTCATATGAGCATCCATATCCAAAGCCTGCCGAATACGATCAGCCAGGTCATATTGGACTTCAGTCCAATTCAGAACTGCTTCAGCACTTGATTGTCTATCCACACAAACAATCTCCAACGCCTCCAACTCCCGCACCAACCGCTCATCATGCACCGATAGCCAATTGGCTTGAGCTGGGGCTCGGCGACTCAACGCATCCGCAACCGCATTCCCTTTGCCAGGCACGTAGTGGATCTTGAATGTATAGTCCCCCAGGAACTCCATCCATCTACGCTGCCGCATATTCAGATCCTTCTGATCAATCAGGTACTTTAGGCTCTTGTGATCGGTGTAGATATCAATCTTCACACCATACAAATAGTGTCTCCACAGCTTCAAGGCAAAAATCACGGCCGCTAACTCCAAGTCATGGACCGGATAATTCCCCTCGTGTACTTTTAGCTGTCGCGAGCCATAAGCTATCACGCTTCCGTGCTGCAGTAGCACGCAACCCAAACCGCTGCCTGAAGCATCGCTATATATCTCATAGCCTTCGGTTCCACATGGCGAACTCAGCACAGGCGTCGTGGTCAACCGACACTTCAACTCCTCAAAAGCTCGCGCGCACTCCGGCGTCCAAACAAACTTATGCTCCTTCCTCGTCAAAGTAGTGAGAGGTAACGCTATCCGCGAGAAGTTCTCTACGAAGCGCCTATAATAGCCGGCAAGCCCCAAAAAGCTCCGGACTTTTGCTACCGTAGCAAGCTCAGGCCACTCCCGTATCGCAACAATCTTCGCCGGATCCACAGCAATACCCTCTCCACTCACTATATGACCGAGGAACGCCACTGAGGATAGCTAAAACTTGCACTTCGAGAACTTGGCATACAACTGATTTCTCCTTAGCGTCTCCAACACCAAATGAAGATGCTTGAAGTGATCTTCCTCACTTTGCGAGTACACCAAAATATCGTCGATGAAGACGATCACGAAATGGTCCAAGTACTCCCTGAACGTCCTGTTCATCAAATCCATGAACACTGACGGCGCATTAGTCAGCCCAAACGGCATGACCGTAAACTCATAATGCCCGTATCTCGTACTAAACGCTGTCTTCGGGATATCACTCTCCCTTATTCGCAGCTGATAGTACCCAGCCTTGAGATCCAACTTCGAGTACACCGTCGACCCGACTAAATGATCGAAGAGATCATCAATCCGAGGGATCGGGTACTTGTTCTTCTCAGTTAGCTTGTTTAGCTCCTAATAATCAATACATAGCCTTAAGCTTCCGTCCTTCTTCTTAACAAAGAGGACCGGTGCGCTCCAAGGCGAAGAACTCGGGCGCACATACCCTTGCTCCAACAACTCTTGCAGTTGAACTTTCAGCTCCGCCATTTCCTTAGGCGCTAGCCGATACGGAGATCGTGACACAGGCTTTGCACCTGGCACTAGCTCGATCGTAAAATCTATCTCCCGCTGAGGCGGGGCTCCAGGAAGATCTGCGGGGAACACATCAGGGTATTCCGATACCACTGAAATACAATCCAACGCGGGCTTCGGCTTTGCAACCTCCACTAGTGTAAAGAACAGTTCTGCTCCGGCACGAACCGCCTTCACCACCTGAAGAGCAGACATCAACGTCTTGCTCAACCCCTTTAAGCCCGTAAAAGTCGTCTCACGACTTGCTCCCAGCTTGACTTCCTTGCTACCGCAATCTATATGGGCTTGCTGCTCCGAGAGCCAGTCCATGCCAAATATGACGTCGAACTCCACCAACGGAAGTAAGGACGCCCGCAGGTCAAACTCCTGCTCCCCAATACGAATCTTAACATCGCAGATCCTATCCGCTCGCATCGAACACCCATTGGGCAACAACACATCCAACTTATCCTTCGCCATCGAAGAAGGGACTCCGATGCGTGATATAAATCCTTTGGACAAGAAGGAGTGTGAATCTCCCGTATCGAAGAGTGCTCGTGCCGGATTTTCACAAATCAACACAAATCATAAACAAGTAGTGGTAAGGTAACATGTGCATAACAAGTATTTAATGAAATTGACTTGCTATAAATTAAACCGTACCTGTCACCACATCAGCTTGTTTAATGGCCTCCTGTTGGCCAAGATTGTAGACCCTTGGTTGGGCCGGAGCGTAATGGGATGCGGTCGACTCCACCGCCTTACCCTTCTCTTCATAAGTAGCTCCTGGCCTTCTTTCGGACTTAGGACGTCCGCTCCAACAGTCACGGGCGAAATGCCCCGTCTTGCCACAAGTAAAACATGCGCCCGGAGTCCGACTCGTAGTCGCCCCAGAAGCACCAGAAGGAGCTGGACCCGAAGTCCTATGCTTCTTAAAGAATCTTTGATAGCCAGACTTTGAAGTAGTCGGCACTTTGAACCCAGATTTCTTCTCGCCCAAGCTTTTCTTTGCCTGCACATTCTTCATGTCCTTCTTCAAGGACCGGGCAGTATTGACCAAGGTTAAGAAACCCTGCGTCATCGGCCCCGAAAGCAATAATCTCAACTCATCTCTCAGCCCTTCATAGAAGCGATTAGTCTTGCGCTCCTCATCCATGATGGTGGAGCTAGCATATCGACTCAAACGAGTGAACTCATGGAGATATTCATCCACGCTCTTCTCACCCTGAACCAACTTCAGAAATTCATTCTCCAACGCTATCTTCTGCGTTGAAGGGAGGTATCTAGCCAAAAATAATCTCGAGAACTCCTCCATCGAGACATCACAAAGTTGCCTACCTCTCAGTAAGTGCAGCTCCAATCCTTCCCACCACATCCTCTCTTCACCGTCCAGAAGAAATGTAGCGATGGTGGTCATTTGCCACTCCTCCGTCTCCGTCGCTGTCATGACTCTCTTCACCCTGGAGAGCCAGTCTTCAGCCTGAGATGGGGTTCCCAACCCCGAGAATAACGGAGGGTTAAAGCTCATTACATGCTTCAACTGCCTCTCAGTTTCCCTCCTTGGCACTATTGGTTCCACAACCACTTGCTCCACTCTCCTCGGCTCAGTCTCTTGAAGAGGTACTTGCTCCATCACAGGAGCGGGCTGCTGCGCTTGCCTTCCAGGCTGCGCATTGATCACGACCAACACCGCTTCAGCCACCAATCGTATGTTCTCCGCCGATAGAGGTGTTGCAGGAGCAACATCCGGTGCACTACTAGCCTCAGAAACTCGGCGTTCTGACGGCCCAACACCACTTCTGGTCACCTATAGTGGTACAAAACACCGTTAAGCGACCAAATAAATTGCAAACAACAATTATAGGAACACGCAGGTTCCTCAAACACGAGTATTTTCATTCCTAAGTGGACATTCATGGGTTCTTTTCACTGTTATTACGATGACGCACACAATGTGCTCACCACCCCTTAAAAAGAATTCGTCCACGAATTCAGTTTAAGCCTGACCAAAACCAGTAGTCTGATACCAAATTGTAACACCCCCTATCCGTCGCATAGCATATAGCAGTAGGTCCAGCCGGGGCCCGACGCCATATACTACAGACAGACCGGGTGGTTACTTATTGTTGAAGATGGTAACCGGGCGGTCTGGCGGTCTGTCTTGGCGGGTTGAAGACCGCGCGGTCTGGCGGTTTGTCTCAGCCGGCTTGGAGATCGGGCGGTCTGGCGGTCTACCCTGGCAGTCTCTCTTTCTCTCTGATGGTAGCCGTGCGGTTAGCCCTTCTGTCTAACCGCGCGGCTTGTGCGGTTTGTTTTGTATAGTCCGCTTAGTCCTGTAAATTTTTAGTCCCACATCTCTTATTTGTATTCTCTCATCTCTCCTCCATTCTATATAAGGGAGGGCATACCTTTGTAATAGATACCTTTTTCAGATAATAAAGTTTCTGTTAAAACCTCTTCCGGTTTGTTTTAGCTCCACTTTCGGCTTGTCTTTGTTCATTTCTAACATGGTATCAGAGCACACGGTCGTTTCCTCCTGATTGTGTGCGCTCTCTGACTCTCGCGGCTTGTTTCTGTCCGTTGACCTGTTCGCGCGGCTTGTTTCTGTCTGCTGCCCTGATCGCGCGGATTGCCTCTCCTTAGTTCACTTCTCCTGCTGCAATTCGTCGGCGCGACCTGTTTCTGTTCGCCCGGCCTGCGACTTGTTGTAGTCGCTGCTCCTTGCCTCCTCTTCTGTTCGCTCGGCCTTTTCAGTCCGTGCGACCTCTTCCCCGCTGTGCCTTTGACTGCTTTCTAGCCGCTTGTGCTCGCGCGGCTTCTTCCTTTTCTATCCGCTGCGGTTTCTTGCTGTGTTCTCGCTGCTCCTCTTAGTCGATGCGGCCTGTTTACTAGTTGCCTCGACCTGTTTCCTTCTACCCGCTCCAGCTTGCGTGTCGCCCCGGCCTCATCTTTAGCCGTGCGACTTGTTCTCCTCTGTTCGCCCGACTTTTTCAAGCCGTGCGACTTCTTTCCCTTTGCTTTGCTTCTTGGTAGCGGCCTTCCTAGCCGCCCGACCTGCTTTCTATTCGCCCGACTTGGTGCTCTTTTCTCTTCTTCGCTTCACCGTTCGGCTTCTTCCTCTTCTCGCGGCTTGTTCTTATCGTCGCGGTTTGCTCCTCTCTTGCTTCCATGGCTTTCCCCTCCTCTAGTCTGTCCGCCTCGGTGGTAACCTCTTCTGGTAGTGCTCATGTTGTTACCCGCGGAAGATGGCTAATCGACTCTGGTGCAACAAATCATATGACCGGCGATCCTCAATGTTTATCTCTTCTTGAAACACATGCTCAATTGCCCCCGGTCATTGTTGCGGATGGATCTCCCTCACCGGTCCATGGGACGGGCATGGTTCAAGTCACTCCGTCTCTGTGCCTGGCTGATACCCTCTATGTGCCCAAGTTTCCGTGCAATTTATTATCGGTTACTTCTTTATGCAAGCAATTACGGTGTTCTGTCTTATTCATCCCTACCTCTTATGCTTTTCAGGATCCGGACTCCCAACGGACGATTGCTACCAGGACTGAGAGTGGTGGCCTCTACTTCCTCGACAATGTCTCTGCTCTATCCGCCTTCTCCTCCTCCTCTACAGATCTTCTCCAATGACATCTTCGTCTTGGACATGCTCCTCCCAGAATTCTACGCCAGCTCCTGCCACACCTCCCTCCTCATCATCCTCCTCTAAACTGTGATGCATGTCAACTTGGCAAACATCACCGCTCATCCTTCCCACCAAAGCAAAGTCGGGGCTCTTCCCGTCCGTTCGACCTCGTTCACTCTGACATATGGGGACCCGCTCCTAACCTCACCATCGGTCGGGGTAGTTCCTATTTTGTCACCTTCATCGATGATTTCTCTCGGTGTACGTGGGTGTATCTTCTCAAAGATCGCTCCGAGCTGTTCTCTGTTTGGACCTCATTTTATTCTATGGTTAAGACTCAGTTTGATACGTCTATTAAGGTCCTTCGTTCTGACAATGCTAAGGAATATCTTAGCCAAGACTTCTCCTCTTTTTGTATTCATCATGGTGTTATTCGTCAAACAAGCTGTGTCTACACCTCACAACAAAATGGGGTGGAGGAACGCAAAAACCGTCACCTCCTTGATGTCGCTCGCACTATGATGACTCAAATGCATGTTCCTCGCTCCTATTGGGGCTATGCTGTCCTCCTCTCCTGCTACCTCATCAATCGCCTTCCCTCCACAGTTCTCCACGGTGCTACCCCCTTCTCCATTCTTTATCCGGACAAGGATCCCTTTCCTCTTCCTCTGCACATCTTTGGGTGCACTGCCTTTGTGCACTCTCCCACTGCCACCCGTGATAAACTCTCATCACGTACCACTAAATGTGTCTTTCTGGGGTACTCTCCCACTCAGAAAGGTTATTGTTGCTTTGACTCCGTTACCCGCAAGCAATTTGTCTCTGCGGATGTCACCTTCTTTGCCAATGCTTCTTACTTCTCTCCCGCTTCCTCCTCTCCTCCTCCTGATCCTACTTTTCCTACCAACCCATCCCTTCTCTCTGCTCCCACTGATGTTCCACCATCTCCACCCTCTCCACCCTCTTCCCCATCACCATCATCTCCACCCTCTACTCCGCTTTCTCCCTCCACTCCGCTGTCATCTCTCTCTACTCCCGGGCCAGCTCTCTCCACCACGGATACTCCGGATACTGAGGCACCTGCTGACCTGGATCTCCCGATTGCTCTTCGTAAAGGGGTTCGGGCATGTACCCAACACCCGCTTGCTGCAGTTGTTTCCTACGATCGTCTTACCCCTTCTCGCCGAGCTTTTGCACTGGCTATCTCGGCCACCGCCACCCCCCGTTCCTACCAGGAGGCCCTTACTATTCCTCATTGGAAGGTTGCCATGGATGAGGAGATTGCTACTCTAACTAAATGGGGTACCTGGACCCTTGTTCCTCCTCCTTTTGGCACGGATGTTGTTGGTTGTCGATGGGTCTTCGTGGTGAAGTTTCTCCCGGATGGCAGTGTGGATCGTTATAAGGCTCGCCTGGTTGCCAAGGGTTTTACCCAAACTTATGGCGTAGATTACTTTGACACTTTCTCTCCAGTGGCTCGTCTCAGCACTATTAGGGTTCTTCTCTCTGTGGCTGTCAACAGGGATTGGCCCATCTCACAGCTCGATGTTAAGAATGCCTTCCTCTATGGTGATCTGCAGGAAGATGTTTACATGGAGCAACCTCCGGGGTATGTTGCTCAGGGGGAGACACGGGTATGCCGGCTAAAGAAGGCTATCTATGGCCTCAAGCAGAGTCCTCGTGCCTGGTTTGACAAGTTCAGTGGCATTGTTGCGGCCATTGGTTTTACAAGAAGCTCAGCAGATCACTCCTTGTTTGTTCGGAAAACCGCCTCTGGTCTTGTTGTTCTTGCGGTTTATGTTGATGACATTCTTCTTACTGGCGATGACCAGGATGGGATATTGATGACCAAGAAACACCTTCGTCAACATCTGGTCACAAAGGATATGGGCTCCCCGAAATACTTTCTGGGGATTGAAATCTCTAGAAAGCCCAACTCCATGGTCCTTTCCCAACGGAAGTATGCTCTTGATCTTTTAAAGGAGGCAGGACTCACTGGTGCTAAACCTGCACGTTGTCCTATGGCTGCTGGAGAAGACAAAACTTGGACAGATGACTCGCCTCTTCTCTCTGATCTTACGAGATACCGGCGTCTGGCGGGCAAACTCATATATCTCACGGTAACCAGACCCGACATCTCTTATGCTGTTGGCAAGGTGAGCCAGTTCATGCAAGCTCCGAGGGAGTGTCATCTACAATCTGCTCTGAGGATATTAGAGTATATTAAAGCTGCTCCAGGAAAAGGACTCCTATTTCAGAAGAATGGTCACCTAAGAGTTGAAGTTTACTCTGATTCTAGCTATGCGGATGAAAAAGGGGACCGCAAATCGACATCAGGTTTCTGCACATTTGTTGGAGGTAATCTTGTGAGTTGGAAGAGCAAGAAACAGTCTGTAGTTTCCAGGTCTAGTGCAGAGGCGGAATATCGCAGCATGGCATCGACTACATGTGAGTTGAAATGGTTGCGGGCTCTCATGCTTGACTTAGGAGAGGTTTACAACTATCCTCTTCCTATGTTCTGTGACAATAAGGCCGCGATATACATTTCCAAAAATCCGGTCTTTCATGAGAGAACAAAACACATAGAAGTCGACTGTCATTTTATTCGGGAAGAAATATTGAAGAAACAAATTTGCACTCCATTTGTCACTTCGGACAACGAGTTGGCAGATCTCTTCACCAAGCCGGTGTCTGCTTCCTTTTTCCACATCTGCGACAAGCTGGGCATGATCGATATATATGCTCCAGCTTGAGGGGGAGTGTTGAAGATGGTAACCGGGCGGTCTGGCGGTCTGTCTTGGCGGGTTGAAGACCGCGCGGTCTGGCAGTTTGTCTCAGCCGGCTTGGAGACCGGGCAGTCTGGCGGTCTACCCTGGCAGTCTCTCTTTCTCTCTGATGGTAGCCATGCGGTTAGCCCTTCTGTCTAACCGCGCGGCTTGTGCGGTTTGTTTTGTATAGTCCGCTTAGTCCTGTAAATTTTTAGTCCCACATCTCTTATTTGTATTCTCTCATCTCTCCTCCATTCTATATAAGGGAGGGCATACCTTTGTAATAGATACCTTTTTCAGATAATAAAGTTTCTGTTAAAACCTCTTCCGGTTTGTTTTAGCTCCACTTTCGGCTTGTCTTTGTTCATTTCTAACACTTATGGAAACCATCCAACCAATCTCAACGTCCTACACAGAGCATTCTAGCGGAAGCAGTTTATAAAGGTTGTAACAAAGAACCCAGCATACAAGCACGAATGTCCACTAATACAAATTAGGAGTGTTATACAAAAATACCCAAAACCGGCCTTAAGGCCTTACAAAATGTTTCACTTGAATATTACATGTTTTACATACCACGACACGCAGGCCGGTCATACATGAATAAAGCAGTAAACACTTCTACTTGGGCCTTCGAGGGCCAGCTTCGCAAAAAGGGCGTTAGCCCGCTATTGACCGCTTGGTCCAGCTGCACCTGCAAGCAACAAACCACCGCACGGTGGCAAAACAAGGCAACGGTCAGCAATGCTGACCAAATTATAACGATCCCGCCCCTAACTCGGGGCGGCGATGCTCCTTCCCTGCATTTCATTAGCATAAGCGAGCAATATATATATAGCCATTACATCACAGGCGGAGGCTCAACGGCTACACACCCCGTGCACTCAGGGCACATTCTCGGTGAACGCAGTCTAAGTCTGCCGACTCACCACCATCCCCTTTGGACGGCCAAATAATGAGCAGTTTGTCTTCCCGGCATGGGTCACGGTAATTAAAACCATAGACCGCCGAAGACTCTCATCTATGCCAACGGCTCTAATCCGAACGACATAGAATGGGTACGGTTCCATCTAACCCATGCTCACAACGCAACGGTAATTTAAACCATATGCGCCCGCAACGGTAATTTAAACCATATGCACAGGTCAAACTTCTCCCGAGTCCCATTTCCATCACAAATCACATAACCCAGTTATGTTCAAGTTGGCTCTCAGGCCACCAAGTTGGCAAGATCTCGTATCCGCCCAGTTTTCCGGGTGCACCTTTGGGTTAGTCCCCAAGGCTCCCTGCTGCAATCTACCGCGTAGAAAACCCGAAAAACAACCAATAGCACGGAGTCTTCTCCGGCCTTATGCAATGCAATATCACCGATCCAGACCAACATGTCCGGGTAGGCTTCACACATCATGCCTATGTCCGTTCTCGCATACGGACTCTAAACAACGGGGACTTCACATATCTACCCGAAGGAACGCCTCCAACTCTCCGCAAACTCGCGAGAGCGGGCTTCCTATGCAAAGAAAGAGAGCGACTCATGCTCAAGATGAGGATCGTTACCCTTGAGTTCCTCTTTGGCGCCATTGAAAAGTGATCGGATGAAAACCACGGCACTAGCGTTGCCTCCGTGGATCCGGAGTCGGCTCGCGATTCGGAGCTCCGAAGCTCCTCCAATGGCGGATCTAGCTCCTTCTTCTTCCCTTAGCTCTCCTCTTTCTCCAAGGGTTTGGAAAGGGATAAAGTATGAAAAGTGATGGATTTCTAAGTCAATCCACGGGTATATCCCTTCAGGAACATCCCCCAGCCGTTGGATCTCAAAACAAGGAAACGGACGGCTTTGATTCGGGGCTGAAATGCCCAATCTAGACCGAACACGGCCTGGCACACGCCCGTGTCCAGGGCCGTGTGCCTCATTCACCGTCAAAATCGAATCACCTGGAACCTCACACGGGTATCGAACACGCCCGTGTTCGGGCTGACACGCCCGTGTTCCACCTGCCACGGCCGTGTGGCCGGCCGTGTACCCCATGATTTTTCCCCTTTTTCAACCCGAGCACTGCACGGGTTCTAGGACACGCCCGTGTCCTTGCCCGTGTCACCTTGACACGCCTGGGCTCTAGGCCGTGTACACGGTCTCGACACTTCGCGGCTAAGTGTCGACACGGGTCGACACGCCCTGCGACACGCCCGTGTCGCAGGCCGTATGCCATGTCTCGACACATTGTCGACACCAAAGTGTCGACTTCGCGGGACGAGTGTCGACACGGGCTGACACGCCCTGCGGTACGCCCGTGTCGCAGGCCGTGTGCCATGTCTCGACACATTGTCGACACCAAAGTGTCGACTTCGCGGCTAAGTGTCGACACGGGTCGACACGCCCTGCGACACGCCCGTGTCGCAAGCCGTGTGCCCAGTCTCGACACAATGTCGAGACCAAAGTGTCGACTTCCCACCTTAGTGTCGACACAGGCTTGACACGCCCTGGGACACGCCCGTGTCCCAGGCCGTGTGCCTGCAACCAGAACTCAAACTGGCCCAAAACATCCCCCTTTGCTCCTTTGAGTTTCGGAGCGTTACACGTCTCATGTTTTTTACTGGTCCTCTGGATGAACGGGAGCCGTCATGCTTCGAGAATGCCACAGGAGTCAAGGAGTGGGACTGTGCTATGGAGGAGGAGATGGATGCTCTCAAGAAGAATGAGATGTGGTCTCCTGTACCTAAGCCTGAATACATTACTCCAGTGACTTGTAAGTGGGTCTACAAGTTGAAGAAGAAGGCAGATGGCAGCATCGAGTGGTACAAGCCCCGCCTTGTAGCTCGAAGATTTTCATAACAGTATGGGGAAGATTATGAGGAGACGTTTAGTCCAGTTGCTAAGATGACTTCAGTACGAGTGGTTATTGTCGTAGCGACGTTCAATGGATGGGAGATTTGACAGCTCGACGTGAAGAATGCCTTCTTGTACTGCGAGATTGAGAAGGATATCTTTATGATCCAACTGCCTAGGTTTATCTCTAAAGAGCGTCTGGACTATGTCTGCAAGCTGAAGAAGACCCTTTACGGGCTGAAGCAAGCGCCAAGAGCATGGTATGAGAAGATTGTGGATATCTCTTGTTCTGCGGGTTACTTGCTTCAGACTCAGACCCTAGCTTGTTCGTTGAGAAGAGGGGGGAGCTTCAGGTGATCGTACTGTTTTATGTGAATGACATGATTGTCACCGAAAATTCAAAGGAGGAGATAGCAAGACTGAGGGTCGAGCTTGCTATCAGATTTAAGATGAAGGACTTGGGTGAGCTCCACCATTTCCTTGGATTCGAGGTACAGAGACGGGAGAAGAGAGTGCTTGTGTCCCAGACTGGCTATGCATAGCAGATCGTACAACGATTTGGCATAGAATGGGGGAAAAGCGGTTCTACACCTCTAGAAGCAGGTCTGAAAATTTGATGTGATAAGGGAAGAATTCTTTCTGATCCATTGGTTTTCCGAGCTTTGATTGGGAGATGATCTACCTGACAATCACTAGGCCGGATATTGCATATGCAGTTGGCAGGGTGAGTCGGTACATGGCGGAACCACGAAAACCTCATCTGATGGCAGCAAAAAGCATCTTGAAGTATGTGAAGTCGACCTCAGATATGGGTCTCATTTATAGGAGAGGCACGGGTTTCGAGTTGCATGGCAACATGAATGCTGATTTTGGGGGAGATTCGGATGATCGGAAGTCGATGTCTGGATACGTCTTTATAGCGGGCCCAACAGTTGTATCCTGGTGCAGCAAGAAGCCGGACTCAGTGTTTTTCTCTACCACAGAAGCAAAATATAAGTCTTCGGACATGGCAGCTCAAGAAGCCATCTGGCTCAGGAGATTGGTGGATGATATCCATATGAAGGTTCGAGGTCCTACTCTGCTCCGTGGGGACAATGAGAGTGCTCTCAAACTGGTGAATAATCCAGTTTGTCACGCGAGAACCAAACATATAGAGATCGAGCACCACTTCATTCGTGAGAAGGTGTTGGAGGGATCTCTCATGGTTGAGCATGTTCGGAGTATGGACAATGTGGCGGACATCTTCACGAAGCCGCTAGCTAAGGGACCGTTCACCCGATTGCGGAGTTTGCTTGGGCTGATTTCCACTTCCCACTTCAAGGGGGAGTGTTGAAATTATTAAAGTGTAAGTGGCTGATCAGACAAACCGCGCGGACTGAGCAGACAGCACAACGGACTGGAGGTCGCGGTCTATGCGGGCTGCGGTGCGGCCTAGTGTATAGAGTATGCCGTGAAAATTGATCTTGAATGGCCTATGCAGACTGAAGTTGGAGTTCGGGAGATCGTCATTGGTCCGACGGACTTGGCGGTCTGATGCCTTGTTCATAGTCTTGTTGTGAACTGCCTTGCCTACCTTTGGTAGACTTGGCATACTTGGCGGTCTGTTGCGAGTTGGAGTGGTGTCCGCAGGTGTTGCGGACTGGTCCTTATCTAGGAGTGTTGTTGTAACACCCCAAAATCCCAAGTTGGGTTCAAGTTGGGTGACACGGCCTGGGGCACGGGCATGTCCCAGGGCGTGTCCTTCTCGGTATAGTTGAGCAGTCCGTCGAGTGGTCGACGAACTGCACTCGATGAGTTCTTGAGAGGGAACACGCCCTGCGACACGGGCATGTCAGGGGGCGTGTCAGGGGGCATGTCCTCCTCTGGTCGACGAACTTCGCTCGACGAAAAACCCGACAGAGGCGTGTCTGCAGCCGTGTAAGGGCACACGGCCTGTGACACAGGCATGTCGCAGGCCGTGTCCTTTTCTGGATTTGGCCAGGGAGTGCGGCCTGGTGAACACGGGCAGGACACGGGTGTGTCTCTGGGTACACAGCCTGTGACACCGGCGTGTCACAGGGCCGTGTCTTGCTCGGGTTGAGATGGGTGTGTACCACCTGAGGTACACGACCACAAACACGGGCGTGTCTGAAGGCATGTCAGGTCACACGGTATGTGACACGGGCGTGTCACATGGTCGTGTACTAGTCTGGATGAGTCGGTTGTGTGCCGCTTAAGATACACGGCCTGTGACACGGGCGTGTCACAGGCCGTGTCAGCCAAAAGTCAGACTTTTGTGGCAAAATCTTGGCCGTCAATTTTCTTCAGCTGGGATCTGATGGCCCAGACTTCCCCCCCCCCCCTCCTTTAAGGCCGAGAATGAGAAGGAAAATCTCATTCTAATCTTGGCCATCCTCATTCTAAGAACCTAGAGAGAGGAAGGAGGAGGAGGAGGAAGGGAGCCGGCCACCGGTGGAGCTGCGGAGTTCCGATTCAAGATCCGAGGCTAGCGTTGTGGAGGCAAGGCCACTGCGGTGCTTTCCAGCCGGCTAGCATTCGATGGCTCCCAAGAGATCGTCAAGGGTAACGATCTTCCTTCTTGGCCATGTGAAGGCCTCCTTTTTGGCATGTGCATGGGATTCCCCCACTAGAGGGTGGATCATTAAGGGATTACCTTGGGTTGATTCTTAGAATCCCCAATAGCTTAGCATATAGATCCAAAAATGGAGTACGGAATAGGCATGCTATGTGAAGCCCATCTGGACAGGTTGGTCTGGATTGGTGATATTGCATATACACACCGGTGAAGACTCTGTGATGAAACGAGTAGTTTATGAAGTCGATGGGTTGGACCTGTGAAGGGCAGTAGTAAGAAGTACTTGAGTGGTAGTCCAGAAAATGACCCTTATGATGCTTGTGATGCTTATGATGTTCGATGGGTTGGACCTGTGAAGGGCAGTAGCAGGAAGTACTGCTGCGGAAGTCCAGGAAAAGACCCTCTGATGCTTGTAATGCTTATGATGCTTGATGGGTTGTGCCTGTGAAGGGTAGTAGCTAGAAGTACTGGCTTGGCAGTCCAGGAAAATACCCTCAAGTGTATGTTATGAATGTACGATGTAAAGCCAGTCTCGTGAGGACGGTCTGGCTATGTGTGAGCTTGATGAGCTCTCACGGCTTTAAGCCAAACAGGTAAGGTGAAACCAAACCGCTCCTTTTTCTTAGCCGCGAGTACGTTGTACTCGGTGATGGCAAGACGACTTAAGCAACGGGGGGTGGTTGATCCGACCTGCATTATGTCCATCCTGTAAAAGCCGAACAGAAACAAGCCGGAAGTGGTTTAACTGAAACTTTATTATCCGAAAAAGGTATCTATTACAAAGGTATGACCTCCCTTATATAGAATGGAGGAGAGTGGAGAGAAAACAAATAAGAGATGTGAGACTAAAAAATTACAGGACACAAGCAGACTATACAGACACAAACCGCACAGGCCGCGCGGTTAGACAGAAGGGCTAACCGCTCGGCTACTACCACAGAGAGAGAGAGAGCGCCATGGGAGACCGCTAGACCGCCCGGTCTCCAAGTCGCTAGAGACAAACCGCTAGACCGCTTGGACCTCAGACAGCAACACACATCAACCAACCCGCTAAAGAGTAACAGCAAAACCGCGCGGTCATCAACCCGCCAAGCAAGACCGCCAGACCGCCCGGTCACCAACTTCAACACTCCCCCTCAAGCTGGAGCATATATATCGATCATGCCTAGCTTGTCACAAATATGAAGAAGCGAGGCAGATACTGGCTTGGTGAAGATGTCAGCCAGCTCTTTATCAGAAGTGATGAAGGGAGTGCAAATTTGATCTTTCAAAATCTCTTCACTAATAAAATGACAGTCGACCTCAATGTGCTTGGTTCTTTCATGGAAGACCGTATTTTTGGAGATGTATATGGCAGCCTTGTTGTCACAGAACATAGGTAGAGGATGGTTGTAGACCTCTCATAAATCCAGCATGAGAGCCCGTAGCCATTTTAACTCACAAGTGGTCGATGTCATACTCCGATACTCTGCTTCAGCACTGGACCTGGAAACAACAGACTGCTTCTTGCTCTTCCAGCTTACCAGATTTCCCCCAACAAAGGTGCAGAAACCGGAGGTAGATTTGCGATCCCCTTTATCATCAGCGTAACTCGCATCTGAGTATGCTTCAACCCTCAGATGACCATTCTTCTGAAAGAGTAGTCCTTTCCCAGGTGCTGCTTTGACATACTCCAAGATCCGCAAGGCGGACTGTAGATGGCACTCCCTAGGTGCTTGCATGAATTGACTCACCTTGCCCACAGTATAGGAAATGTCGGGCCTAGTCACTGTGAGATATATGATCTTACCAACTAGACGCCTGTACCGTGTAGTATCTGAAAGAAGAGGCGAATCTTCTGTCCAGGTTTTGTCTTCTCCAATTGTCATGGGGCATCGGGCAGGTTTGACTCCAGTCAATCCTGCTTCTTTTAATAGATCAAGGGCATACTTATACTGGGAGAGGACTAAGGATTTGGGCTTCTGAGAGATTTTGATCCCCAAAAAGTACTTCGGAGAGCCCATATCTTTTGTGACCAGATGTTGACGAAGTTGCCGCTTTGTCAAGGCTACCCCTTCCTGATCATCGCCAGTGAGAAGAATATCATCGACGTACACAGCAAGAACCACCAATCCCGAGGAGGTTTTGCGAATAAAGAGCGAGTGATCGGCAGAGCTGCGTGCAAAACCAACGGCCGCCACGATGCCGTTGAACTTATCAAACCAAGCTCGAGGGCTCTGCTTGAGGCCATAGATTGCCTTCTTCAGCCGGCACACTCGAGTCTCCCCCTGAGCAACATACCCAGGATGTTGCTTCATGTAGACGGCCTACTGAAGATGTTGGGTACATTGGAATAAATGTACCTGATTTGAAGAAGCCTCACCCTACTCAATGATATACATCAAAATGTATTTGATGTATTTTGAGTTGCCTTGTGCAGGTTAAGTATTTGCAGGGAAAGCTGAAAAGTTTCTAAGTCCATGTGTCGACACCTAGAAGAAAAGTGTCGACACTTAAGAAGACTTGTGTCGACACCCAGAGAAGCAGTGTCGACACTTGGAGTAATTGTGTCGACACCAGGAATGCAGAGTCGACACCAGAAGGAAAGTGTCGACACATACAAGCTGTGTCGACACACAGTGAAGAAAGGTCCAGAGAATCAGTGTCGACACTTAGAAGCAGTGTCGACACCTAGAGGAACTTTGTCGACATCAGAAAGTGTCGACACTTGGAGGTTGTATCGACACTCAGCAAACTTCAACAGAGTTCAAGTACAAGTGTCGACATAATGAAGAATGTGTCGACACACAGCAGAAGACTCAACACATGAAGAAAGTGTCGACACAAGGAGGCTGTGTCGACACTCATCAAAAGTTCAACAAATTCTAAGTACAAGTGTCAACACAAAAGAGATGCGTCGACACTCAGCCAAAGTCTCAACATAAGAAGAATGTGTCGACACAAGGAGAAGTGTAGACACTCAGCAAGTATCAACACAGAAGGCAAGTGTCGACACTAAGAAAATGTGTCGACACTCAGCGAGTATCAACACAAGAAGATGTGTCGACACAAAGGAGTTGTATCGACACTTACAAGAATTCAACTAAGTACTAAAGAACAAGGAGTTGTGTCGACACACCATATCAGTGTCGACACATGTTGAAGAAGCAGTGTCGAGAAGAAATTTCTACAACACAAGGAGTTGTGTCGACACCATGAAGGCTAGTGTCGACACTTAGTCTACTTGTGTCGACACTTGGTCTATCAGTGTCGACACTTAAAGACTGACTGTCTCGACACTTTCAGACAGTTACAGATATTTCAAGAAGTGACTGGATGACTTGACAGCTGCCAATCTAGCCGGTCTACTGCAACTGTCAGAGATGTCAGAAAACTGTTAGGAACCGGATCAGCCGGTCACCATGAAGAAGGACTATATAAAGGCTTATTCTGTCAACAGAAGATGATGATTAACTACAATCAATTGAAGTGATCAGAAGATCTAAGAAGTTGGAGAGAGAGAGCTCCTTCCAAGAAGACAGCTATTGAACCAGGCTGTGAAGAAAGTTTCAGACTTAGTTCTGATTCTTAAGTTAGTAGTGATTGAAGATCAACTACAGAGAGACTCAACCCTATTGTGTTCTACATTCAAGAAGCTATGAAGAAAGTCAAGTGAGGTTGATCTCAGCAAAGTTCTTCCAAGAACTCATCAAGAAACCTGTCAACTCTTCTCTCTTATTTTGAGTTGAGGTTATATACATTGTATTTTTAATTTCTTGTATGATCCTTAGGGATCTGAGTTGTAAGCCTGAAATTATAAAGGCTGAGTGGTAGGGCCTGTGTGCCTGAGTGTAGGAAATCTATTTCTCTGAGTGTAAGCCTGTTGTAGGCTGAGTGTAGGCCTTGTGGCTGAGTGTAGGTCTTTGGAGAAGACTGAGTGGTAGGGCTATTGAGCCTGGGTTGTAGGAGTGGGATCACTCTGAGTTGTAGGAACCTGGTTGGGGTTCTGAGTGTAAGATCTGAAGATCTGAGGAATAGTGGAGGAGTTTGGCCGAATCTAGTACACTACTAGATAGGTGAAGGGGGAAAGTGGATGTACCCAAACCTTGAGTAACCACTATAAAACTGCGTGTACTCTCTGTGTGTGATTCTGAGTTTGCTGTGCTGAAGTGTTGTGAAGAATTAATTATAATTTGTGATATAATCTGCCTAAAAGTTTAAAAAGATTAAGTCACCTATTCACCCCCCCCCCCCCCTCTAGGTGATTAGGTACAATTTCTTTCAAGTGGTATCAGAGCCAGGTTGCTCAAAAAGGACATAACTGTCTGAGTAGATCCTGTTGGCAGATTCAGTATAATCAATTGCAGAATCAAGAAAATCAAGAAAATGGGTTCAATAGAGAATCACAAAGAACTTGTATCCATGAAGTTGCCAATATGTAGAAAGGAGATTTTTGGCATCTGGAAAGAAAGCGTTAGACTATTTATGGAAGCCTCTGACCCTAGAATCTACATTACTGTCAAAGAAGGGCCATATGTGCCTATGAAAGTATCAGTCCTGGATGCAAATCAGAGAACTCCTAAGGACTTTTCAGAGATGACAAAAGATGATATTATTCTGGCCACTATGAACAAGAGGGCCCAGAATATTATTGTGAGTGCAATAGATGATGCCACATTCCAGAATTTGATTCACTGTAAAACATCAAAGGATATGTGGGACACACTGATAGTGTACATGAAGGGCTCTGAAGAAGTTAGACAAGACAGAAAGTCTTTGTTAAATCAGGAGTATGAAAGTTTCAGGCAAGGCATGTCTGATAGTATAACAGAGTGCTACAAGAAATTCTATAGGATAGTTAATGAGCTAATGTCCTATGGAAGAGAATTCAGCAATTATGAGCTGAATGATAAGTTCTTGAGATCCCTAACTAAAGACTGGGATACTAAGATTTGTGCCATAAGGGAAATGGCCAAGTTAGCAGATATTCCTCCTCCAATATTGTTTGGAAAGCTGTTGTCCTATGAAATGCAGCTAATGGTTAGGAAATAGGAAGAGAAGACTACAAGAATTGAGCATAAAGAAAGAGCCGTGGCATTCAAGACAGAAGCCACCAAGAAATACAAAAGTAAGTCTTCATCTCCACCTCCAAAAGTTGCTGGGACTGAGTCAGATGAATCAGAAAGTAAGAATTCTGAAAGTAGTGAGAGTGATGAGTACTTTACAGCTTTCACAAGACATTTTCAGAAGTTCCTAAAGAAGAAACAGTGGAGGTCTAAGCCATCCACTTCACAGAAGTCATCTAAGTATGACAGGAGAAAGCCCAAGACAAGTAAAGCAACATCTTCAAAGATAGTCTGTTATTGTTGTAACAAACAGGGACATGTTGTTGCTGACTGTCCAGAGAAGAGGAGAGAGTCAACAGATAAGAAGAAGACTCAAATCAAGGGCAAGAAGGAAAGGTTCTTTGTTGCTAAAAAGGACAAAAGTCTGTCAGATATGTCTTCTTCAAAAACTGATTCAGAAGCTGAAGCTTACATTGGACTGTTTGCTGAAGAAGAGGAAGAGGAGTTCATCCAGTTAATGAATTATATATATGAGCAAGAGGACAATCAGTGCCAGGGACTGATGGCCTTATCTGAAGGTGACAAAATCTAGGAGCAGCCTGGACCTAGTCAGGTACTAAATTGTTCTGCTGATTCAATTTCTAGTACTGAGTCAGATTCAGATACATCATCATCAAGTGATGAGAGTGATTCTGAATCTGAAGGAGATATTCATCAATTGATTGATGAATATAGAGTAGTGTTGCAAGCTTTAAAGAAAAGCAAATCCTTGGCCAAGAGTCAGGCTAAGGAGATAGCTAATCTTAAAGTTGCTGCAACAGATTTTGATAAGCTGATTGATCAAAAGTTAAATGAAATAGCCAGACTAAAGAACATAACTATTATTCAGATGGGGACTATAACATTCAAGAATGATCAAATCAGAAATCTGGAGATTAGTCTTCAGAAAGAGAGAGATATAGTAGCAAGGTTTTCTAAACCAAAGTCTGTTCTACCTTTGATAGATGAGTTCATTTCTCAGAAAGGTAAAACTGGATTGGGGTTTACTGAACCTGCCAGGACTGTTCAGTCCAAGTCTAAGGGCAAAGCCCCAGTACTCAACAAGCCTGCTGTAGATAAAACAGCCAGGGTTGTACCTAAGCAAAGGTACAACAGATTTGAGTGCTGGTGTTGTGGCAAGGTAGGCCACTTTGTCATAGACTGTTGGCATAATTCAAGTGCCAAGGTGAGTAGCAAACTGCCTGTTGGAGGATCTGCAGTTAGCTTTGTTAAGAGGCAAACTAACCAGCACCAAGGACCCAAGAATTCTTTGTGTTCTAAGGTTAACTAATCTGTTTTACAGGTGAGTCCAAGTGGCTATGCCCCAATATGGTACTTGGACAGTGGATGTTCCAGGCACATGACTGGAACTAGGGGATTGCTAAAGGACTACACACTAATCAAGGATGGTCCTAAAGTCATCTTTGGTGGTTCTGAAAAAGGAATCATCAAAGGTTTTGGTAACATTTCTAGCAACCTTATAACAATTACTCAAGTGGCTTATGTTAAAGGTTTGAAACATAACCTTATTAGTATAAGTCAGCTGAGTGATTTAGGATATGACATCTCATTTGTCAAAGATGGTTGTCATATCAAGAGGTCAAATGATCAAGAGATTATTCTGACAGGTTATAGGAAGAGAAATGTCTATTGTCTAGACATTATGTGTGAGAACAATGTTTCTCCTGTGTGTCTTGTAGCTGATGAGAAAATCTCTCATTGTGTCAAATAGCACAAGAGGCTAGCCCATCTTAACTACAAGATAATTGGCCAACTCTATAGCAAAGAGTTAGTGAGGAATGGTCCTCAGGTTAAGTGTATTAAAGATGGGATATGCTCAGCTTGTCAAAAGGGCAAGCAGACTAGATCCACCTTTAATAGCATTGAGAACAAAGATGCTGTGAGGTGTTTATACCTCTTGCATATGGATCTCTTTGGTCCTATGCCAGTTCACAGCTTAGGTAGGAAGGTCTACACATTTGTGGTTGTAGATGACTACTCAAGGTTTTCCTGGGTGTTCTTCCTTAGACAGAAATCTAAAACACCTAGTATCTTCTATAGTTTTGTCAAATAAATTCAGAATGAGTTAGACAGTACAGTGGTCAAAATAAGAAGTGACCATGGTACTGAATTTCAGTCTGATAGTATGACAAAGCTATGTGAAGAATTTGGGATATTACAAGAATTTTCTTCACCAAGAACACCTCAGCAAAATGGCATTGCTAAAAGGAAAAATAGAACCTTGATTGAGGCTGGTAGAACCCTATTAAGTGACACATCTCTCCCAGAATATTTCTGGGCTGAGGCAGTAAACACTGCATGCCATGTAATTAATAGTGCTACTATCACCAAGAGCCACAATAAGACCCCCTATGAGATTGTGAAAGGCAGAAAAACAAATCTATCCTATTTCAGGATCTTTGGCTGTAAATGTTATATACTTAACAATGGAAAATCTTACTTAACCAAGTTTGCTGCCAAATCTCAAGAGGGGATCTTTGTTGGGTACAGCAACAATAGTAAGGCTTATAGGGTCTACAACTTGAATACTCAAGTTGTAGAAGAGTCAGTACATGTAGTATTTGATGAAGCTAGAATCATTAACAATGAATTGTCTAGAAGTATTTGCAGCTCCACAAGTGTGACTAAGAAGATGGACAAGCTTACTATTGAAGAAGGATCTACTACAAGTCAGCAAGTGGATGATAGTGGTTGTTGTCCAGGGGGAGTACTAGATGCACCTGATGTAGAAGAAGACCAAGGAGTGCAGCAAGTTGAAGAAGCTGAAGGAGTACAACCTGAAGACAGGCTGCCTCCAGCTAATAGACATCTAAAAGATCATCCAGCCAATCAAATTATTGGTGATCTCAGACAAGGGGTATAAACAAGGAGCAGAAATCTAAATTCAGTACTCTACTCCAGTTTTTTATCCCAAGTTGAGCCAAAGAAATTTGAAGAAGCCATCCTAGACCCTCATTGGATTGAGGCAATGCAAGAGGAACTGAACCAGTTCAAGAGATGCAAAGTCTGGGAGCTTGTTCCTAAACCAAAAGACCACAAAATAATTGGGACTAAGTGGATCTTTAGGAACAAGATGGATGAACATGGAGTTATTGTGAAGAACAAAGCTAGACTGGTTGCTAGGGATATAGGCAGGAAGAAGGTATTGACTTTGATCAAACCTTTGCTCCAGTAGCCAGACTGGAGGCAATAAGGATGTTCTTGGCCTATGCAACCTATCAAGGTGTTGGAACACCCTATTACTAATTTGGGTCAGGATCACTATGTCTCTAGGAATCTATGCTTGACCTCCTGTATAGCTCAATAGGTCAATTAGAATTGAGTCTAAGGGTTAGAAGTCTAGGTTTGGAAGCTGCCGTGGAGACCAAGATTTTTTGTTTGGAGACTAAGTCATATCGTCGAGCTTAGCACGACGTTTCGTCGAACTCCGATCGACGATCGTCTAGCTCAACTTCGACAGATCGTCGAACTCCATTCGACGATCGCTGAGCTCAACTTCATCATATCGTCGAACTCAGTTCGACGATCGGTGAGCTCAGGTCGACGATCTTGACTCTGCTTTGGATCTTTATCTCTGAGCTCAGTTCAACGATCTTTGAGCTCAGATCGACGATATTTTGCTGCTGTATATTTCCAGATCACTGAGCTCAGTTCGACGATAGCAGAGCTCAGTTCGACGATTTCAGATAACTTCAAGGATGCTTCTAGATTCAAATTCAAATCAGTTAAGGAGTTATTCTGCAATTAATTCAGAAGATTTCCTAGCCGTTTCCATTCATTTCTGGACCAAGTTTCAACGAATATTTCTATGGACTTTCCTCCAGAAGAGATTTTGCAATTAAGGATGCAATTAATGCTGGCCAACGGCTATTCTTCTCAGAGAGAATGTTTTTGTTCAGTACCAAAGAATAAAAGAGAGAATTCTTTTTTGAATTACCAAGAAATACAGACACATAGACAGACATCAATAATCTTCAACAAAATCTTTTGTCTCAAAGAATTCTCAAGAACACTCATCCAAGGAGATCAACCTTTTCTAAAATCTTCAGATCTCTTTAGTTTCCAAAGTGTTCAAGGCCAACATATTTCAAGACTCCAGACATTCAACATTTCAGCTATTGCTGAAATCATCTATTGCTGGAGTTCAATCTTTGAAGGTCTATCACCCTCAGCAAAGCTTTTCTTCCTGAAGATCTCAAGGATTCAGGGGGAGCTTTGACATCAATAATCCACATAGTTTTCTCAGTTGTTTGAGAAAGAGAAGACTTTCATCACTCTCTCACCCCCTCTCTGTAAAGGGTTTCTCAAACTCCGTTCAAAAGTCTGAACTTGGTTTTTGAGCACCTTGTCAAAAGCTCATTGGTGGCAAGACACCTGATCAAAAAATCTGATTTGGTTTTTGAGAACCTTATCAAAAGCTCATTGGTGCCCAGGACACCTGATCAACTCATCCTGCAGTGGATTCCTACCTAGGGTGGTAGAAGAGTGGATGTACACAAGTTTAGGGGAACCACTATATTTCCTTGTGTCTTCTGGTTTTGCTTATCTTTATTTTTGTTTCTGGCCTTGATTATTCTGTGATTAGTTTTTGTATAGTTTAGTTCTGTGATTAGATTTTCAACTGCTTCCCTGCTCACTCTTATTACAACAATTGTTGTAAAAAGTTTCAAAGCACCATATAATCTATTCACTCCCCCCCCTCTAGAGTATATCAGATCTAGCTGCACTTTCAATTGGTATCAGAGCCAGGTTGGTTAAACATACCATACCTGATTGGTTGTACAGGCTAACACCTGAACCCAAAGATCCCAAGTTAGATCTATTTTTCTGTTGTATTTTATTATTAGATTTTGTTTTCACAAATCATGGCCCAAAACAAATATTATGCTAGCACCAGACCTCCAGTGTGCAATCTATCCAAGTTTGCACTTTGGAAGGCAAGGATCAGACTGTACATGAATTCTATTGACGAAGATATTTTTAACTCTGTTTTGACAGTGTGTCCAAGACCCCCAGAGAACACAAGTACAAATGTTGTTCCACCTCCATCAGGAACAGATGCTGATATCAAGAGATGGAAGGTAGTTGATGCCAAGGCTATGAACATCTTGGCCCAGACAATGTCTGATGACATATTTCAAAAGGTGGCTGAATGCAATTCAGCAAAGGAAATCTGGGACAAACTCTCAGAAATAGTCTCAGGCTCAGTTGATGAGAGAAAGGATAGGAGATCCCATCTCATGTCTCAGTATGATAATTTCAAAAAGGGAGAAACTGAGTCAGTGGGAGATATGTACAACAGGCTCAGTCTAATTGTTAGTGAACTCAGGACATTGGACAAAGAGATCTCACTAACTGAACTCAATGACAAGATCCTAATGTGCTTCCACAGCACTTGGGATTCAAGAATCTGGCCAATTAAGGATGTCAGAAGTCTGAATGAGATCACCACTGAAGCTCTATTGGGTAAGCTCAAATCTTATGAGCTACTCATCAAAAATAGAGAGGATGAACAGAAGGCTGCCTCAGCAGCCACAAGAAAAGAGAAGACCATAGCCTTCAAGGCAACTGAAGATCTGCCTGAAGACAAAGCCACAGGCAATGATGAACTACTCAGTTTGTTGGCCAAAAGATTCTACAAGATGGCCAGAAAGGACTTCAGAAGGAGATCATACAAGGAGCAGGATAAGCCAAGGTATGACAAGTCCATTAACAATAATAAAGACATTATTTGCTTTGGTTGTAGGAAACCAGGGCACATAGTTCCTGACTGTCCAGAAAACAAAAACAAGGACAGAAGGGATAGGAAAGAAATAAGAAAGGAGAAAGACTCCAAGAGGAATGGCAATGGCAAACCTTCATCAAGCAAAAACAAACATACAAGAAAGGGGTTTGTTGATGAATCCTGGAGTGAGACTGAAGAGGAGTCAGAAGCCTCATCCAGTTCCAGTGATGATGAGGATGATGTAGAAGAAAAAGAGTTCTGCATGATGGCAATCAATGCCTCACAGCATAATTCAGAAGAAGAGGAGTCAAAGTCAGACTCAGAGACTCAACCTGAAGAGGATCAGGTAATTGGTTCTTTTGATTTTAGTTCAGAGGACTTTAAATCTGAATTTAAAGCACTGTGTTTAGACCTGCTAAAGTCTGAGAAAGAAATTATCTCTCTCAGAAATCAATTATCTGAACACAATACTTTAAAGTCAGAAAACCTCAAACTCTCTCAGGAGTTGGAGTGCTATAGGGAACAGATAGCTTCACTGAAAAGTGAGCTCTCTGAGGCCAAGAAGCTTGAAGAATCCCTTAATGGGAGAAGCATCAAGCTGATGGACATCACAAGCACAGTGAACTCCAGATTCAATAGTACACTGGGCTTGGGTGCTTCATCCAGCCAACCCATAGTTCTAACAACTCCAATCAAATTCATTTCTGACAAAGGAAAGGGAGTTGTAGAGGTTGCTAGGAAAAATTCTGATCTGCCCCAGAAAACTAAGTCCCAGCAGAAATCATCGAACGGAGATCGACGATCGCCAAACGGAGATCGACGATCGCCGAACGCAGATCGACGATCTCAGCCTAAATCGTCGAACGCAGATCGACGATCTCAGGCAAAATCGTCAAACGCAGCTCGACGATCTCAAGTACCTGATCTCAGCCATAGTCGACCGTCGAACGGAGCTCGACGATCTGACCCAAGATCGTCGAATGCAGCTCCAAGATCGTCGAACAGAGGTCAGAGCTCTGGAAAATTTTTCAAGGGCAAATCAAAATTGAATCATAAGGGTCTCTCATCCCAAATCTTTAACTCTTATACTGAATGGATTATACCTCTAAGGATATATCATCCTGAAGGATATAAGAGTCAACCTGGGATGTCCTTCATTTCAGAATTTAAAGGTTATCAACCTAGGCCCAAGGTAAACTGGGTCAAAAACAAATGAATTGTCTTATGTGTAGGTGAAGACCTATCCAACATCTAACCAGCAATGGTACTTGGATAGTGGGTGCTCTAAGCACATGACAGGGAATAAGGACAACCTCGCATCCTTTAGAGCCAAACTTGGACCCAAAGTTATCTTTCGTGATTCAAATTTTGGACAGAATAAAGGATATGGTGCAGTCCATATTGGATTAGTAACTTTTAAAAAGGTAGCTTATGTGGAAGGACTGAAGCACAACCTAATAAGCATCAGTCAGTTGTGTGATGAAGGCTACCAGGTGACCTTCAGCAAAGTATTATGCAAAATCAAGTCAGAGGACAACACAACTGTGTTGACAGGTAAAAGAAAAGGTAACATCTATCTAGTAGACTTTATTTCAACTGATGTAGATATCTGCTTGTTTAATTCTATCTGTAGACCAAATATGTTATGGCATAAGATATTAGGACACCTAAACCTTAGAACTATTGCTAGGCTATCCAAGGACAACCTTGTTAGAGGACTACCTTCTGGCCCCTACAAGAAGAAAGGACTCTGTAGGGCTTGTCAATTAGGCAAGCAAACTAAAAACAGCTTTAAGTCACTTAATAAGAGTGATTCACCTAGGATATTGTATCTGTTACACATGGATCTTTTTGGACCCATCACAGTACAAAGCCTAGGAGGGAAATCCTACACTTTAGTAGTTGTAGATGACTTCTCTAGATTCACTTGGGTGTTCTTTCTAAGGAAGAAGTCTGATAACTTTAAGTGTCTGACAGAGTTTCTCAAATGTATACAGATTGAGTTCAATACTCACATTGCCCTGATCAAAAGTGATCATGGGACAGAGTTTGATTCTCTTCTTATGCAAGAGTTCTGTCAGAGTGAAGGGATCAGGCATACTTTCTCAGCTCCTAGAACCCCTCAACAAAATGGGGTAGCTGAAAGGAAAAATAGAACCCTTATTGAATCTACCACTACATTGTTGTTAGATGCTCACCTTCCTCTATCCTTCTGGGCAGAGGCAGTGAACACCTCCAACTATGTGCTGAATAGAAGTTTGATACATAAACTAAAGGGAAAGACCCCCTATGAATTACTCAAAGGGAAGAAACCTAAAGTTGATTATTTTAGAGTCTTTGGTTGTATTTGCTACATTCATAATAATGACAAGAAATATTTAGCAAAATTTCAAGCTAAAGCTGATGAAGGAGTGTTTCTGGGATACTCCATGATCAGCAAGGCTTATAGGGTCTATAACAAATCATCTTTAAAAATTGAGGAATCTATTCATATATCCTTTTATGAAACTAACATGTCTTTCAAGGAGAAGATCTCTTCTACCATAGAACCCTTGCAGGAACATTCTCTAGTTGAAGACTTGAACAAGCTACAGGTTACTCAAGGGGATGAAAGCAGTGAAGATGAAGAAAATGCTCAACATATTGAAGAATAACTTGAAGAGCCAGTTGTTGTACCACAAGAGGAAACAACAACACAGGTTGGTGAACAATCAACACCCCATGTTGATTTAGTAACATCAAGAGACCATCCAATTTCCCAAATAATTGGAGACATCTCAGCTGGTGTGCAAACCAGAAATCAGGTCAACCAAAACCTGTTGCACACCTGCTTCTTATCTCAAATTGAACCTCAGTCCATTCAAGATGCAGAGCAAGATCCACACTGGATCATTGCAATGCAAGAGGAGTTGCATCAATTTGAGAGAAACAAAATATAAGAACTAGTGCCAAAGCCTAAGGATCATTCCATTGTTGGAACAAAATGGGTATTCAGAAACAAACTGGATGATCAAGGAGTAATTATAAGGAACAAGGCAAGGCTAGTTGCTCAGGGATACTCTCAAGAAGAAGGAATAGACTACGACCATACTTTTGCACCAGTTGCAAGATTAGAAGCCATCAGAATATTCTTAGCTTATGCAGCACATAAAGGCTTCAAGGTATATCAGATGGATGTCAAGAGTGCATTCCTAAATGGAGAAATCAAAGAGGAAGTATATGTCAGACAACCTCCAGGTTTTATCTCTCCAACTTATCCTGATCACGTTTTTAGATTGAATAAAGCATTATATGGTCTCAAGCAAGCTCCTAGAGCATGGTATGAGACCCTAGCATGCTTTCTCTTGGAAAATGGTTTTATAAGGGGTAGAGTAGACCAAACTCTTTTCATTAGAACCCATAAGTCCCATACCCTACTAATACAGATTTATGTAAACGATATCATTTTTGGTTCTACTGACTCCAAATTGTGCAGAAGGTTTTCCAACCTAATGCATTCTAAATTTGAGATGAGTATCATGGGTGAGCTATCCTTCTTCCTAGGATTGCAAGTCAAGCAGCATGCTGAAGGCATCTTTATTTCTCAACCAAATATGCAAATGAATTAGTTAAGAAATTTGGTATGTCTGAAGCATCTTGTATGAAAACACCCATGCCTACTAATGTTGTATTGGATGCTGATGAACATGGGAAACCTGTTGATCAGACAACATATAGAGCAATAATTGGCTCTTTACTGTACCTTACAATTAGTATACCAGATATAATGTTTGCTACATGTATATGTGCTAGGTTCCAAGTAAGCCCTAGAGAGTCACACCTAACACTAGTAAAGAGGATTCTCAGGTATGTTAAAAGTTGTCCAAATCTAGGTCTCTGGTATCCAAAAGATTCAGCATTTGATTTAACTGGATTCTCTGATGCTGATTATGCTGGATGCAGAATTGACAGGAAAAGCACCAGTGGAACTTGTCAGTTCCTTGGTGACAGACTTGTCTCTTGGTTTTGTAAGAAACAAACATCTGTGTCAACTTCAACTGCTGAAGCTGAATATATGGCTGCAGGCAGTTGTTGTTCACAAATCTTGTGGATTCAAAACCAACTCCTAGACTATGGCTACAACTTAGAGAAGTCTAAAATCTTTTGTGACAACACCAGTGCTATTTCTATAGCTCAAAATCCAGTCCTCCATAGTAGGACAAAACACATAGAGATTAGACATCATTTCTTAAGGGATAATGTTGAAAAGAATAAAATTGAACGACAATATATCCCAACTGATTTACAAAGGGGAGATATTTTCACCAAGCCCTTGGATGAAAAGAAACACACCTTCTTCCTAAATCAGTTAGGAATGTTAGATGGAGGAAGTCTATAATAATATCCAAGATTTTGAAAGCTTAAAAATTGACCAAGACTAGGCAAACATCCTGATTTTTCTTAGTGTCTAGAATTTTTCTGATCTCTGAACTGCGCTCGACGATTTGCCCCAAGATCGTCGAACGGAGATCGACGATTTTCCGAAATCGTCGAACTGAGTTCAGCGTTTCTCAGATAGTATGAACTATCTCTTCCGGTCAACGATCGTCGAACGGCGCTCGACGATTTTGTTCTCTGAACGATCGTCGAACAGAGCTCGACGCTCTCCAATATCGTCGAACAGAGATCGATGATGTTGAAGTCTCTTCAGATTCCTTTAGAAGCCTCGATCGTCGAACTGAGTTCAACGATCTTTCCAATTCTGCGTCGAACCCTAATATAAAATTCATTTTTCGCCGTCGTTCTCCTTTGCGCTTTCGATTTCTCTGCAAGAATTTTCTTTCCCTCCAAACAGTTCTGCACTTGGTCGTTTTGTTTGTTGAATTTTTGCAGGTACCCATGGCTGTGTCTGTTGCTGTTCTTGCTGCCATGAAGTTCGATGCTGGCTTTGACATTGACATGGAATCTTTCAGCACAACTGACCAAGCTTTTCAAGATATTTTGGGATTATTCAAAGACCAGAACCTGACTGTCATTATGACCACAAGGATCAAGCTGGCATCTGATGAGATTAAGGAATGGGTTTATACTGCCCACAATCAAGATAACAACACCATTGTTGGGTCTATATCTGGAACTCAGGTACCCTTAACCCCGACAATTTTAACAGAAGTTTTTGAGTTGAGAAATGGTGAAGATACTGCTGACTTATCTGGAGAAGAGTATTCTGAACTGCTTGCCAGAATGGGTCATTCAGAGGCTAACCCTAGCAAGCTCTTCAAAAGTAACCTTTCTGTGGAATACAGATTTATGGCAGATGTTGTTGGGAAAGTGCTACTGGCTAAGCACTCTGCCTATGATACAATCTCAAGGTATCAGCTCTGCCTCATGGGAGCCCTTGTAGACAAGAAAAATCTGAATTGGGGAGAAATCTTCTTTGACCTTATCAAGAAGAAAATCAACAAAAGTTTTGTCAACTTTGGAAGGATCATTTGGGTGTTTCTGCAGCACAGGTGCCCTGCTTTGCTGGTCTCCTCTGGAATCCATATCAATGCTTCCAAGAGACTGTCTTGTGCCCTCTTTGGAAAGTGGGACAGACAAATCAGCAAGCCCAGCAGGCCCTCCTCCAGCACTCCTTCAGGCACAAGGACTCTAAGAGTCACTTCCCCACAGGTCTCTGCCCCTGCAGATGACCTGCCTACTGTTGTTTCTCCTCCTCCTCCTCTAATTCCATCCCTTCCCATATCATCTACCATTCCAGCTCCATCCACCATCATCATATCCAGCCCCTCTCCAACATCCACTCCATCTCCAGTACCTATTCTACCAACATCAGAAGATCAATTCCATCCCTTATTCTCCTACCCTCCACCAGATGTCACCTCATCACCCTCCATTCCATCCTTCACCCTCATTGATGATTCCTTTATGGATGATTCACCATCCTCTCCTCCTGAGTTACCCTCATCCTCACTTCATATCAAGACCTTCTATAGGAAATCATTCACCAACCAACCTTTACCCCATCTATCTCCATCGCCCTGCCCTCCATATCCACCTTACCAACACCTCAGCCATCCCTTCCACCATTCACCAGCTCTCCTCTACCAGAACCCTCAGCTGCTCCTACATCTTCTACCTCTACTCCGGTCACCCTTAACCACATAGACCTTCCAGCCCTTGCTGACAGGTTGTATGAGTTGCTTGCCCCCAGGCTCTCTCTTCTGTTGGAGACCTCCTTGGCTCCACTACACCTGTCAGTGGCAGCTCTCTCTACCAGGATCTCATCCCTATTCCCTCAGGCAGCCCCTACAGCAGTGTGCCTTGATCCAGACTTGTCTGAATCTAGGCAGGGGGAGATGCCCTATGAAGTGAGTCTTCCTGCTGCTGCTGCTGTTTCTGTAAGCCTATCTGCTGCTACTACTGCTGTTATTGCTGCTTCTTCAGCTCTTGCTCTTGCTGCTGTTGTTGTGCCTCAAACACAAGCTCCTCCTGCTGCTGTCCTTGCAATAGACCTCAGGTCTTTGCTATCAAATTTTGATCAGTTTTACTTCAGCTGTCTGCCAGAGATAACTGCTGTCCAGCCTCCAGAGGATCTATCCAAGGCACTTGTGCCATTCTCTTGCTGTGACCCAAGCATTATCACCTCCTTTGTCAATTCAGTGTATGCTGCTGCTTCTTTTGAAGAAAGCATTATTGTTGCTTCTGATATTGTTGTTGAACTTTCTGATACTGCTGCTAAAGTTTCTGTCATTACTGTTGAACCAATTTCCAAGGAAATTCTTATGTCAGAGGCACCTGAATTTGAGCCTTCTGCAGTTTCTGATGATATTCCTCCTGTTGATGCTGTTGTTAGTGAAGCTGTTGCTACTGCTGTCACTTCTCCAGAGCCTATAGTTGCTGCTGCTGTTGTTACTGCTTCTACTCTATCTGCTGCTATTATTGCTTCAACACCTGCTGCTGCACCATCTGTTGCCTCATCTGCTTCTGCACAACTCAAGAAGGATCTGATGAAGAAAATAGATGCTCTTTATGATGACCAGAGTTATGAAAGTGATGAGTTTAGAACAGACTCTGATGACTCTTCTGCTACCATTGCCAGGAAAAGAAAGGCAAGGAGCAAAGCCATGAAGAGGGTACCTCCTGCCAAAGTTAAGGATAACAATGACATTCCATACTACATTCTACATGACTGCCCTATCACTGAGCACTGGATGCAGTACTCCAAGAACCAACTGAAGGCAATGAAAAAGAAGAGAAAATATGAGAAGGGTTCCTCCCAATTCCAACACTCTCATCCTCCTCCACCACCTCCTCCTAATGCAGGCGCAGGTGGAAGCTCTGCTACTCAACCCCCAGCCAGAAGTCAGGCCCCCTATCAGCCTCATGCTAGATCTTATAATAGGGGAAGCCAATACAGGGGATCTCAATCCAGGAGAGGAGGATACAGAGGAAATCAAAGAGATCTTCAAGTCTACTCCAAAGGGTACTCCAGGCAACACCCATATTCCAGGGGAGGACAAATTTCTTCTGATACAACATCTGGTCCTTTTCCCTACAAGCTGAAAGAAAATGTGTCTTCCAGGCCTCCTCAGGACAATCCCTCTAATAGATATAAGCCACCAGTCCCTTTTGAGGACCCTGATAATAATCCAGCTTCTTGGACTGCAAGAATGAGGGAACTAGCTACACTGGATCAGATCAAAAAGGCTAGAGAGCAAGGAAAAGATTCATCTAATATCTCAACAATGTCTGAACAAAGAAAGAAGGAGCTAGAAATATACGCATCAAGCAAGTTCTTTGATTCTGACAGGTATATGGAATTACATCCTGAAGCTGTAGTTCCCAGGCCTAAACAGCAAACATCCTTAGGTGCAGCAGATGATACCAGATCAAAGAAGGAAGCCCTCAATCCTAACAGAGAGATCAAACTTGTTAAGGGCAAGGAAAAGAAATGATAATGTAAGGTGACATTCTCTGTGATTTCTGATTATCTGGATGTTATATATCTCTGTGGTTCTACAATGTCTAGCTTGTTGCTTTTCTGTTTTGCTGATTGTATGTTATTTAAATTTTTTCAAAGTTTGTAAATAGTAATCCTAACCCAAATAGGGGGAGATTGTTGGAACACCCTATTACTAATTTGGGTCAGGATCACTATGTCTCTAGGAATCTATGCTTGACCTCCTGTATAGCTCAATAGGTCAATTAGAATTGAGTCTAAGGGTTAGAAGTCTAGGTTTGGAAGCTGCCCTGGAGACTAAGTTTTTCTGTTTGGAGACTAAGTCATATCGTCGAGCTCAGCACGACGTTTCGTCGAACTACGATCGACGATCGTCTAGCTCAACTTCGACAGATCGTCGAACTCCATTCAACGATCGCTGAGCTCAACTTCATCATATCGTCGAACTCAGTTCGACGATCGGTGAGCTCAGGTCGACGATCTTGACTCTACTTTGGATCTTTATCTCTGAGCTCGGTTCAACGATCTTTGAGCTCAGATCGACGATATTTTGCAGCTGTATATTTCCAGATCGCTGAGTTCAGTTCGACGATAGCAAAGCTCAGTTCGACGATTTCAGATAACTTCAAGGATGCTTCTAGATTCAAATTCAAATCAGTTAAGGAGTTATTCTGCAATTAATTCAGAAGATTTCCTAGCCGTTTCCATTCATTTCTAGACCAAGTTTCCAGGAATATTTCTATGGACTTTCCTCCAGAAGAGATTTTGCAATTAAGGATGCAATTAATGCTGGCCAACGGCTATTCTTCTCAGAGAGAATGTTTTTGTTCAGTACCAGAGAATAAAAGAGAGAATTCTTTTTTGAATTACCAAGAAATACAGACACATAGACAGACATCAATAATCTTCAACAAAATCTTTTGTCTCAAAGAATTCTCAAGAACACTCATCCAAGGAGATCAACCTTTTCTAAAATCTTCAGATCTCTTTAGTTTCCAAAGTGTTCAAGGCCAACATATTTCAAGACTCCAGACATTCAACATTTCAGCTATTGCTGAAATCATCTATTGCTGGAGTTCAATCTTGAAGGCCTATCACCCTCAGCAAAGCTTTTCTTCCTGAAGATCTCAAGGATTCAGGGGGAGCTTTGACATCAACAATCCACATAGTCTTCTTAGTTGTTTGAGAAAGAGAAGACTTCCATCACTCTCTCACCCCCTCTTTGTAAAGGGTTTCTCAAACTCCCTTCAAAAGTCTGAACTTGGTTTTTGAGCACCTTATCAAAAGCTCATTGGTGCCCAGGACACCTGATCAACTCATCCTGCAGTGGATTCCTACCTAGGGTGGTAGAAGAGTGGATGTACCCAAGTTTAGGGGAACCACTATATTTCCTTGTGTCTTCTGGTTTTGCTTATCTTTATTTTTGTTTCTGGCCTTGATTATTCTGTGATTAGTTTTTGTATAGTTTAGTTCTGTGATTAGATTTTCAATTGCTTCCCTGCTCACTCTTATTACAACAATTGTTGTAAAAAGTTTCAAAGCATCATATACTCTATTCACCCCCCCCCCTCTAGAGTATATCAGATCTATCTGCACTTTCACAAGGGTTTATAGTATACCAAATGGATGTTAAGTCAGCCTTTCTGAATGGTAATCTGAAGGAAGAAGTCTATGTGAAACAACCATCAGGTTTTGTTGATTCAACTAAATCTAATTATGTCTATAGACTTAGGAAGGCTTTGTATGGGTTAAAACAAGCCCCTAGGGATTGGTATGAAATCATGTCTAGTTTCCTCATTGAGAATAAATTCACAAGGGGGAAAATAGACAAGACTCTATTCCTTAGGGAATCCAGAGGCAAGATCATACTAGTCCAAATATATGTAGATGACATCATATTTGGGTCTACTGAAAGTGGTCTTTGCAGAAAGTTTGCAAAACTTATGCAAGGACAATTTGAGATAAGCAGTATGGGGGAACTTAAGTTCTTATTGGGTCTCCAAGTTAGACAGACTGAGAATGGTTTATCCATATGCCAGCCTAAGTTCACTCTAGAATTAATAAGGAAGTATGGTATGGAATCATCCAGTACCATGAAAACTTCTATGGGGTCAAGTATGTCTCTTAGCAAAGATGATGCAGGGAAACCTGTAGATGAGACTTTGTATAGAGGGATAGTTGGCTCCCTATTGTATTTGACTGCAAGTAGACCAGATATCATGTATGCTACATGTGTCTGTGCTAGGTACCAAGCTTGCGCTAAAGAATCTCATTTGACAGCAGTCAAAAGAATTTTGAGATATCTTAAGGGTACTCCTTATCTAGGCCTTTGGTACCCTAGGAATGAAGACTTTGAACTGACAGGTTATTCAGATGCAGATTTTGCAGGCTGCAAGGAAGATAGAAAAAGTACAACTAGAACCTGTCAATTCCTAGGTGGAAGACTGATATCATGGAGTAGCAAGAAACAAACAAGTGTGGCTATCTCCACAGCAGAATCAGAGTATATTGCTGCAGGAAGTTGTTGTGCTCAACTTCTATGGATTCAACATCAATTAGAAGATTATGGTATACAAGTAAGTAGAACACCTTTATTTTGTGATTCTACTAGTGCTATTTCTATTACAAACAATCCTGTCTCTCATAGTAGGACTAAGCACATAGAAATAAAATACCATTTTCTAAGAGAACATGTGGAAAAAGGAGATATTTCCCTAGAGTGTATTAATACTGATAATCAACTAGCTGACATGTATACAAAGCCCTTAGAAGAAACTAAATTCAATAGATTCAAAATTGAGTTAGGTATGATAAACTTAGAATAGTTTACAAAAATTGGCTAAGTAAAAAGGTGTCGACACACAGAGTTGTCTGTGTCGACACAGAAAAGTGGTGTCGACATTTCAGAGAAATGGTGTCGACACATCTATTAAGTAAGTGTCGACACTTCAGAGAATTAGTGTCGACACATGCAGAGTAGGTGTCGACACATCCAAGGTGGTATCGACACTTAGGCTTTACTTAGAATTAGTCTGGTTAAGTCTCGACTAAGTGTCGAGCTAAGCGGTGTCGACACATAAACAAGTGTCGACACATATATTCTGTCGACTATACTTGTGTCGACACATAGTTGTCGAGACATTATAAGTCTGTGTCGACACTTATCAACAGTGTCGACACAATTTGAGTATTTTGACGCGCCCTTTCATCTTCGATTCTAGAAAGGTATAAATAGGTTTTCGCCATTGTCAGTCGACATGCTCACCAAAGTTTCAAGACCAAACTTGTGTGTCGACATCTCTCTTCTCTAATTCAAATTTCTTCAAACCCTAATGGCGCCCAAGCTCGAAGAGAATGTGAATGAAGGATACGAACTCGTGCGGCATGCTTTTGATGACGCAGAACCAGAGATCAAAGGCGTGATAACCCTAATAGAAGAGACAGGGTTGGAATTTCTTGTTTCCGAACCAACCAAGATATGGAAGAAAGAAGTCCTGGAATTTCTAAATGGAGCAACAATAGATGAATCTGGACTCAAGATAAAGTCTAGAGTTCATGGGGCTAAGGTGAATGTTTCTCCTAAGAGTCTGAGAAAGGTACTTCAACTACCTAGGACTAAGGAAGAAGAAGATGTTTCTGCTTCTAAGACTAGAGAAGCACTAACATGGTGTGGATTGGACTCCAACCTGAAAATAGGTTCTGTTTTCAACAGGAAGGGAATGAATTTGCAAGGCAAATTCTTGTCTGAAATTGTTGGCAAGGTTATCCTGTGCAAGTCTGGAGGACATGACAGGATTTCAGCTTATATGTTCAATCTAATGACAAGATTAATCTTCCAACTAAATACTGATTGGTCTGCAGTATTGTTCGATAAGATTAAAGAGAGTATGAAGAAACCCAATATGGGTAGAATTCTAAGTCTATACCTAGCTGGTAGTATACCAGAGGTGATGAGTCAAGTAGCTGGATCTAAGATCAATCACATGAGGAAGATGGACATGAGAATATTCTCTAGATGGGATAGAGTGTTAACCAAGGAAATGCCAACTCCTGAGAAGGAAACACCCTTGAAGAAGAAGAAAAAGTCAGCCCCTGTGGCTCAAGAATCATCAAGCAGCTCTGAAGAGCATATAGTGTTCACTCCTGATGAAGAAAACACTGGACATGCTGGCCAGTCACCTGCTAGACAAGAAGATGCACCAAGGCAGGGGGAGCTACCACAAGCAAGCCCAATTCACCAGGATTCAGTTCAGGGGGAGCCTCTACTTGTGGAAGAGCCAACTCCACTAGAAAGTGAACAAGCTACCCACACAATACTTGAGGTAATAACTGAAATCAACCAATTAGATTTCTCTATTGAAAATGAAGATATGACTGACAGATTGTCTGATGTTAATCAGCAACCTCAGATTCCTAGTCAACCCCAAGATTTTGTCATGGAGGACATATCTGTTGCTGATCTAGTGGTTGATGAGATAAGAGAATCTCCAGCTCATACTCAACAGGAATTTACCCTAGAAGAGCTATTCCCAGATCTTCTACAAACAGACTTTGAGAAAGAAAGTGATGCTGCTGAGGGGGAGAAAGTAATAATTAGGGGGAGCATGTGGAGATTATAAAGGAAACTGCAAGGAAAGAACTTGAAGTGCCAAAGGATGCTGAGCAGGTTCCTAGGACTGACAAGGATTTACCTCCATGTCCTAAGGACAAGGTTGATATTGGTAGCATATCTGCTTCTGAAGATGATGAGGCTGCAAGAGCCAAGAAGAGAAAATTTCAAGTTTTCAAGAGGAGAAGCCAGACATATAAGAAAGCTTTACAAACAATAGCACCACAGCCTGCACCACAGCAAGCCCCATCTGCAGATTACAGTTCTCTGATGGTTGCCTTACAGATAAAGATGGATGAGCAAAGACAGGCTTTGCAATCTTATATGGATGAAGGGCATAAGTCCCTACAGTTTGATCTGGCCCAAGACATTAAGTCCATCAGATTTGAAATGAATCTGAATAAGAAAGAAATGACTGACTGCTTTCATAAGGGAGAAAATGCAGTAGTCTATCTAGCAATTCATCAAGAGAAGATCAAAGCTCAAGTGGATGAAATTGAAGTGAAGCAAGGCTATGTTCTGGAGAATCAGATAAGGATGAATGATAATTTGACAGCTTCCCCCAATGCCATTGTAACTAAACAAAAGAATATAGCAACTGCCCAGAATGCATCCCTGACCACTGCCAAAGAAGAATTTTACAAAGCATTGCAAGAGAGCCTAACTGCTGTTACTTCTGCACTTCAGAATTCCCAGAAGTTACTAACTGACAAACTCCAAAGGTTGAAACCTTTCTTTAAGGATGGAGTAAACTATTTGGATGCACAAATCAGGTTTCAGAAAGATGATCTGAGGGATCACATTGAAAGAGAAG
The DNA here is from genome assembly GCA_039583875.1 of Platanthera guangdongensis. Classification (NCBI taxonomy): domain Eukaryota; kingdom Viridiplantae; phylum Streptophyta; class Magnoliopsida; order Asparagales; family Orchidaceae; genus Platanthera; species Platanthera guangdongensis. The sequence goes on from CM077147.1 coordinate 42,450,245, forward strand.
TCATAAAGGGGGAGAGGGTGTTAGTCAAAGCCAGCTCTGATCATGCAAAGTGGATTTCAAATTCCATCAGAGCCACCCTTGGATATCCTCCATTATGTGATGATGACAATGTTGCAGACTCTGGGATTAATCCTGCATATCTTGGAGGGGAGCAAGCTGAAGTGGCTCAAGTAATTTACCCTCCACCAGACTTTGATATGGTACATCAAGACATACAATCAATGTATAGCCCTCTTGAGGGAAAGCAAAATGTCATCATTGATAAAGTGGTTCAGCCGGTGCCAGAGGCTATACTAAAAGAACAAGAAGCCCAATTGTCAAAGAAGAGATTCAGGGAGCAAGCTGAATTGAGGCCTGACTTTGAACAATGGAGCCCCACCTCCAGGAATATCATTTTGACTGCTTGGAAAGCTGATAAAGACAATATTGTGGATAGAGGCAAATGATATTCTGATGTGGAGTGAAGGAAGCATGAGAACAGACAAGAAGCTATTGTGCAATATAGAAGAAAGGCTAAGATGGGAAAGCTACCTCCTACTGCCCAGGAGCCTAGCAAGTACTTTCCAAAGCCTTATCATTATTTTGAAAGACAAAAGATCAAGGCTGAAGAGCAGAAAAAGAAGGATCTTAATGGAAAGAAGCTTGTTACTGCTGAAGATACTGAAGCTCCTGTCCAAGCAAAGATACAGTCTGGAAAGGGCATAGTTATCAAGGAGCCTGTGCAGCAATAGGATAGAATTTTTCTTAAGTTTACTATGTGTAATCACTTGTATTAAAACTTTCAGTAAACTTTTGAATAATGAAAATGTTGAAGTTCTTAGAACTATGTGATATGTGTTAAATTTATTACATTATTGTTCTGAGATATTTGTGTATACATGTTTGTTTATACATGTTTAAGTACTTACCCTGTTATATAATTCTGTTTTACATCATACTGTGATTTTGTTATGTATGGTGTATATCATTGACTAAGGGTTATGACTTCTCCAAATAGGGGGAGATTGTTGGGTACATTGGAATAAATGTACCTAATTTGAAGAAGCCTCACCCTACTCAATGATATACATCAAAATGTATTTGATGTATTTTGAGTTGCCTTGTGCAGGTTAAGTATTTGCAGGGAAAGCTGAAAAGTTTCTAAGTCCATGTGTCGACACCTACAAGAAAAGTGTCGACACTTAAGAAGGCTTGTGTCGACACCCAGAGAAGCAGTGTCGACACTTGGAGTAATTGTGTCGACACTAGGAATGCAGAGTCGACACCAGAAGGAAAGTGTCGACACATACAAGCTGTGTCGACACACAGTGAAGAAAGGTCCAGAGAAGCAGTGTCGACACTTAGAAGCAGTGTCGACACCCAGAGGAACTTTGTCGACATCAGAAAGTGTCGACACTTGGAGGCTGTGTCGACACTCAGCAAACTTCAACAGAATTCAAGTACAAGTGTCGACATAATGAAGAATGTGTCGACACACAGCAGAAGACTCAACACATGAAGAAAGTGTCGACACAAGGAGGCTGTGTCGACACTCATCAAAAGTTCAACAAATTCTAAGTACAAGTGTCGACACAAAGGAGATGTGTCGACACTCAGCCAAAGTCTCAACATAAGAAGATTGTGTCGACACAAGGAGAAGTGTCGACACTCAGCAAGTATCAACACAGAAGGCAAGTGTCGACACTAAGAAAATGTGTCGACACTCAGCGAGTATCAACACAAGAAGATGTGTCGACACAAATGAGTTGTGTCGACACTTACAAGAATTCAACTAAGTACTAAAGAACAAGGAAGTTGTGTCGACACACCATATCAGTGTTGACACATGTTGAAGAAGCAGTGTCGAGAAGAAATTTCTACAACACAAGGAGTTGTGTCGACACCATGAAGGCTAGTGTCGACACTTAGTCTACTTGTGTCGACACTTGGTCTATCAGTGTCGACACTTAAAGACTGACTGTCTCGACACTTTCAGACAGTTACAGATATTTCAAGAAGTGACTGGATGACTTGACAGCTGCCAATCCAGCCGGTCTACTGCAACTGTCAGAGATGTCAGAAAACTGTTAGGAACCGCATCAGCCGGTCACCATGAAGAAGGCCTATATAAAGGCTTATTCTGTCAACAGAAGATGATGATTAACTACAATCAATTGAAGTGATCAGAAGATCTAAGAAGTTGGAGAGAGAGAGCTCCTTCCAAGAAGACAGCTATTAAACCAGGCTGTGAAGAAAGTTTCAGACTTAGTTCTGATTCTTACGTTAGCAGTGATTGAAGATCAGCTGCAGAGAGACTCAACCCTATTGTGTTCTACATTCAAGATGCTTTCAAGAAAGCCAAGTGAGGTTGATCTCAGCAAAGTTCTTCCAAGAACTCATCAAGAAACCTGTCAACTCTTCTCTCTTATTTTGAGTTGAGGTTATATACATTGTATTTTTAATTTCTTGTAGGATCCTTAGGGATCTGAGTTGTAAGCCTGAAATTATAAAGGCTGAGTGGTAGGGCCTGTGTACCTGAGTGTAGGAGATCTATTTCTCTGAGTGTAAGCATGTTGTAGGCTGAGTGTAGGCCTTGTGGCTGAGTGTAGGTCTTTGGAGAAGACTGGGTGGTAGGGCTATTGTGCCTGAGTTTTAGGAGTGGGATCACTCTGAGTTGTAGGAACCTGGTTGGGGTTCTGAGTGTAAGATCTGAGGATCTGAGGAATAGTGGAGGAGTTTGGCCGAATCTAGTACACTACTAGATAGGTGAAGGGGGATAGTGGATGTACCCAAACCTTGGGGAACCACTATAAAACTGTGTGTACTCTGTGTGTGTGATTCTGAGTTTGCTGTGCTAAAGTGCTGTGAAGAATTAATTATAATTCTGTGATATAATCTGTCTAAAAGTTTAAAAAGATTAAGTCACCTATTCACCCCCCCCCCCCTCTAGGTGATTAGGTACAATTTCTTTCAGAAGATCACTATAAACGAAGGCATTCTTTACATCCAGCTGGGAAATAGGCCACTCTCGATTGACCGCCATAGAGATAAGGACACATATAGTGCTGAGATGAGCCACGGGAGAGAAAGTGTCAAAGTAATCAACGTCATATGCCTGAGTAAAGCCCTTAGCAATAAGGCGAGCTTTATAACGGTACACCGTGCCGTCCGGGCGGAATTTGACCACAAAGACCCAGCGACAGCCAACAACATCAGTACTGAATGGAGGAGGAACAAGAGTCCAGGTACCCCGCTCCATAAGGGTCGCCATTTCCTCATCCATGGCCATCTTCCAGTGAGGAATAACAAGGGCCTCTTGGTAGGAACGAGGTGTGACAGTGGCAGAGATAGCCAGCGCAAAGTCCCTGCGAGAGGAGGTAAGACGATCATATGAAATAACAACAGCAAGTGGGTGTAGGGTACACGTCCGCACCCCTTTGCGAAGAGCTATAGGAAGGTCGAGGTCGGCGGCGCCCTCGGCATCCGGAGCATCCGTGGCAGAGAGAGCTGGCCTAGGAGGAGAGAGCGACGGTGGTGGAGATAAGGGAGACGGTGGTAGAGAAGTGGGAGAGAGAGGCAGAGGGAGAGGAGGGGACGGAGACGGTGTAGGGGTGTATATCGCAGTAGGAGACGAGGGAATGAAGGGAATAGCAGGAGAATCCGAAGCTGGGGGAAGAGGAGATGAAGCTGGGGGAAGCGAAGAGTAGTCATCCGAGAAGTAGGAGGCATTCTCGAAGAAGGTAACGTCAGCGGAGACGAACTGCTGACGAAGAACGGGGTTAAAGCAACAGTAGCCTTTCTGAGTGGTGGAGTACCCCAGAAAGACACATTTGGTGGAGCGAGGGGAAAGCTTATCACGGGTGGCAGATGGGGCATGCACAAATGCAGTGCAGCCAAAGATTCGGAGAGGGAGAGGAAAAGGCTCCTTGCCCGGATACAGAATGGAGAATGGGGTTTTCCCGTGAAGAACTGTGAAAGGAAGGCGATTGATGAGGTAGCAGGCAAGGAGAACAGCATAGCCCCAATATGAGCGAGGGACATGCATCTGGGTCATCGATGTGCGAGCGACATCGAGGAGGTGATGGTTTTTGCGTTCTGCCACCCCATTTTGTTGGGAGGTATAAACACAGCTGGTCTGATGAATAATGTCATATTGCACACAAAAAGAGGTAAAAGCATGACTCAAATATTCTTTAGCATTGTCGGAGCGAAAGGTTTTAATACAAACACCAAACTGAGTTTTAATTAACTGATAAAAAGAGACCCATACATTGAAAAGTTCAGAGCGATCTCGTAAGAGATACACCCAAGTACATCGAGAAAAATCATCAATAAAAGTTACAAAATAAGAACTACCCCGACCAATGGTGAGGGTAGGAGCAGGTCCCCAGACATCGGAGTGGACAAGATCAAATGGACGACTAGAGCCCCGACCTTGCTTCGGTGGGAAGGAGGAACGGTGATGCTTATCGAGTTGACAAGCGTCGCAGTAGAGAGGAGTACTGGAGGGAGGGAGGTGGGGCAGAAGCTGATGTAGAAGCCGTGGTGGAGGATGACCGAGGCGGAGATGCCACTAGAGAAGATCCGTACAAGAAGATGAGAAGGCGGACAAGGCGGAAACGTTGTCGAGGAAGTAGAGGCCGCCACTCTCAGTCCCAGTAGCAATCGTCCGGTGGGAGCTCGGATCCTGAAAAGAACAAGAAGTCGGAGTAAATGTCACAGAACACTGAAGCTGCTTGCATAAAGAGGTAACCGACAATAAATTGCACGGAAACTTGGACACATAGAGAGTGTCCGCTAGTCGAAGTGACGGAGTAACATGAACCACTCCCGACCCATGAACCGGGGAGGGAGAACCGTCTGCATCGAGGACCGGGGGCAACCGATCATGCTGTTCGAGTAGAGTGAAGCATTGAGGATTGCCCGTCATGTGATTAGTTGCACCAGAGTCGATGAGCTATTTACCTTGAGTTACCACATGAGCACTACCTGAGGAGGTGACAACAGAGGCAGACGGCTTGGAAGAGGAGGCGGAAGAGTCACCGGAGGGGCGAAGATGGGGATGCTTCGTCCAGCAACATTCAAAAGTATGTCTGGTACGACCATAGTGAGAGCAAAGGTAGCGGGAAGAAGCACGTCCGCCGGACTGGTGACTGCGGCTACCAGAGCCACTCCGCTGAGTTTGATTAGCATAGTGGTCTGGTGGAGGAGAAGCGGGCAGAAGAGGGCGCTGAAGGAGAGAGGTGACAGCGGCGATGCGGGCAGTAGTGGCATCTAAGGTAGGAGATTCCGCCTCACCCAGAATTTGCTGGCGGATCATGTCATAAGTATCAGGAAGCCGGAGAAGATAACACACAACCAGAAGCTCCTGGAAGTGCTTGTGTTGTTGAGCCAAATCCGCAGAAAAGGGGCGATTCTGAAGAATCTCAGCCCCAAGAGCCTGAACCTATTGGTAGGCAGCAACAGGAGACAAGGTAGGACAGGCAAAGAGGTCTGCATACAATGTATAGATGCAGGATGTCTGAGCCCCCTTGGAGTACAAAGCGGCAAGATGAATCCAAGCGGCCTTGACCGTCTCATCATGACGGATGACGGGAAGGCACTCATCGAATAGGCTGTTAGCGAGCCAAGTATGCACAAGCACGTCACTCGCATCCCAGTCATCAAAGAGAGGTGAAGTGGGAGGAGGAGGGTCATCAACGAGATGGTGGCATTTGCATTGCGAGGGGAGGAGAAAGGTGAAAGAGACGCTCCAATTTGGGCAGTTGGAGCCGACAAGCTTGGAAACTGTGCCAAGGTTCCCGGAAGGAGTAGGAGGAAGAGGCGGAGCTGGATTGGCAATAGGGGTGGTGGCATGAGTGGTGGCAGTAGAAGCATCAGAAAGAGCCATTGGAGCAAACAACGGGAAACCGTGCGGTTAGGAAACAATCCGCGCGGATAGGAAGAAGAAGAGCTGCAGCGGTCACGAGGGCAGATACCAGCGGCCAGAAAATCCACGACCAAACCGCAGACCCAAGCAGAGGGATAGAAGTTGAGCGGCTAGAAGATAGTCCGCTCGAACAGAAGCAAAGACCAACAAGGCACCAGGTCGCGGCGAGAGGAAGCGGCGACTTAGCACAGGTAACAAAGAGGTCACGCACACAGAGGGCAACGACAAGAAGAGAAAGAAGTCATGCAGACAGGGCGCATACGGGCGAACCAAGCCGCGCGGATAGGGAAGGCGCACAGAATCAGGAGGAGAATATCGATGTAAGACCCCCCTTTTTTTTTTCTTTTTCGACACCGGGGTCTTAGGCCCAGAACCGCCGATTCTGCCGGCCGTTTTCGATCACAGAAAAGTAGCATAATAGTGAAGTAAATGGAAACTGCAGTCCACAGAGAATCACATGTCATAATAAATATAACTCCACGAAGGGAGTGTCCACAGCAAATAACATCAGAGTAGCAAAACGGGCTTATGCCCGGTACATCAAATCCTCACTACAAGATCTCTCAAGCTGAAACAAAAGTAGAAAACTGCTCAGGGTCGAGACTCACGGTCCCGGCTGTGTGAACTCTGGAGCTAGACTGCCCCACCTCCAAGCGCACCGGTCTCTGGGGCTGCTCCTCCATGCTGGTCTCTGCGATCCGCTAAATGATGCGGTTCGAAAACCGTCAGTCTAAAAGACTAAGTCCTATCATCCCCCACCCTTTCCCCCACGGCTCCTAGGCACCGAGCGGAGAGGAAGAAAGGGGAGGACTTGAAGGTGGAGAATATCAAAAGCAGATGGCAGCGGTCCTAATCTAGCAAGTTCTATAGCATATAAAGACAATAAGCTGTAATATGAAATGTAACCTTCACTTATGTGAAAAACACATAAGCCAAGGGGTCTTTTGCAAGGCTCCCATCGTATAAAAAGTCCCATACCGATTTATACGTTGGGGTGTCGGTGGTCAAACAGCAGTAACTAGGTACATCAAAATTAACCTTAATTTATAAACTTGCCCACACAAGCTTATAGACTAAGGGGTCGTTTTGCAGGTCCTAAAGTATAAGCGTCACATACCACTTATACTTTAGGTGTCAAGGTTTAAGGCAACGATTATGCTATGACATGCAAGTGGGTATGATGGACATGCAAGTGCAACACACACACCCGACTCTGTGCACACAGACCTTTAGTTCCCCCTTTCTGGAGCCGTAACCTCCCAGGATACCTCCGTAGTGGCAGACGGAAGCGGTGGGTTGGGCCTCGCCCACCTCTAAACCAGTAAAGCACTACCGGTCAGACCTATCGTACGCCTCAACGCTTGGTGCACGAAGCGGACTCCTGCGTACTCTTGCCGGCTGGCGCACCGGACTTCTGTTGGCGAAGTGCTAACCACACTTGCCGAGTCAACGTATTGGCGTCGGTGCATCGACCCTCCAATACCGAAGACCCACCACCTTAATTTCCTTTCCTGTTATGCACATGCAAATTAGCGTAATCAAGAATCGAGCCGAAGCTCCCCGGACCAACACGTCCGACTCAAGCAATCGAGCCGAAGCTCCCCGGACCCAAAGTCCGCCTTTTAACCATCCGAGCCGAAGCTCCTAACCAACCTCTGGTGCCATCAGTGTTGTGGAGTGTGCAACCCTAATACTAAGTTACTCTTTTCAGCTTGTTAAACAGTTTACGTTAACCCAGGACTGCCCCCGGTATTCCCTGTGAAGGGCTCTCAAGGGGCACTAGGAACTATGTTGGGATTACGCCCAGCGTTCCCTTTCGCAAGGTACTTATTTTATTATTGGTTGATTCCCTTACCCTTTATTTTCTCATATTTCGATATGCTAACCCTAGGGTAATTTGACTCCAACTCTCCTTGGGTAGGACGATCTTTCGTCGGACCCGAACGCCTATAAACCCTAGACAAAACCACACCCTACTCACTCATCTTCCAAAGATGCAGCCCATTCCACTTGTCCTCACAACAAACCATCAGTACCCATCATACTTGCCCCAATTCACATCCAAATGAAATCCTGCAGTTTTGCTATATGCAGACCACTTAAGCTACATGACCCGTAAAGAGGGAAGTACCTGAAATACTCATCCAGTACCCTTATGATAATTATTAGAGGTCTAAAAGGACATTTGAAGCATAATTCCAGAAATCCATAATTTTCCTAATTTGTCTGATAATTAATTTATTTATTCTAGTGTCCCAAAAGGCCCAGGTTAGAACATGAAGTACCATTTTCAGACAAGATAATAATCCACTAAATTTATGATAATTACAAAATGCCTAATCAACTCTAAATCCTAAGTCTTCCAATTTTTCAGTAAGGTTTAGGCCTTTAAATTTAATTTCAAAGATGCCCCATAAAAAGTCATTTTAAAAGATTCTATAGTAATAACACCTCCAAAAATTTAGAGAAAATTCAGGGATGATTGTGATGGACTACAAGTACCCTAGAAAAAGTTTCATAATTTATCATTTGGAAATAAAGCTATATTTGATTTTCTTATGAACTCTCTAATTTAAGGGTTAATGAACAAAGTATGCTAATCAATCATCAAATAATTCCACAAAAATTTCCATATGATAACATTGAGCTATAAACACTATGCAGGAAGTTTCATGATTTTTCAGTAAGTAGTGGCCTCTGACAAGAATTATTAATACGTAATCAAAATAAAGCACTTGTGAAGTAGATGCCCTAAATAGATATCCAAAAATTCTAACAAAATTCATACAGGATTATCATAACCTAAAACTAACTCTGCCCATGTTTCATACCCTCTTGATGGGCAGTGAGACCACAATAGCCAAAATAATTATTAGGGCATTACCATTGATTACTAATGAAGTGCTAAAAATATTGTCCAAAATTCCTCAAGTAAATTATCAGAGGCTCAAAATATCCTAATCCCCTCACTACCCAAATTTGGTTAAGTTTCAAGATGTTTAGCTAACCTAAACCTACACTACAAGTTTTAGGACCTAAGCTAGGGTTAGGGTTTTGGGGCCCCTATCCTTTTCAAAATTAGCTAATATTTTTAACAGAGGGTTCTATATATCCTAGGAACCTCCTTGCAAAATTTGGAGTTCATCCAAGGTGTTTAGGACTCATACCCTTCACAAGGCCAAAAGGTCCCTCCTTAGGGTTTGACCTAGGAACTTAGGGCAAATCTATTCCTCCCTACCCCATATTCCAGGGGGGAGGTGATAAGTGCTATAACAAGCCAGTGGATCAAATCTCAGCCTCTGTTGAGGTGATTTGGTCACTCAAAACCAAAAGTGCAACTTTTGACCAAAATGCCCTTTTTAGGGTATAGTTAGGGTTGGGTCAAAACCTATTCAAAACACATCCAAATTAAATGCAATTTTGTACAGGTGCCTAATTGGAACCCAGGGACCACTCACCAAAATTTGGGAGGGTTTGGAGGTGTTTAGGGCACCTATTTAATTTATCTAATAATTATAAACTATTTACAAAAACTATAGAAATATTTTCTCCAAAAATTCCCATTTTTGGGCAGGCCCTAGGTATATCTAAGATAGACTCTCTGCCAAAATTTCAGCTAATTTGGGCTAGGGGTGAAGAGTGGGCACTCAATTTAGTGTCTGCCTAGCCCTAAGGGTATGTCCCACCCAAATGGGTGCCCTGGTCAAACCAGAAGCCCAAATGGGTTCAAACCAATTTTAAAATAAAGTAGACAGGAAGGGCTACAAATCATGTGTTGATCATTTTCTCATACAGAGCATCTAACTATTTTTAAAAATATAAAACATTAAATGTCAAAAGTGTGACAGAATGAAATAAATATCATTAATTTCCTATAGTTTAAAATCGGGCCCGCACGAATCTTGAAGCAAAAGGGACGGAATCCCTTCATCTTCTTCCTTGAGCCGACGGCCAGGATTCATCCCGCCTGGAGCCACTTCCAAACGCCACTGCCGGCGACCCGACCACCTCCCCGGCCGGCCACCGGCTCCACCACCTCCGTTGAGGTGGTGGCCATCCCCAGGCGGCGGCTTGGCCGCCGGAAACCCCTTTTTCGGCGATCCCGAGAGGTGAGTTTTCTTCAGAAAAATCCATGAAAACCGAATTGGATCGGGCTCAATTGAGCCCGAACCTTGGTCCTAACGATTGTTATGATCTAACCATGGGTTAAGGAGAGGGGGAGGACCTTCCTGGCGGCCTGGATGCGAGAGGAGCGGCGGGATGCCATTGACGACGGCGGCGGCGCTCGGCTTCTGCAACTGCACAGTGGAATGGCTCGTCTCCTCCAGGTAAACGCTCTAAAATGATCCCCTCGGCTCCCTGGAGGTGTTTAAATGGCAAATGGGGGAGAGGAGAGGCTGGTTCTTCAATGGCCATTAACACCATTAAAGGTGTGGCTCGGGTTGTGTGGAGGGGGGCTGAACCCACCCTTTGGTGGCCGGGAAACGGCTGGAATCAACTCCTCTCTCCTAGAGGAGTTGATTGCAGCCATAATGGGTGGCTGTTAGTCTCCCTTGGCTGGCCTCTCACTTCCCCCTTCTTCTTCCTCATTTTCTCTTTCCTCCATTATCATGGAGAGGAGCTCCTTTCTCTCTCCTAGTCACCTCTGGTTGACTAGTCAACCTCACAGACTAAATGCAGCCCACTTGATTATGATGGTCATGGGAATGGGTTTAGCCTAAGGGAGAAGTGGCTTGGGCTTGGGTTAGCCCTTTTGGGTTAAGTTTGACTTGACCTAAATGAGGGTTGACTTGGGTCAACATGACTAATTGGGTTGACCCCTATGGGTTCTGGGTGACCCATTGGCTTCCCTTAGGGTCTAGGTAGGGTTACCCTGTACTTTGGAGGTCACATACCCTTAGTAAGGGTACTTTGACCAGGTTAGGGCTTGAGTTGACTTCGGTCAACCTGGCCTCTAGGGCTGACCCCAATGTGTCCTTAGTGACCATTTGACCTCACTTTAGGGTTAGGAGGGCATAGGAGGGGTCCTTTAGGCTAGGAGTAGGTCAGTTGGCCCTAAGTAGGCTAGTTTGACCCATTTAGGGCTAGGGTTGACCTTGGTCAACTGGGCCTCTTGGGTTGACCCTAATGGGTCCTTTTGGCTCTAATGGGGCTCCCAAAATGTTTGGGAGTGTTGTGGTAGGGTCTTGGGGCCATGGTGAAGCCCCATTGTCATTCTAAAACATTGTTCAAAATTCTACTATTTGCAGACCATGGTGATCCTCACCTTGGCCTCCTATCTCTTGGCCCATTTCTGGCTTTCTAGGGTTTTGTCATGACCTAGTCATGGCCAAAACCACTCTTAGGGGTCTAGTTGGAAATGGGATGTTACAAATCCCAATAAACAAAACAAAGATTTCGTCCTCGAAATCAAGGTTGAGCCTACGGGTCTTACTACCGAAGGAAAGAGTCTTGTAACATCCCATTATGACGCCTTGTTTGTTAAATTAGATTCTACGGGAAAACTTAGATCTAAGACCCTTTCGCCCAATCGGCAAACCAAAATCCCAATAAACAAGGGTAAGCCCCCAATAAACAAAAGATAAGCCTCTATCTGCCTAGAGCAGCCCTTAGTATACTTGAAGCAGGAAAAATAAATTAACATCTTGAGGGGTCCGAGAGGTATACCTGACTGAATAGCTCGGGGTATCTTTGTCGCATCAGGTCCTGTGGCTCCCAGGTATGCTCCTCCTGGCCGTGGTTCCTCCACAGGACCTTGACTAGTGGGACCTTCTTGCGTCGCAAGACCCGCACTCCTCGGTCGTCGATCCTCACAGGCTCCAAACGAACCGACCGGTCTGAAGCTACCGGCCCTTCGGTGGTCAAAATCTGCTGCTCCGGGCGTAGCAGAGCCCTCCTCAAAGAAGAAATGTGGAAGACGTCGTGCAGCGCTTCCAGCTCTGGTGGTAACTCCAGCCGATAGGCTAGGGGTCCGATCCGCTCCAGGATCCTGTAAGGGCCCATGTACCTAGGGCTGAGCTTCTTCCTCCGACCACGCACCCGCGAGACTCCATGCATGGGCCGGATCTTCAGAAACACCCGGTCCCCCACCTGGAACTCCACCTGCCGATGCCGGGCGTCATAGTACTTAGCCTGTCTACTCTGTGCCTCGAGCATCCTGTCCCTGATCAGCCTCACCTGTGCCTCGGTGTCTTCAACAAACTCTGACCCCAACACTTTCGGATCTTCGTTCTGCACCCAAGAAAGTGGGGTCCGGCATCTCCTCCCGTACAAGGCTTCGTAAGGCGCCATCCTGATGCTGGACTGGTGGCTGTTGTTATAGGAGAACTCGACAAGGGGTAAGAGTTTCTCCCACGGTTCCCCGCGGTCCAAGATGCATAGCCTCAAGAGGTCCTCCAGCGTCCGGTTGGTGCGTTCTGTCTGCCCGTCTGTCTGAGGGTGGAATGCAGTGCTGAAGGTCAATCGCGTGCCTAAGTAAGCTTGCACGGATCTCCACTCCCTGGAGGTGAACCGGCCATCCCGATCCGACACTATCGTCCTGGGCACGCCATGATAACGAATGAACTGTTCCACAAACTTCCGCACCAGTACTCCTACTGAATCATCCTTCCTGATCGGTATAAATCGAGCCACCTTGGTCAACCGATCAACGATTACCCAGATCGAGTCATTCCCTGTCCGAGACCGGGGAAACCCATGTATGAAGTCCATGGCTATGTCGTCAAACTTCCACTCCGGCACCGGGAGTGGCTGCAATAATCATGCGGGGTTCCTGCACTCCGCCTTCACTAGCTGACATGCCTCACAATGGGTCACGAAGTGTGAGACATCCTTCTTCATGCCCGGCCAGTACATCGTCTTCTTCAAATCAGCCGTCATCTTTGTGATCCCCGGGTGTACAGAATACCGGCTGCAGTGCGCCTCCGTCATAATATCCTCCCGGATCTGGCCTCCCTCCGGTATGTACACCCGTCCTCTGAAGCACACCAGGTCGTCCCTCAGTGTGTAGTCTCCTGCAGTGCCTGCCTCCAGAGCTTGGAAGATGGGTTCCAACTTGGCATCCTGCCTCTGTCCCTCTCTGACCCGGTCTCTGATGTCATCGGTTGCGCCTATCGCGGCCAAGTACTCCTCATAGAGCTCAGGATCATCAGACGATACCAGAGTAATGTGCATGTCCTCTAGTCTCTGCAGCAGCTCCATAGACATCAACTGAGGCTCTGCTCCTGCTGTGGCAGCTCTCCTACTCAGTGCATCCGCTACCACGTTCGCCTTCCCCGGGTGGTAATGCATCTCATACTGATAGTCAGAAAGGAACTCCACCCACCGCCTCTGCCTGATGTTTAGTTCCTTCTGCGTGTCCACGTACTTAAGGTTCTTATGATCGGAGTATATGTCACAGTGGACTCCATAAAGGTAGTGCCGCCATATTTTTAGTGCGAATACAACTGCTCCCATCTCCAGGTCGTGCACTGGGTAGTTCTTCTCATGGGTCTTCAGCTGGCGGGAAGCATAAGCTATGACGTGTCCGTTCTGCATCAGTACTGCTCCCATCCCCTGATATGATGCGTCGGTGTAGACCTGAAATCCCTCCCTCCCCGAGGGGAGAGTAAGAATGGGAGCCGAGGTCAGCCGATCCTTCAGCTCCTGGAAAGCTGTCTGGCACTGCGGGGTCCACACGAACGGTGCCTCCCTCTTCGTCAAGGATGTGAGCGGGAGGGCGATTCGAGAGAATCCCTCCACGAACTTCCGATAGTAACCGGCAAGTCCTAGAAAACTCCGTACGTCAGTGGCTGTTTTCAGCTGCGGCCACTCCGAAATAGCTTGAATCTTTGTCGGGTCCACTGCCAGCCCGGCTCCGCTGATAATGTGGCCTAAGAAAGCCACCTCCTTCAGCCAGAACTGACACTTACTGAACTTCGCATAAAGGCGATGCTCCCGTAGTCTCTCCAAGGTCAGTGCCAGATGTCGTGTGTGCTCCTCCTCCGTCTTAGAATAGATAAGGATGTCGTCTATGAACACTATGACGAACACATCCAAATAAGCCTCGAAGACCCGGTTCATGAGGCTCATAAACGCCGACGGAGCATTCGTGAGCCCGAAGGGCATCACGATGAACTCATACAATCCATATCGGCTACTAAAGGCCGTCTTCGGAATATCCTCCTCCTGGATCCGCAGCTGGTAATAGCCTGACCTCAAGTCCAGCTTCGAAAAATAATGGGCTCCCTCCAGCTGATCGAACAACTCGTCTATCCTGGGGAGCGGATAGGTATTTCGGACAGTCAGCCTGTTTAGTGCTCGATAGTCGATGCACAGGCGTAAAGTGCCGTCCTTCTTCTTCACGAATAGGACAGGAGCTCCCCATGATGAGGAGCTCGGCCTAACAAATCCTGCTTCCACCAGCTCCTGCAACTGTGTCCGAAACTCCGCCAACTCCTTTGGGGCCATCCGATAAGGGGCCTTGGATACCGGCTTAGCCCCTGGTACCAACTGAATCTGGAAGTCCTTCTCCCTTTGCGGAGGTAGTCCTGGCAGCTTGTCCGAAAAAATATCGGCGTAGTCACGAACCACCGGAATGTTAGCAATCAGGTCCTTCTCATCAGTCATCTCGAATAATACTTGATATACCTCGTCCCCTTGCATATGAGCCTTAACGGCCTGAATAGATGAAAGCAGGCGACGAGAGACCGGTGTAGTACCTTCGAATGTCGCATAAGTATTGCCGTGGCTCAGCACGACCCTCCTTGCTGGGCAATCAATCTGGGCATGGTTCCAGACAAGCCATGTCATGCCCAAGACGAGGTCGAAGTCCGGCATCCTCAGGATCGTCGCCGGGGCCTCGAGTGTCAACCCGTCTATGGTAACCTCCAGGAGGCACTTTTCTGTGGACTGGATCTCCATCCCATTGGGGAGGCGCACCCTCCTGGGTAGTCCCGTATAACAACGAATCTGATCCAGGTCCTTGACGAAATCCTCCGACACAAAGTTGTGCGATGCCCCCGTGTCGAACAGGGTATGGGCAGGCTTGCCGCACACCATCACCATTCCTAAATCAGTTTGAAAGAAACTCCGGTGTAAGGTTTTCTAACCTAGGTCGTTTAGTAGTTCTATTAACACTTAATATGAGTAATGAATGAATCCAAAATTAAGATTACTCTCATACCTGCAATAACCCTGTCCGGGTTCCGGGGCTGTGCTAAGTCCAAAGCGTAAATCTGCTCCCCATTCTGCCTGCGGTCGCCTCCCTGGTAACCACGTCCTCGGCCGCGTCCTCGGCCTCCGAAATGCTGGGCCGGTGGGCCACCCCGTGGTGCTGGAGGTGGTGCCCCCCTCATAGGGCAGTCTCTCCGGAGATGTCCCACCTGGTGACAATGGAAGCACTCCGGCGGGGGATACGCCATACCCCGGGGTCTCTGCATCTCCTGGATCCGGAGAGGTTGAGGGGCCAAAACCACCTGCTCTCTCGGCTCCTGCCTCAACTCCTGACGAGGCTGCTCCTCTGCCCTCCTTCCATCTGGTATGGTGCCTCGCCGCTGATCATTTCGGGCCCTCCGGCCCTGGTCCTCCGCTTGCCGTTTCCGGCCCCGAGTGGTGTGCCAGTCGGCCTCAATCCTCTTCGCCATCTCCAAAATCCGGGAGATGGGCCCGTCAGAGACAAAAAGCAAGGCCTCCCTCAACTCCTCTTTTAGGCCCTTATAAAACCTTTTGACGTAACCTGCTTCGTCCAGCTGATAGGAGCCCGCATATCGGGCCAAATGATCGAACTCTCGGTGGTACTCCACCACTGTCCTGGTGCCCTGCCTCAGCTGCAAGAACCGCTCCTCCAACTCGTCCCTGGCCGACTGAGGAACAAAGTGCTCCAGCAGCATGGCCCTGAATTCTTCCCAAGTGATTTCTGCAATCTCCCTATCAGCAAATGTCGTGTCCAACAGCGTCTTCCACCACCGCTTAGCATGTGACTCCAAGCAAGATACCACTAGGGCCACCCTCTCCTCCCAAGGGCATCGTATCCCGGTCAACATCTCGTACATAACATCCAGCCACTCCTCTGTCCGTACTGCCGACTCTGTCCCTAAGTATGATGGGGGAGAGAGTCCTCGGAAGGTGCTCATCCAGTTGGCCCCTGGGTTTGGCTGCTGGGCTGGAGCTTGCTGAGCCCGGAAGGCCTCAAGGATAGCTGTAAGGGTCTGCCCCATGTCTGACTGGAGGAAAGGTGTGGGGACCATGGGAGGTGGTGCAATGTCTGGAGTCTGCTGAGCTCCACCTTGTGGGGTGGGCTGAGCTGGGGGCTGCAAAACGAACTACATTAGTAGGTAATCGACTCAATGCCTAATGAAAGTGGACAATTTACATGTGCTTCCCCCCATATGGGCACACCACTGCTTCCGCTGCTTAGTTTGTCCCCAAACTAAACCCGCGCGGGGGTGACCCAGGGTTGTGGACGGCTACTTTTCGATCGAGGTCTGCTCTGATACCACTTGTAAGACCCCCTTTTTTTTTCTTTTTCGACACCGGGGTCTTAGGCCCAGAACCGCCGATTCTGCCGGCCGTTTTCGATCACAGAAAAGTAGCATAATAGTGAAGTAAATGGAAACTGCAGTCCACAGAGAATCACATGTCATAATAAATATAACTCCACGAAGGGAGTGTCCACAGCAAATAACATCAGAGTAGCAAAACGGGCTTATGCCCGGTACATCAAATCCTCACTACAAGATCTCTCAAGCTGAAACAAAAGTAGAAAACTGCTCAGGGTCGAGACTCACGGTCCCGGCTGTGTGAACTCCGGAGCTAGACTGCCCCACCTCCAAGCGCACCGGTCTCTGGGGCTGCTCCTCCATGCTGGTCTCCGCGATCCCCTAAATGATGCGGTTCGAAAACCGTCAGTCTAAAAGACTAAGTCCTATCATCCCCCACCCTTTCCCCCACGGCTCCTAGGCACCGAGTGGAGAGGAAGAAAGGGTAGGACTTGAAGGTGGAGAATATCAAAAGCAGATGGCAGCGGTCCTAATCTAGCAAGTTCTATAACATATAAAGACAATAAGCTGTAATATGAAATGTAACCTTCACTTATGTGAAAAACACATAAGCCAAGGGGTCTTTTGCAAGGCTCCCATCGTATAAAAAGTCCCATACCGATTTATACGTTGGGGTGTCGGTGGTCAAACAGCAGTAACTAGGTACATCAAAATTAACCTTAATTTATAAACTTGCCCACACAAGCTTATAGACTAAGGGGTCGTTTTGCAGGTCCTAAAGTATAAGCGTCCCATACCACTTATACTTTAGGTGTCAAGGTTTAAGGCAACGATTATGCTATGACATGCAAGTGGGTATGATGGACATGCAAGTGCAACACACACACCCGACTCTGTGCACACAACCTTTAGTTCCCCCTTTCTGGAGCCGTAACCTCCCAGGATACCTCCGTAGTGGCAGACGAAAGCGGTGGGTTGGGCCTCGCCCACCTCTAAACCAGTAAAGCACTACCGGTCAGACCTATCGTACGCCTCAACGCTTGGTGCACGAAGCAGACTCCTGCGTACTCTTGCCGGCTGGCGCACCGGACTTCTGTTGGCGAAGTGCTAACCACACTTGCCGAGTCAACGTATTGGCATCGGTGCATCGACCCTCCAATACCGAAGACCCACCACCTTAATTTCCTTTCCTGTTATGCACATGCAAATTAGCGTAATCAAGAATCGAGCCGAAGCTCCCCGGACCAACACGTCCGACTCAAGCAATCGAGCCGAAGCTCCCCGGACCCAAAGTCCGCCTTTTAACCATCCGAGCCGAAGCTCCTAACCAACCTCTGGTGCCATCAGTGTTGTGGAGTGTGCAACCCTAATACTAAGTTACTCTTTTCAGCTTGTTAAACAGTTTACGTTAACCCAGGACTGCCCCCAGTATTCCCTGTGAAAGCTCTCAAGGGGCACTAGGAACTATGTTGGGATTACGCCCAGCGTTCCCTTTCGCAAGGTACTTATTTTATTATTGGTTGATTCCCTTACCCTTTATTTTCTCATATTTCGATATGCTAACCCTAGGGTAATTTGACTCCAACTCTCCTTGGGTAGGACGATCTTTCGTCGGACCCGAACGCCTATAAACCCTAGACAAAACCACACCCTACTCACTCATCTTCCAAAGATGCAGCCCATTCCACTTGTCCTCACAACAAACCATCAGGACCCATCATACTTGCCCCAATTCACATCCAAATGAAATCCTGCAGTTTTGCTATATGCAGACCACTTAAGCTACATGACCCGTAAAGAGGGAAGTACCTGAAATACTCATCCAGTACCCTTATGATAATTATTAGAGGTCTAAAAGGACATTTGAAGCATAATTCCAGAAATCCATAATTTTCCTAATTTGTCTGATAATTAATTTATTTATTCTAGTGTCCCAAAAGGCCCAGGTTAGAACATGAAGTACCATTTTCAGACAAGATAATAATCCACTAAATTTATGATAATTACAAAATGCCTAATCAACTCTAAATCCTAAGTCTTCCAACTTTTCAGTAAGGTTTAGGCCTTTAAATTTAATTTCAAAGATGCCCCATAAAAAGTCATTTTAAAAGATTCTATAGTAATAACACCTCCAAAAATTTAGAGAAAATTCAAGGATGATTGTGATGGACTACAAGTACCCTAGAAAAAGTTTCATAATTTATCATTTGGAAATAAAGCTATATTTGATTTTCTTATGAACTCTCTAATTTAAGGGTTAATGAACAAAGTATGCTAATCAATCATCAAATAATTCCACAAACATTTCCATATGATAACATTGAGCTAAAAACACTATGCAGGAAGTTTCATGATTTTTCAGTAAGTAGTGGCCTCTGACAAGAATTATTAATACGTAATCAAAATAAAGCACTTGTGAAGTAGATGCCCTAAATAGATATCCAAAAATTCTAACAAAATTCATACAGGATTATCATAACCTAAAACTAACTCTGCCCATGTTTCATACCCTCTTGATGGGCAGTGAGACCACAATAGCCAAAATAATTATTAGGGCATTACCATTGATTACTAATGAAGTGCTAAAAATATTGTCCAAAATTCCTCAAGTAAATTATCAGAGGCTCAAAATATCCTAATCCCCTCACTACCCAAATTTGGTTAAGTTTCAAGATGTTTAGCTAACCTAAACCTACACTACAAGTTTTAGGACCTAAGCTAGGGTTAGGGTTTTGGGGCCCCTATCCTTTTCAAAATTAGCTAATATTTTTAACAGAGGGTTCTATATATCCTAGGAACCTCCTTGCAAAATTTGGAGTTCATCCAAGGTGTTTAGGACTCATACCCTTCACAAGGCCAAAAGGTCCCTCCTTAGGGTTTGACCTAGGAACTTAGGGCAAATCTATTCCTCCCTACCCCATATTCCAGGGGGGAGGTGATAAGTGCTATAACAAGCCAGTGGATCAAATCTCAGCCTCTGTTGAGGTGATTTGGTCACTCAAAACCAAAAGTGCAACTTTTGACCAAAATGCCCTTTTTAGGGTATAGTTAGGGTTGGGTCAAAACCTATTCAAAACACATCCAAATTAAATGCAATTTTATACAGGTGCCTAATTGGAACCCAGGGACCACTCACCAAAATTTGGGAGGGTTTGGAGGTGTTTAGGGCACCTATTTAATTTATCTAATAATTATTAAATATTTACAAAAACTATAGAAATATTTTCTCCACAAATTCCCATTTTTGGGCAGGCCCTAGGTATATCTAAGATAGACTCTCTGCCAAAATTTCAGCTAATTTGGGCTAGGGGTGAAGAGTGGGCACTCAATTTAGTGTCTGCCTAGCCCTAAGGGTATGTCCCACCCAAATGGGTGCCCTGGTCAAACCAGAAGCCCAAATGGGTTCAAACCAATTTTAAAATAAAGTAGACAGGAAGGGCTACAAATCATGTGTTGATCATTTTCTCATACAGAGCATCTAACTATTTTTAAAAATATAAAACATTAAATGTCAAAAGTGTGACAGAATGAAATAAATATCATTAATTTCCTATAGTTTAAAATCGGGCCCGCACGAATCTTGAAGCAAAAGGGACGGAATCCCTTCATCTTCTTCCTTGAGCCGACGGCCAGGATTCATCCCGCCTGGAGCCACTTCCAAACGCCACTGTCGGCGACCCGACCACCTCCCCGGCCGGCCACCGGCTCCACCACCTCCGTTGAGGTGGTGGCCATCCCCAGGCGGCGGCTTGGCCGCCGGAAACCCCTTTTCCGGCGATCCCGAGAGGTGAGTTTTCTTCAGAAAAATCCATGAAAACCGAATTGGATCGGGCTCAATTGAGCCCGAACCTTGGTCCTAACGATTGTTATGATCTAACCATGGGTTAAGGAGAGGGGGAGGACCTTCCTGGCGGCCTGGATGCGAGAGGAGCGGCGGGATGCCATTGACGACGGCGGCGGCGCTCGGCTTCTGCAACTGCACAGTGGAATGGCTCGTCTCCTCCAGGTAAACGCTCTAAAATGATCCCCTCGGCTCCCTGGAGGTGTTTAAATGGCAAATGGGGGAGAGGAGAGGCTGGTTCTTCAATGGCCATTAACACCATTAAAGGTGTGGCTCGGGTTGTGTGGAGGGGGGCTGAACCCACCCTTTGGTGGCCGGGAAACGGCTGGAATCAACTCCTCTCTCCTAGAGGAGTTGATTGCAGCCATAATGGGTGGCTGTTAGTCTCCCTTGGCCGGCCTCTCACTTCCCCCTTCTTCTTCCTCATTTTCTCTTTCCTCCATTATCATGGAGAGGAGCTCCTTTCTCTCTCCTAGTCACCTCTGGTTGACTAGTCAACCTCACAGACTAAATGCAGCCCACTTGATTATGATGGTCATGGGAATGGGTTTAGCCTAAGGGAGAAGTGGCTTGGGCTTGGGTTAGCCCTTTTGGGTTAAGTTTGACTTGACCTAAATGAGGGTTGACTTGGGTCAACATGACTAATTGGGTTGACCCCTATGGGTTCTGGGTGACCCATTGGCTTCCCTTAGGGTCTAGGTAGGGTTATGTAGGGTTACCCTGTACTTTGGAGGTCACATACCCTTAGTAAGGGTACTTTGACCAGGTTAGGGCTTGAGTTGACTTGGGTCAACCTGGCCTCTAGGGCTGACCCCAATGTGTCCTTAGTGACCATTTGACCTCACTTTAGGGTTAGGAGGGCATAGGAGGGGTCCTTTAGGCTAGGAGTAGGTCAGTTGGCCCTAAGTAGGCTAGTTTGACCCATTTAGGGCTAGGGTTGACCTTGGTCAACTGGGCCTCTTGGGTTGACCCTAATGGGTCCTTTTGGCTCTAATGGGGCTCCCAAAATGTTTGGGAGTGTTGTGGTAGGGTCTTGGGGCCATGGTGATGTAAGACCCCCCCTCCCCGGATCCCAAAACACGGCAGGAAGGGGGAGTCTTATGCCCGGAACAGCCGCCTTGCGGTAGCATTAGCACACGGGCTAACCTGTACCACAAGACGCCTATTCCGCCGGCTACAATAATATCAATATATCATGCCAACCCAACCAAATAAATAAACAAGAGAAGTCAAATCCACACTAAGTAATATATAATGTCCAAAACATCAATAATGAGAAGCTAAAACATGCTTCTACAATATATCAGAGTACAACTAATCATTGCCCAAACGGGCTACATCAGAGTAAGCAAAACACTAACATCTGTAACAGACGGTATCGACGATACCGTCACATCAGGCCCTGTCGTCCTGGCCTGGCTGTCCTGCGGCGTAGTCTGCGGCTGCTCTACCTGCGGCGTGACCTCCTAAAAAGGAAGACGTAGCAACCGTTAGTCGAAACGACTAAGTGGTTTCACATCCGCTCCCCCGGCGACTCCTCGGCACTGGGCGAAGAAAAGGAACAGTAGTATAGTATATAACAAGTAAGCAAGTAAAGGAAGTACAAGCAAGTGGCAGTAGTGTAAGAGTAACAGCATCATAGTCAGCATATATGAAAGAGCTACACTAAACTAGCAAGTATAAGTATCAGCAGGAAAGTAACTTAACTTATAAGGATGCACATACAAACTTATAAGTTAAGGATCGGGTTACATAAAAGTAACTCATCGTATAGGAGTGCCCATACAAACTTATACGATGAGGATCTTGTTGTGCAATGTATGAAATGCTATGAATGCTATGCAATGACTCACCCATGCAATTGCTATGTCGACACAGACTGTAGTTCCCACTTTTCGAGCAGGTAGCTAACCTCTCAGGCATCAGCCGCCGTGGCCAGGCGGTGACAGTAGAACGGACACTTCTACTACTAGGCGGGTATCACACTACTTCACCTAGGCCTCCGTACGCCTCAACGCTAAGAACACAACAGCGGAGCCCATGCGTACTATGGCCCAGCGGGGTCTTGGGTAGATGTGCACCAAGAACACAGCCCGAACTGGCCTTGCGTGACCCGGAAGGGGCCTCGGAAGAAAGCACGAGGACACAGCCCAACCGTTCACATGGCCGGAGGGGCCTCGGGACGTGAACACCGAGGACACAGCCCAAACCGACCAAGTCTAACTGCCAACTCCCGTCGGTGTGACGACTGGCGAGCCCGTAGACCTGCCACACTATCCTTAACCCAGGATTACGACACCGCGTGTCGACTCACACCACATGCAAATTCCACATCAACATATCATGGAAGGGGGCCTCGGAGTGAGCACGAGGACACAGCCCAACCATCCATCCACACTTTATCTCAACACAACCAACACAAGTGACGGTCAACACCGCACTTACATCCCTTCACAATACTACCCGTAGGGAGACGACTCTCTAAGTATTGGACTCATAAATTCAATCCGATATAAAACATATGCATGGCCATGGGTTACCCATCTATATATCATCCCAAGTGATTTCAACATGATCTAAACAAGATTTGCTCTTACGACAACTTACCGAAGTATTATCAAATCAATCCAATTAAACATAAGGAAATCAACAGGCCTCAAGCTATTTTGCAATAATAAATTGATTTCTAAAACAGTAAATATTATCATCCATAACACCTGGTGGTTAACATAAAATTATTTCTCCAAAATCTAGAATTAATTGCGACATTAGGTCCACCAATTTCAAATCCACAACGTATGTAGAGACCCAGAATTTCAGCGCAGGATTAGCACTGGACAGCAACTTCGATCGGAGTTTCCTGAAGTTACAGGAATCCGGTGGAGGCGTGTAACCCCTCGTTGGAAAGATCTTTTCATGATCTACAACTTTCATATTCAGGTCATAACCCAGATCTGACAATAACTTACTCGAAATCGGCTTCGAAGTTCGCTGCGCACAGAACACAATTTCTGTGTACAGGAATTGCCGGACAGCAAACTCGATTAGGATTTCCCGTGGCCACATACATCACCTGAAGTCGTGCAACCACTCGTTGGAAAGGTATTTCCAAGGGCTACAACTTTCGTGTTTAGCCAAGAGCCCAGATCTGCCCATATCCTACAAGAAAATGGCCTAGAAGATCGCTGCGCGCAGATTACAGATTCTGCGCGCATCTTAAAGGAAAATGAACGGCATCGGTTCGTCTTCCTCCTCAAGGCGATCGTTCCTAGATTTTCCAGAAATATTCTCCTCCCTTATTCAACCTCAAAGGCCATAAACTCCTCACGAGACCATCCACCCATCGTCATATTGAAGAAAAGGGGAAGGGTTGAAGAGATCTAAAGTCTAGAACACAAGTTCTTAACATGGCCTAACCTAGAGATCTTCTCCTCTCCATCAAGACTCTCTTGAGTCGATGTCTCTCCTAAGGCATAACTATAGATCTAGCACCAAGGGAGAGGGTAGGAAACTCACGTTGGCTCCAGCGGTACCACCATTTCCAGCCATGGATCGCGTAGTTCTCCTTGGCGGCATCTTCTCTTTCACGGCGATGGCGGATCTCCTTCGGTAGGACTTGCTCCTGCAGTTCTCCTCTCACCAGGAGCTCTCACAGGAAATAGGGGAAGGAAATGAGAATGAAAAACGGCTAGGGTTTCTCTGCCCCTTATATGCAAAATGTGACACGGGTAGGGACACGGCCGTGTCCTTACCCGTGTCCTGCCTGGCGAAACGGCAACGACAGTTTCCATGTCGGTTCAGTGTTTGACACGGGTCGGGACACGCCCGTGTCCCAACCCGTGTTCACATGACACGGCCGTGTGCCTGGCCGTGTCATTGGCCGTGTGCATCTTCAGTTACATACGGGTAGGGACACGCCCGTGTCACTACCCGTGTCACTTAGTGTCGACCCCGCTCGACGATCTCGACACGCCTCGTCGAGATCATCTCGACGCACACGGGTAGGGACACGGCCGTGTCACTACCCGTGTCACGATCTCGACGACTCTCGACGATCTCGACACGGCTCGTCGAGATCATCTCGACGCACACGGGTAGGGACACGGCCGTGTCACTACCCGTGTCACTTGATCTCGACGACTCTCGACGATTCTCGACGATCTCGACACGGCTCGTCGAGATCATCTCGACGCACACGGGTAGGGACACGGCCGTGTCTCTACCCGTGTCACTTCTCTCTGCACTGATTCCTCCCCTTCTCCACAAGTGCAGCCCAATTCCCTGCACTTCTCAGGACTCGAGTCAACCCTCCTGACTCCAAACACACACACTAGGGGCCTAGAGCGATTCGGGACGTTACAAATCCTATAAACAAAATAAAAGATTTCGTCCCCGAAATCAGGCTTAGGCTGTGTGGAGAAAAACCTAACAGAAAGTTTATCATATGTTTTTAAATAAGATTACCTTGGGTAAACAACTCCGGGTAGCGTTGCTGCATCAAATCCATTGGCTCCCAGGTGTACTCCTCCTTCCCATGATTCATCCATAGCACCTTCACTAAGGGGACACTTTTGCGGCGTAATGTTCTTGTCTCGCTGTCAACGATTCGTACCGGCTCTAGTCGCACAGACCTATCTGACGCCACCGCACCATCAGTAGTGGGAATAAATTGGTCGGGCCGCAATAGTGCTTTTCGAAGCGACGATACGTGGAACACGTCGTGAAGATTTTCTAGTTCCGGTGGTAACTCCAACCGATAGGCCAACAGGCCAATTCTTTCCAATATAGTATAAGGCCCAACATACCTTGGGCTGAGCTTTTTCACTCCACGCACCCGCGAAACTCCATGCATCGGCCGAATCTTAAGGAACACTTTTTCGCCCACTTGGAATTCCACCATCCGGTGCTTTTTATTGTAATATTTTGCCTGTCGACTTTGAGCCTCCAACATGCGGTCTCTTATCAATCTGACAGCCACATCAGTGTCATCTATAAATTCATTTCCCAATGCCTTCGGATCTTCATCTTGCACCCAAGACAAGGGAGTCCTACACCTTCTTCCGTAAAGGGCTTCATGGGGCGCCATACCGATGCTCGCTTGATGACTATTATTGTAGGAGAATTCCACTAGTGGCAAGAGCCTTTCCCATGGCTCTCCTCTGTCCAGCACACATAACCTCAATAAATCTTCCAGCGTTCTGATGGTCCGTTCTGACTGTCCGTCAGTCTGAGGATGAAATGCGGTACTAAAGGTTAGGCGTGAGCCCAAATACGCCTGTACCGCCTTCCACTCATTGGATGTAAACTGACCATCCCGATCTGAAACAATTGTCTTGGGCACGCCATGATACCGTACAAATTGTTCCACAAAAAGGCGCACCAAAACATCCACGTGTGCTTCCTTCTTCATTGGAATGAACCGGGCCACCTTTGTCAGTCGATCCACAATAACCCATACCGAATCATTCCCGAAGCGTGAGCGAGGTAGCCCATGGACAAAGTCCATGGAGATGTCCTCGAACTTCCATTCGGGGATGGGCAACGACTGCAACAAACCACCGGGACTCCTGCATTCAGCCTTCACTCTTTGGCAAGCTTCGCAATGTGTAACATAGTAGCGAACATCCTTCTTCATTCCCGGCCAACACATGGTCTTCCGCAGTCCGGCGTACATCTTAGCAATACCCGGGTGCACTGAATATTGAGAGGAATGCGCCTCTCTCAATATATCCTCTCGAATTTTGCCGCCCTTGGGAATATAAAGTCGGCCACGAAAATAAACGAGACCGTCTTTTAGTGTGTACTCATCGGTGGTCCCATCTTCAATTGCCTTGATTGCCGGGGCCAAGGCCGCATCCATACCTTGCTCCACCCGAATCCGATCTCGGATATCACAAACTATGCTCATGTTGGCCAAATACTCCGCATACTCTGCCGAAGGAGCCTTGAATACTAGAGTAATTTCCATCTCTTCGACCATCCGAGCCAACTCCATACTCATCAACCGAGACTCTGGGCTAGAGCCTGGCATTTTCCTACTCAAGGCATCGGCTACAGAGTTTGCTTTCCCGGGGTGGTAGTTCATGGTGAACTCATAGTCGCATAGAAATTCCAACCACCGCCGTTGTCTCAGGTTCAACTCCTTCTGAGTGTGAACATACTTCAAGTTTTTGTGATCGGAAAAGATCTCGCAGTGGACGCCATATAAATAATGCCTCCAGACCTTCAAAGCGAACACCACTGCTCCCAACTCCAAATCATGAACCGGGTAATTGATTTCATGTTTCTTTAACTGCCTTGAAGCATAAGCGATCACATGCCCGTGCTGCATCAGCACCGCTCCCATCCCTTGATATGATGCGTCCGTGTAAACTTGGAATCCTTCCTTCCCCGACGGAAGTGCAAGGATGGGGGCGGAGGTAAGCCTATCCTTCAACTCTTGAAATGCTGCTTCACATTTAGGTGTCCACTCAAATGGCACACCCTTCTTCGTCAAGGAGGTAAGAGGAAGGGCAATCTTGGAAAATCCTTTCACGAACTTGCGGTAGTAGCCAGCAAGTCCAAGAAAGCTTCGTACATCGGCCGCCGACTTCAAGGGCGACCACTCCTTCACGTCCCGCACCTTGGCTGGATCCACAGCTAATCCTGCTCCACTAATCACATGCCCCAAGAAGGCTACCTCCTTAAGCCAGAATTCACACTTGCTAAACTTGGCATACAAGGCATGCTCCTTCAATTTCTTCAAAACCAAGGTCAGGTGTTCGACATGCTCCTCCTCCGTCTTTGAGTAGACCAAGATGTCGTCGATGAAAACAATGACGAAGATGTCCAAGTATGGTTCAAACACCTTGTTCATCAGGCTCATGAAGGCCGAAGGCGCATTCGTGAGCCCAAACGGCATTACTGTGAACTCATACAAACCATATCTCGAACTGAAGGCTGTTTTCTGAATATCCCCCTCTTGTATCCTCAACTGATAGTATCCAGAGCGCAGGTCTAGTTTAGAGAACCAATGTGCTCCCACTAATTGATCGAACAACTCGTCGATCCGAGGTAGCGGATAAGTGTTCCGCACCGTTAGTCGATTGAGTTCCCGATAATCTATGCACAATCGCAGGGTTCCATCCTTCTTCTTTACGAACAGCACAGGGGCACCCCATGGTGATGAACTGGGGCGAACGAACCCTGAATCTACTAGTTCCTGCAATTGAACTCTAAATTCTGCTAGTTCTTTCGGGGCCATTCTGTACGGGGCCTTGGATACAGGCTTGGCACCTGGTACTAGATTGATCTGGAAGTCAACCTCTCTATGCGGAGGTAATCCTGGTAGCTTCTCAGGAAAGACCTCAGGAAAATCCCGCACTACCCGTACATCCTTTAACTCCAACGCTTCCTCCTTCAACTCGAACCAGATCATGAAGACCTCGTCCCCCTTCATATGAGCTTTTACAGCCTGAATAGAAGATAATATCATACGTGGCACGAAGCCAATATCTTGGAAGATGACGTCAGAGTCTCCATGCCTCAAATAGATCCGCTTCTCCGCGCAGTCGATCCTCGCGAAGTGCCAGTCCAGCCATGCCATGCCCAAAATGATGTCAAACTCCGGCATTCTCAGAACCGTGGCCGGCGTATCAAAGGCCTTCCCATCAATAAATAACTCCAACTCGCACTTGGCAGTTGCGATCATCTCCGAGCCATCCGGAAGGCGTACACGTCGGGCTATTCCCGTGAAGTACTGAACATCCCCCACGTCTTTTATGAAATCCTCGGACACAAAAGAGTGTGAGGCACCGGTATCGAACAGCGCATAGGCCGTCTTCCCGCCAATAATCACGGTGCCTAAGTGCCAACGACCAAAACTTATTGCTAGTGTCTAATAAGTTCTAAGCAATTCATGTTAAACCATGCAAGTATGTAAACTAATTAAATCATACCTGCAATCACATCTTGTGGGTTCCGTTCCTGTGCCATGTCAAGCGCGTACACCTGATCCCTAGCAGGGCCGGGGTTACCTCTTGGCGGTCCTCGTCCTCGACCACGCATGTATCCCCGCCCTCGTGGAGCTGCTGGAGGGAGAGCAGGAGGGAGAGCAAGAGGGGCGTTCCCATATAGCTGCGGGCAGAAACGCCGGATGTGGCCCGGCTGGTTGCATTCGAAGCACACCAGACCACGACGCCCTTCAGGTTGTTGAAATCGCTGAGGCTGTGGGGGTGGAGGCAACGCAGGCGGCTGCGGAACTGGATGCTCCACCCTATAGTTTCGGTGGACACGCCCTCCACCTCTTTGATAACCTCTTCCTCCTCTGAAGTCCCGTCTCCTTCTATTACTTGGGCCGGCTTCCATTACGTCCTCCGCAGGCCTCTTACTACATCCCAGGTGGTCCGCCTCCAATCTTTTCGCCATATCAATGATCTCCGCCAAGCTACCATCCGCTATAAACAAAAGGGACTGCCTTAGGGGATCTCGCAGCCCTTTATAGAAGCGCTTGGCATAACCTCTGTCATCCAACTCATAAGAGTCCGCAAACCTTGCGAGATGCTGGAATTCCCGCTGGTATTCTGTAACCGACTTTGATCCCTGCTTTAGTAGAAGGAACCTCTGCTCAAGCTCATCTCGGGCCGATGTAGGGATAAAGTGCTCCAAGAAAACCTCCGAGAATTCACTCCAACTTATCTCAGTGTAGATCCGGCCTTGGAAGGTAGAGCCCATGAGGGACTTCCACCACCTCTTCGCATGTAAGTCCAAGACGGACACTGCCAATGTTACTGCCATGTTGGTCGGGCAACGGATACCAGCCAACAACTCTTGTATCGTGTCTAGCCATTCCTCTGTACGTACGGCTGACTCCGTCCCAAGGTAGACGGGAGGGGAGAGAGCTCGGAAGGTGCTCAGCCAGTTGGAGCTCGGGGCCTGTTGTTGCACCGGAGCCTGCTGTGCCTTAAAAGCATCAAGAATGGCGGTGAGTGTTTGCCCCAACTCAGACTGTTGGAACTGAGTGGGTATGGGAGGGGTAGGAGTACCCCTCATCGGCTCAACATGCAGTGGAACCTACATGTACACGACAAATTTGTGGTCAGGTTGGCTAAACTTAAGGTCAAAGTTGGACAAACTTAATGTGAATTACATATGGGCACACCACTGCTTCCGCTAAGTCAGTTTGTCCCCAAACTGACTAATCAAACGGGGGTGGCACCATTGTTGAATGACTTCTTAGTTGAGGATCGTGGCAAACTGATACCATTTGTAAGACCCCCCCTCCCTGGATCCCAAAACACGGCACGAAGGGGGAGTCTTATGCCCGGAACAGCCGCCTTGCGGTAGCATTAGCACACGGGCTAACCTGTACCACAAGACGCCTATTCCGCCGGCTACAACAATATCAATATATCATGTCAACCCAACCAAATAAATAAACAAGAGAAGTCAAATCCACACTAAGTAATATATAATGTCCAAAACATCAATAATGAGAAGCTAAAACATGCTTCTACAATATATCAGAGTACAGCTAATCATTGCCCAAACGGGCTACATCAGAGTAAGCAAAACACTAACATATGTAACAGACGGTATCGACGGTACCGTCACATCAGGCCCTGTCGTCCTGGCCTGGCTGTCCTGCGGCGTAGTCTGCGGCTGCTCTATCTGCGGCGTGACCTCCTAAAAAGGAAGACGTAGCAACCGTTAGTCGAAACGACTAAGTGGTTTCACATCCGCTCCCCCGGCGACTCCTCGGCACCGGGCGGAGAAAAGGAACAGTAGTATAGTATATAACAAGTAAGCAAGTAAAGGAAGTACAAGCAAGTGGCAGTAGTGTAAGAGTAACAGCATCATAGTCAGTATATATGAAAGAGCTACACTAAACTAGCAAGTATAAGTATCAGCAGGAAAGTAACTTAACTTATAAGGATGCCCATACAAACTTATAAGTTAAGGATCGGGTTACATAAAAGTAACTCATCGTATAGGAGTGCCCATACAAACTTATACGATGAGGATCTTGTTGTGCAATGTATGAAATGCTATGAATGCTATGCAATGACTCACCCATGCAATTGCTATGTCGACACAGACTGTAGTTCCCACTTTTCGAGCAGGTAGCTAACCTCTCAGGCATCAGCCGCCGTGGCCAGGCGGTGACAGTAGAACGGGCACTTCTACTACTAGGCGGGTATCACACTACTTCACCTAGGCCTCCGTACGCCTCAACGCTAAGAACACAACAGCGGAGCCCATGCGTACTATGGCCCAGCGGGGTCTTGGGTAGATGTGCACCAAGAACACAGCGCGAACTGGCCTTGCGTGACCCGGAAGGGGCCTCGGAAGAAAGCACGAGGACACAGCCCAACCGTTCACATGGCCGGAGGGGCCTCGGGACGTGAACACCGAGGACACGGCCCAAACCGACCAAGTCTAACTGCCAGCTCCCGTCGGTGTGACGACTGGCGAGCCCGTAGACCTGCCACACTATCCTTAACCCAGGATTACGACACCGCGTGTCGACTCACACCACATGCAAATTCCACATCAACATATCATGGAAGGGGGCCTCGGAGTGAGCACGAGGACACAGCCCAACCATTCATCCACACTTTATCTCAACACAACCAACACAAGTGACGGTCAACACCGCACTTACATCCCTTCACAATACTACCCGTAGGGAGACGACTCTCTAAGTATTGGACTCATAAATTCAATCCGATATAAAACATATGCATGGCCATGGGTTACCCATCTATATATCATCCCAAGTGATTTCAACATGATCTAAACAAGATTTGCTCTTACGACAACTTACCGAAGTATTATCAAATCAATCCAATTAAACATAAGGAAATCAACAGGCCTCAAGCTATTTTGCAATAATAAATTGATTTCTAAAACAGTAAATATTATCATCCATAACACCTGGTGGTTAACATAAAATTATTTCTCCAAAATCTAGAATTAATTGCGACATTAGGTCCACCAATTTCAAATCCACAACGTATGTAGAGACCCAGAATTTCAGCGCAGGATTAGCACTGGACAGCAACTTCGATCGGAGTTTCCTGAAGTTACAGGAATCCGGTGGAGGCGTATAACCCCTCGTTGGAAAGATCTTTTCATGATCTACAACTTTCATATTCAGGTCATAACCCAGATCTGACAATAACTTACTCGAAATCGGCTTCGAAGTTCGCTGCGCACAGAACACAATTTCTGTGTACAGGAATTGCCGGACAGCAAACTCGATTAGGATTTCCCGTGGCCACAGACATCACCTGAAGTCGTGCAACCACTCGTTGGAAAGGTATTTCCAAGGGCTACAACTTTCGTGTTTAGCCAAGAGCCCAGATCTGCCCATATCCTACAAGAAAATGGCCTAGAAGATCGCTGCGCGCAGATTACAGATTCTGCGCGCATCTTAAAGGAAAATGAACGGCATCGGTTCGTCTTCCTCCTCAAGGCGATCGTTCCTAGATTTTCCAGAAATATTCTCCTCCCTTATTCAACCTCAAAGGCCATAAACTCCTCACGAGACCATCCACCCATCGTCATATTGAAGAAAAGGGGAAGGGTTGAAGAGATCTAAAGTCTAGAACACAAGTTCTTAACATGGCCTAACCTAGAGATCTTCTCCTCTCCATCAAGACTCTCTTGAGTCGATGTCTCTCCTAAGGCATAACTATAGATCTAGCACCAAGGGAGAGGGTAGGAAACTCACGTTGGCTCCAGCGGTACCACCATTTCCAGCCATGGATCGCGTAGTTCTCCTTGGCGGCATCTTCTCTTTCATGGCGATGGCGGATCTCCTTCGGTAGGACTTGCTCCTGCAGTTCTCCTCTCACCAGGAGCTCTCACAGGAAATAGGGGAAGGAAATGAGAATGAAAAACGGCTAGGGTTTCTCTGCCCCTTATATGCAAAATGTGACACGGGTAGGGACACGGCCGTGTCCTTACCCGTGTCCTGCCTGGCGAAACGGCAACGACAGTTTCCATGTCGGTTCAGTGTTTGACACGGGTCGGGACACGCCCGTGTCCCAACCCGTGTTCACATGACACGGCCGTGTGCCTGGCCGTGTCATTGGCCGTGTGCATCTTCAGTTACACACGGGTAGGGACACGCCCGTGTCACTACCCGTGTCACTTAGTGTCGACCCCGCTCGACGATCTCGACACGCCTCGTCGAGATCATCTCGACGCACACGGGTAGGGACACGGCCGTGTCACTACCCGTGTCACGATCTCGACGACTCTCGACGATCTCGACACGGCTCGTCGAGATCATCTCGACGCACACGGGTAGGGACACGGCCGTGTCACTACCCGTGTCACTTGATCTCGACGACTCTCGACGATTCTCGACGATCTCGACACGGCTCGTCGAGATCATCTCGACGCACACGGGTAGGGACACGGCCGTGTCTCTACCCGTGTCACTTCTCTCTGCACTGATTCCTCCCCTTCTCCACAAGTGCAGCCCAATTCCCTGCACTTCTCAGGACTCGAGTCAACCCTCCTGACTCCAAACACACACACACTAGGGGCCTAGAGCGATTCGGGATGTTACAGGTGAAGCCCCATTGTCATTCTAAACCATTGTTCAAAATTCTACTATTTGCAGACCATGGTGATCCTCACCTTGGCCTCCTATCTCTTGGCCCATTTCTGGCTTTCTAGGGTTTTGTCATGACCTAGTCATGGCCAAAACCACTCTTAGGGGTCTAGTTGGAAATGGGATGTTACAAATCCCAATAAACAAAACAAAGATTTCGTCCTCGAAATCAAGGTTGAGCCTACGGGTCTTACTACCGAAGGAAAGAGTCTTGTAACATCCCATTATGACGCCTTGTTTGTTAAATTAGATTCTACGGGAAAACTTAGATCTAAGACCCTTTCGCCCAATCGGCAAACCAAAATCCCAATAAACAAGGGTAAGCCCCCAATAAACAAAAGATAAGCCTCTATCTGCCTAGAGCAGCCCTTAGTATACTTGAAGCAGGAAAAATAAATTAACATCTTGAGGGGTCCGAGAGGTATACCTGACTGAATAGCTAGGGGTATCTTTGTCGCATCAGGTCCTGTGGCTCCCAGGTATGCTCCTCCTGGCCGTGGTTCCTCCACAGGACCTTGACTAGTGGGACCTTCTTGCGTCGCAAGACCCGCACTCCTCGGTCGTCGATCCTCACAGGCTCCAAACGAACCGACCGGTCTGAAGCTACCGGCCCTTCGGTGGTCAAAATCTGCTGCTCCGGGCGTAGCAGAGCCCTCCTCAAAGAAGAAATGTGGAAGACGTCGTGCAGCGCTTCCAGCTCTGGTGGTAACTCCAGCCGATAGGCTAGGGGTCCGATCCGCTCCAGGATCCTGTAAGGGCCCATGTACCTAGGGCTGAGCTTCTTCCTCCGACCACGCACCCGCGAGACTCCATGCATGGGCCGGATCTTCAGAAACACCCGGTCCCCCACCTGGAACTCCACCTGCCGATGCCGGGCGTCATAGTACTTAGCCTGTCTACTCTGTGCCTCGAGCATCCTGTCCCTGATCAGCCTCACCTGTGCCTCGGTGTCTTCAACAAACTCTGACCCCAACACTTTCGGATCTTCGTTCTGTACCCAATAAAGCGGGGTCCGGCATCTCCTCCCGTACAAGGCTTCGTAAGGCGCCATCCTGATGCTGGACTGGTGGCTGTTGTTATAGGAGAACTCGACAAGGGGTAAGAGTTTCTCCCACGGTTCCCCGCGGTCCAAGATGCATAGCCTCAAGAGGTCCTCCAGCGTCCGGTTGGTGCGTTCTGTCTGCCCGTCTGTCTGAGGGTGGAATGTAGTGCTGAAGGTCAATCGCGTGCCTAAGTAAGCTTGCACGGATCTCCACTCCCTGGAGGTGAACCGGCCATCCCGATCCGACAATATCGTCCTGGGCACGCCATGATAACGAATGAACTGTTCCACAAACTTCCGCACCAGTACTCCTACTGAATCATCCTTCCTGATCGGTATAAATCGAGCCACCTTGGTCAACCGATCAACGATTACCCAGATCGAGTCATTCACTGTCCGAGACCGGGGAAACCCATGTATGAAGTCCATGGCTATGTCGTCAAACTTCCACTCTGGCACCGGGAGTGGCTGCAATAATCATGCGGGGTTCCTGCACTCCGCCTTCACTAGCTGACATGCCTCACAATGGGTCACGAAGTGTGAGACATCCTTCTTCATGCCCGGCCAGTACATCGTCTTCTTCAAATCAGCCGTCATCTTTGTGATCCCCGGGTGTACAGAATACCGGCTGTAGTGCGCCTCCGTCATAATATCCTCCCGGATCTGGCCTCCCTCCGGTATGTACACCCGTCCTCTGAAGCACACCAGGTCGTCCCTCAGTGTGTAGTCTCCTGCAGTGCCTGCCTCCAGAGCTTGGAAGATGGGTTCCAACTTGGCATCCTGCCTCTGTCCCTCTCTGACCCGGTCTCTGATGTCATCGGTTGCGCCTATCGCGGCCAAGTACTCCTCATAGAGCTCAGGATCATCAGACGATACCAGAGTAATGTGCATGTCCTCTAGTCTCTGCAGCAGCTCCATAGACATCAACTGAGGCTCTGCTCCTGCTGTGGCAGCTCTCCTACTCAGTGCATCCGCTACCACGTTCGCCTTCCCCGGGTGGTAATGCATCTCATACTGATAGTCAGAAAGGAACTCCACCCACCGCCTCTGCCTGATGTTTAGTTCCTTCTGCGTGTCCACGTACTTAAGGTTCTTATGATCGGAGTATATGTCACAGTGGACTCCATAAAGGTAGTGCCGCCATATTTTTAGTGCGAATACAACTGCTCCCATCTCCAGGTCGTGCACTGGGTAGTTCTTCTCATGGGTCTTCAGCTGGCGGGAAGCATAAGCTATGACGTGTCCGTTCTGCATCAGTACGGCTCCCATCCCCTGATATGATGCGTCGGTGTAGACCTGAAATCCCTCCCTCCCCGAGGGGAGAGTAAGAATGGGAGCCGAGGTCAGCCGATCCTTCAGCTCCTGGAAAGATGTCTGGCACTGCGGGGTCCACACGAACGGTGCCTCCCTCTTCGTCAAGGATGTGAGCGGGAGGGCGATTCGAGAGAATCCCTCCACGAACTTCCGATAGTAACCGGCAAGTCCTAGAAAACTCCGTACGTCAGTGGCTGTTTTCAGCTGCGGCCACTCCGAAATAGCTTGAATCTTTGCCGGGTCCACTGCCAGCCCGGCTCCGCTGATAATGTGGCCTAAGAAAGCCACCTCCTTCAGCCAGAACTGACACTTACTGAACTTCGCATAAAGGCGATGCTCCCGCAGTCTCTCCAAGGTCAGTGCCAGATGTCGTGTGTGCTCCTCCTCCGTCTTAGAATAGATAAGGATGTCGTCTATGAACACTATGACGAACACATCCAAATAAGCCTCGAAGACCCGGTTCATGAGGCTCATAAACGCCGACGGAGCATTCGTGAGCCCGAAGGGCATCACGATGAACTCATACAATCCATATCGGCTACTAAAGGCCGTCTTCGGAATATCCTCCTCCTGGATCCGCAGCTGGTAATAGCCTGACCTCAAGTCCAGCTTCGAAAAATAATGGGCTCCCTCCAGCTGATCGAACAACTCGTCTATCCTGGGGAGCGGATAGGTATTTCGGACGGTCAGCCTGTTTAGTGCTCGATAGTCGATGCACAGGCGTAAAGTGTCGTCCTTCTTCTTCACGAATAGGACAGGAGCTCCCCATGATGAGGAGCTCGGCCTAACAAATCCTGCTTCCACCAGCTCCTGCAACTGTGTCCGAAACTCCGCCAACTCCTTTGGGGCCATCCGATAAGGGGCCTTGGATACCAGCTTAGCCCCTGGTACCAACTGAATCTGGAAGTCCTTCTCCCTTTGCGGAGGTAGTCCTGGCAGCTTGTCCGAAAAAATATCGGCGTAGTCACGAACCACCGGAATGTTAGCAATCAGGTCCTTCTCATCAGCAATCTCGAATAATACTTGATATACCTCGTCCCCTTGCATATGAGCCTTAACGGCCTGAATAGATGAAAGCAGGCGACGAGAGACCGGTGTAGTACCTTCGAATGTCGCATAAGTATTGCCGTGGCTCAGCACGACCCTCCTTGCTGGGCAATCAATCTGGGCATGGTTCCAGACAAGCCATGTCATGCCCAAGACGAGGTCGAAGTCCGGCATCCTCAGGATCGTCGCCGGGGCCTCGAGTGTCAACCCGTCTATGGTAACCTCCAGGAGGCACTTTTCTGTGGACTGGATCTCCATCCCATTGGGGAGGCGCACCCTCCTGGGTAGTCCCGTATAACAACGAATCTGATCCAAGTCCTTGACGAAATCCTCCGACACAAAGTTGTGCGATGCCCCCGTGTCGAACAGGGTATGGGCAGGCTTGTCGCACACCATCACCATTCCTAAATCAGTTTGAAAGAAACTCCGGTGTAAGGTTTTCTAACCTAGGTCGTTTAGTAGTTCTATTAACACTTAATATGAGTAATGAATGAATCCAAAATTAAGATTACTCTCATACCTGCAATAACCCTGTCCGGGTTCCGGGGCTGTGCTAAGTCCAAAGCGTAAATCTGCTCCCCATTCTGCCTGCGGTCGCCTCCCTGGTAACCACGTCCTCGGCCGCGTCCTCGGCCTCCGAAATGCTGGGCCGGTGGGCCACCCCGTGGTGCTGGAGGTGGTGCCCCCCTCATAGGGCAGTCTCTCCGGAGATGTCCCACCTGGTGACAATGGAAGCACTCCGGCGGGGGATACGCCATACCCCGGGGTCTCTGCATCTCCTGGATCCGGAGAGGTTGAGGGGCCAAAACCACCTGCTCTCTCGGCTCCTGCCTCAACTCCTGACGAGGCTGCTCCTCTGCCCTCCTTCCATCTGGTATGGTGCCTCGCCGCTGATCATTTCGGGCCCTCCGGCCCTGGTCCTCCGCTTGCCGTTTCCGGCCCCGAGTGGTGTGCCAGTCGGCCTCAATCCTCTTCGCCATCTCCAAAATCCGGGAGATGGGCCCGTCAGAGACAAAAAGCAAGGCCTCCCTCAACTCCTCTTTTAGGCCCTTATAAAACCTTTTGACGTAACCTACTTCGTCCAGCTGATAGGAGCCCGCATATCGGGCCAAATGATCGAACTCTCGGTGGTACTCCACCACTGTCCTGGTGCCCTGCCTCAGCTGCAAGAACCGCTCCTCCAACTCGTCCCTGGCCGACTGAGGAACAAAGTGCTCCAGCAGCATGGCCCTGAATTCTTCCCAAGTGATTTCTGCAATCTCCCTATCAGCAAATGTCGTGTCCAACAGCGTCTTCCACCACCGCTTAGCATGTGACTCCAAGCAAGATACCACTAGGGCCACCCTCTCCTCCCAAGGGCATCGTATCCCGGTCAACATCTCGTACATTACATCCAGCCACTCCTCTGTCCGTACTGCCGACTCTGTCCCTAAGTATGATGGGGGAGAGAGTCCTCGGAAGGTGCTCATCCAGTTGGCCCCTGGGTTTGGCTGCTGGGCTGGAGCTTGCTGAGCCCGGAAGGCCTCAAGGATAGCTGTAAGGGTCTGCCCCATGTCTAACTGGAGGAAAGGTGTGGGGACCATGGGAGGTGGTGCAATGTCTGGAGTCTGCTGAGCTCCACCTTGTGGGGTGGGCTGAGCTGGGGGCTGCAAAATGAACTACATTAGTAGGTAATCGACTCAATGCCTAATGAAAGTGGACAATTTACATGTGCTTCCCCCCATATGGGCACACCACTGCTTCCGCTGCTTAGTTTGTCCCCAAACTAAACCCGCGCGGGGGTGACCCAGGGTTGTGGACGGCTACTTTTCGATCGAGGTCTGCTCTGATACCACTTGTAAGACCCCCTTTTTTTTTTCTTTTTCGACACCGGGGTCTTAGGCCCAGAACCGCCGATTCTGCCGGCCGTTTTCGATCACAGAAAAGTAGCATAATAGTGAAGTAAATGGAAACTGCAGTCCACAGAGAATCACATGTCATAATAAATATAACTCCACGAAGGGAGTGTCCACAGCAAATAACATCAGAGTAGCAAAACGGGCTTATGCCCGGTACATAAAATCCTCACTACAAGATCTCTCAAGCTGAAACAAAAGTAGAAAACTGCTCAGGGTCGAGACTCACGGTCCCGGCTGTGTGAACTCCGGAGCTAGACTGCCCCACCTCCAAGCGCACCGGTCTCTGGGGCTGCTCCTCCATGCTGGTCTCCGCGATCCCCTAAATGATGCGGTTCGAAAACCGTCAGTCTAAAAGACTAAGTCCTATCATCCCCCACCCTTTCCCCCACGGCTCCTAGGCACCGAGTGGAGAGGAAGAAAGGGGAAGACTTAAAGGTGGAGAATATCAAAAGCAGATGGCAGCGGTCCTAATCTAGCAAGTTCTATAGCATATAAAGACAATAAGCTGTAATATGAAATGTAACCTTCACTTATGTGAAAAACACATAAGCCAAGGGGTCTTTTGCAAGGCTCCCATCGTATAAAAAGTCCCATACCGATTTATACGTTGGGGTGTCGGTGGTCAAACAGCAGTAACTAGGTACATCAAAATTAACCTTAATTTATAAACTTGCCCACACAAGCTTATAGACTAAGGGGTCGTTTTGCAGGTCCTAAAGTATAAGCGTCCCATACCACTTATACTTTAGGTGTCAAGGTTTAAGGCAACGATTATGCTATGACATGCAAGTGGGTATGATGGACATGCAAGTGCAACACACACACCCGACTCTGTGCACACAGACCTTTAGTTCCCCCTTTCTGGAGCCGTAACCTCCCAGGATACCTCCGTAGTGGCAGACGGAAGCGGTGGGTTGGGCCTCGCCCACCTCTAAACCAGTAAAGCACTACCGGTCAGACCTATCGTACGCCTCAACGCTTGGTGCACGAAGCGGACTCCTGCGTACTCTTGCCGGCTGGCGCACCGGACTTCTGTTGGCGAAGTGCTAACCACACTTGCCGAGTCAACGTATTGGCGTCGGTGCATCGACCCTCCAATACCGAAGACCCACCACCTTAATTTCCTTTCCTGTTATGCACATGCAAATTAGCGTAATCAAGAATCGAGCCGAAGCTCCCCGGACCAACACGTCTGACTCAAGCAATCGAGCCGAAGCTCCCCGGACCCAAAGTCCGCCTTTTAACCATCCGAGCCGAAGCTCCTAACCAACCTCTGGTGCCATCAGTGTTGTGGAGTGTGCAACCCTAATACTAAGTTACTCTTTTCAGCTTGTTAAACAGTTTACGTTAACCCAGGACTGCCCCCGGTATTCCCTGTGAAGGGCTCTCAAGGGGCACTAGGAACTATGTTGGGATTACGCCCAGCGTTCCCTTTCGCAAGGTACTTATTTTATTATTGGTTGATTCCCTTACCCTTTATTTTCTCATATTTCGATATGCTAACCCTAGGGTAATTTGACTCCAACTCTCCTTGGGTAGGACGATCTTTCGTCGGACCCGAACGCCTATAAACCCTAGACAAAACCACACCCTACTCACTCATCTTCCAAAGATGCAGCCCATTCCACTTGTCCTCACAAAAAACCATCAGGACCCATCATATTTGCCCCAATTCACATCCAAATGAAATACTGCAGTTTTGCTATATGCAGACCACTTAAGCTACATGACCCGTAAAGAGGGAAGTACCTGAAATACTCATCCAGTACCCTTATGATAATTATTAGAGGTCTAAAAGGACATTTGAAGCATAATTCCAGAAATCCATAATTTTCCTAATTTGTCTGATAATTAATTTATTTATTCTAGTGTCCCAAAAGGCCCAGGTTAGAACATGAAGTACCATTTTCAGACAAGATAATAATCCACTAAATTTATGATAATTAGAAAATGCCTAATCAACTCTAAATCCTAAGTCTTCCAATTTTTCAATAAGGTTTAGGCCTTTAAATTTAATTTCAAAGATGCCCCATAAAAAGACATTTTAAAAGATTCTATAGTAATAACACCTCCAAAAATTTAGAGAAAATTCAGGGATGATTGTGATGGACTACAAGTACCCTAGAAAAAGTTTCATAATTTATCATTTGGAAATAAAGCTATATTTGATTTTATTATGAACTCTCTAATTTAAGGGTTAATGAACAAAGTATGCTAATCAATCATCAAATAATTCCACAAAAATTTCCATATGATAACATTGAGCTATAAACACTATGCAGGAAGTTTCATGATTTTTCAGTAAGTAGTGGCCTCTGACAAGAATTATTAATACGTAATCAAAATAAAGCACTTGTGAAGTAGATGCCCTAAATAGATATCCAAAAATTCTAACAAAATTCATACAGGATTATCATAACCTAAAACTAACTCTGCCCATGTTTCATACCCTCTTGATGGGCAGTGAGACCACAATAGCCAAAATAATTATTAGGGCATTACCATTGATTACTAATGAAGTGCTAAAAATATTGTCCAAAATTCCTCAAGTAACTTATCAGAGGCTCAAAATATCCTAATCCCCTCACTACCCAAATTTGGTTAAGTTTCAAGATGTTTAGCTAACCTAAACCTACACTACAAGTTTTAGGACCTAAGCTAGGGTTAGGGTTTTGGGGCCCCTATCCTTTTCAAAATTAGCTAATATTTTTAACAGAGGGTTCTATATATCCTAGGAACCTCCTTGCAAAATTTGGAGTTCATCCAAGGTGTTTAGGACTCATACCCTTCACAAGGCCAAAAGGTCCCTCCTTAGGGTTTGACCTAGGAACTTAGGGCAAATCTATTCCTCCCTACCCCATATTCCAGGGGGGAGGTGATAAGTGCTATAACAAGCCAGTGGATCAAATCTCAGCCTCTGTTGAGGTGATTTGGTCACTCAAAACCAAAAGTGCAACTTTTGACCAAAATGCCCTTTTTAGGGTATAGTTAGGGTTGGGTCAAAACCTATTCAAAACACATCCAAATTAAATGCAATTTTATACAGGTGCCTAATTGGAATCCAGGGACCACTCACCAAAATTTGGGAGGGTTTGGAGGTGTTTAGGGCACCTATTTAATTTATCTAATAATTATTAAATATTTACAAAAAATATAGAAATATTTTATCCACAAATTCCCATTTTTGGGCAGGCCCTAGGTATATCTAAGATAGACTCTCTGCCAAAATTTCAGCTAATTTGGGCTAGGGGTGAAGAGTGGGCACTCAATTTAGTGTCTGCCTAGCCCTAAGGGTATGTCCCACCCAAATGGGTGCCCTGGTCAAACCAGAAGCCCAAATGGGTTCAAACCAATTTTAACATAAAGTAGACAGGAAGGGCTACAAATCATGTGTTGATCATTTTCTCATACAGAGCCTCTAACTATTTTTAAAAATATAAAACATTAAATGTCAAAAGTGTGACAGAATGAAATAAATATCATTAATTTCCTATAGTTTAAAATCGGGCCCGCACGAATCTTGAAGCAAAAGGGACGGAATCCCTTCATCTTCTTCCTTGAGCCGACGGCCAGGATTCATCCCGCCTGGAGCCACTTCCAAACGCCACTGTCGGCGACCCGACCACCTCCCCGGCCGGCCACCGGCTCCACCACCTCCGTTGAGGTGGTGGCCATCCCCAGGCGGCGGCTTGGCCGCCGGAAACCCCTTTTCCGGCGATCCCGAGAGGTGAGTTTTCTTCAGAAAAATCCATGAAAACCGAATTGGATCGGGCTCAATTGAGCCCGAACCTTGGTCCTAACGATTGCTATGATCTAACCATGGGTTAAGGAGAGGGGGAGGACCTTCCTGGCGGCCTGGATGCGAGAGGAGCGGCGGGATGCCATTGACGACGGCGGCGGCGCTCGGCTTCTGCAACTGCACAGTGGAATGGCTCGTCTCCTCCAGGTAAACGCTCTAAAATGATCCCCTCGGCTCCCTGGAGGTGTTTAAATGGCAAATGGGGGAGAGGAGAGGCTGGTTCTTCAATGGCCATTAACACCATTAAAGGTGTGGCTCGGGTTGTGTGGAGGGGGGCTGAACCCACCCTTTGGTGGCGGGGAAACGGCTGGAATCAACTCCTCTCTCCTAGAGGAGTTGATTGCAGCCATAATGGGTGGCTGTTAGTCTCCCTTGGCCGGCCTCTCACTTCCCCCTTCTTCTTCCTCATTTTCTCTTTCCTCCATTATCATGGAGAGGAGCTCCTTTCTCTCTCCTAGTCACCTCTGGTTGACTAGTTAACTTCACAGACTAAATGCAGCCCACTTGATTATGATGGTCATGGGAATGGGTTTAGCCTAAGGGAGAAGTGGCTTGGGCTTGGGTTAGCCCTTTTGGGTTAAGTTTGACTTGACCTAAATGAGGGTTGACTTGGGTCAACATGACTAATTGGGTTGACCCCTATGGGTTCTGGGTGACCCATTGGCTTCCCTTAGGGTCTAGGTAGGGTTATGTAGGGTTACCCTGTACTTTGGAGGTCACATACCCTTAGTAAGGGTACTTTGACCAGGTTAGGGCTTGAGTTGACTTGGGTCAACCTGGCCTCTAGGGCTGACCCCAATGTGTCCTTAGTGACCATTTGACCTCACTTTAGGGTTAGGAGGGCATAGGAGGGGTCCTTTAGGCTAGGAGTAGGTCAGTTGGCCCTAAGTAAGCTAGTTTGACCCATTTAGGGCTAGGGTTGACCTTGGTCAACTGGGCCTCTTGGGTTGACCCTAATGGGTCCTTTTGGCTCTAATGGGGCTCCCAAAATGTTTGGGAGTGTTGTGGTAGGGTCTTGGGGCCATGGTGAAGCCCCATTGTCATTCTAAACCATTGTTCAAAATTCTACTATTTGCAGACCATGGTGATCCTCACCTTGGCCTCCTATCTCTTGGCACATTTCTGGCTTTCTAGGGTTTTGTCATGACCTAGTCATGGCCAAAACCACTCTTAGGGGTCTAGTTGGAAATGGGATGTTACAATCGAGGCCTCTGATACCATGTAAAAGCCGAACAGAAACAAGCCGGAAGTGGTTTAACTGAAACTTTATTATCCGAAAAAGGTATCTATTACAAAGGTATGACCTCCCTTATATAGAATGGAGGAGAGTGGAGAGAAAACAAATAAGAGATGTGGGACTAAAAATTACAGGACACAAGTGGATTATACAGACACAAACCGCACAGGCCGCGCGGTTAGACAGAAGGGCTAACCGATCGGCTACTACCACAGAGAGAGAGAGATCGTCATGGGAGACCGCTAGACCGCCCGGTCTCCAAGTCGCCAGAGATAAACCGCTAGACCGCTTGGACCTCAGACAGCAACACACAACAACCAACCCGCTGAAGAGTAACAGCAAAACCGCGCGGTCATCAACCCGCCAAGCCAGACCGCCAGACCGCCCGGTCACCAACTTCAACACATCCGACTTGAAGACCTGAAAGTGTGGTCTGTTGGAGCGCATAGTGAGAGTCTTAGGCATGCACGCCACAACACCACGGGGGGCTGCGGACAAATCCCGGGTCATTAAGACTAAA
This sequence comes from Platanthera guangdongensis, assembly GCA_039583875.1. NCBI lineage: Eukaryota > Viridiplantae > Streptophyta > Magnoliopsida > Asparagales > Orchidaceae > Platanthera > Platanthera guangdongensis. The sequence continues at coordinate 42,493,933 of CM077147.1, forward strand.
GTCTCTGGTTGCACGCCATGGAGCAAATGCTCAACTTCTACCGTTGGGTTTCGGCCCTGATACGGTGGTGGAACCCTGGTTCGTCGGTACACCAAGAATGTGCCCTGAGTGCACGGATCATCGGGCCGCGTGGCTGACAGTTGTGATGGAATGTTTGTGCGTGAGTGCACAATATGTGATAAATATATATCGCCTGCAGGGAAGGAATACCACTGCCCCGGGTAAGGGGTAGGGTCATTAAAAATTGGTCAGCTGAATGCTGACCGTTGGCTTGTTTGCCACCATTAGGTGGACTGTCCTTGTACAGGTGCTGGAGAACTGAGTGGGACATTTAAAGGCTGACGTCCCCGCTGCTGTTGTTGCTGCCGCTGCTGCTAGCCCTCGAAGGCTATGTTGAAATATTATGTTTTGTTCATGTGTGGTCGGCCTGTGTGCCGATGTTTGGAAGCCACTTATGTAAAGAGCAACTGTAAGGCCCTAAGTCCAAATGACTTTGTATTTGAGATACATTCCTATATAAATGTGGGTGTTTATATTAGTGGACATTCATGGTTGGAGTTCAGCTTTATGTTAAAAGCTTCCGCTAGAATGCTATTAGTTAGGATGCGCAACTCTGATAATAACTCGTGACTTCCCTGCCTGTTTTGTAGCATATGGTGTGGGGCCCCAGCTGGACCTTCTATTATATGTTATATGAACGGATGGAGTCGTTATGTCACCCAGGTAGAGAGAGATTGGATTGAAGCTTTCTTGATCAGTTCTTGATAGATCTGATTGCTTTAGATCCAACCTGTCTTAGCTTCTTCAAAGCTTCTTGAATTTAAACAAACTAAGGTTGATCTTCTTGGTGATGATCTTCAATCATCTTCCTTCTTCTATTCAGATGTGGCTCTAAATTATTCTTACAGACTTGTTCTGGATCTGCCCTTAGAGACTTGTTGATTTCTGGATGAATACTTCTCTTCTTCTATTACTTGTTCTATAACAGCCCAATTTTTCAGCAGGCAAAATTTTGGGTGACACAGCCTGGGACAGGACCGTATCCCAAGGCGTGTCCTGCTCAGGTGCGAATTCATCGTAAGTTCGACGAAAAATGAGTTCGATGAACTACGTTCGACGTTCGTCGAATGCAGGAACACGCCAGGCTATACGGACGTGTACCATTCGAGGAGGGCATGTCCCCCTGTGTTTGACGAACTGCGCTCGACGATCGTCGAGTATGGGGTACACGACCTATGACACGGGCGTGTCACAGGGCATGTTCGACGAACTGCGCTCGACGATCGTCGAGTATTGGGTACACGGCCTGTGACACGGACGTGTCACAGGGCGTGTCCCGCTCTGTCGAGAGGTCGACACTTTTCTCTTGAGTAAGTGGAAAAGTACTCGATTAAGAGGGCGGTGACATGGGCGTGTCATTCGACACGGGCGTGTCAAATCCGAGTACTCGAGTAGTTGGTTTTCTCTCGAGTAAGTCATCTCGAGTGGGTCTCGAGTGGGTGACACGGGCATGTCCTGGCTGTCACGGGCGTGTACCCTGGGCATGACCTATTTCGGGATAAGGCGGTTGATAAGGCGGTTTGTGCACCGCTTATTGTGACACGGCGTGTGACACGGGCGTGTCACCGGGCGTGTCACCGGGCGTGTCGGACCCGAAACATGATTTTGCGGGTTTTTCGTGGTCGTCCATTCTTCTTCAGCTGGGATCTAACAGCTGAGAGCCTTCCCTGCTTCCTTAAGGCCGAAAAGTGAGAAGGAAGACTCATTTTTATGTTAGCCTTCATCTTTCTGCACTTCTAGAGAGAAAGGGAAAGGAGGAGGAGGAAGAAGAAGAGGGGCTGATCTCTGGTGGAGCTTGAGAGTGTCAAGCTGAGATTCGAGGCCATCGTTGCGGAGGAAAAGCTGTTGCGGTTCTTTCTAGCCAGCTAGGAGTTCATGGCACCGAAACGGTCTTCAAGGGTAACAATCTTTCTTCATAGCCATGTGAAGGCTCCCTTTTGGCATATGTATATGATTCCCACGCCAAAGGGTGGTTGATGTTGGGAGTCTTTTGGGTTGATTCCTGGAATCCCCTTTGTTGGCATATAGATCCGGAAATGGAGTACGGAATAGGCATGTTGTGTGAAGCCCATTTGGACAGGTTGGTCTGTATTGGTGATGTTGCATACGAACCGGAGAAGACTCCGTGATAAACGCGTAGTTTAGGCGTCGACGGGTTGGACCTGTGAAAGGAAGTAGCAGTAAGTACTGGAGTGGTAGTCTAGGAAAATACTTGTATAATGCTTGTGCTGCTTGTGCTGTTGGGTTCTACCTGTGAAAGGAAGTAGCAAAAAGTACTGGATTGGAATTCCAGGAAATACCCTTTGTAATTCTTAATGTTCATAGGGAGTCCACCTGTGAAGAGAGTAACAGGAAGAACTGGCGTGGTAGCCAGGAAAGACTCCTGACATTTGTGATATTTGCGGTATCCACCTGCGAAGAGAGTAGCAGGAAGTACTGGTGTGCCCAGGAAAGACCCGCTAATGTTGTGATATGAGTGGGTGTAATGAAGTACTGGTGCGCCCAGGAAAACACCCAGGCTTGAATGCCAAGAACAGGATCGGTGAGACCAACCCGCGCCTTTGATTTAGCCGCGAGTACATTGTGCTCGGTGATGGCAAGGCGATTTTAGCAACGGGGGTGGAGGATTTGACCTGCGTTATGTCCGTCCGACGTGGACCAGAAAGTGCGGTCTGTTGGAGCGCATAGCGAGAATCTTAGGCCTACGCGCCATGATACAATGGGGGGCTACGAGCCAATCCCGGTTCACTAAGACTATAAAACTCCGGCTGCACGCCATGGAGTAAATGCTCAAGTGAGTTGTCGTTGGGTTGCGACCCTGATACGGTGGTGGGCAACTGGTTCACTGATACACCAAGAATGTGCCCTGAGTGCACGGATCGTCGAGCCGAGTGGCCGACGATTGTGATGGAATGTGTGCGTAAAAGCACATCAGGTGATCTATATATGCTTGTGAAATGTTATGCCTGCAGGGAAGATTACCGCTGCCCCGAGAAAGGGGTAGGGTCGTTATACTTTAGTCAGCTGAATGCTGACAGTTGCCTTTGTTTGCCACCATTGGGTGGATTGTCCCTGTACAGGTGCTGGAGAGACAAGCGGGACGAAAAGGGTTGATGTCCATGATGTTGCTACTGTTGTTAGCCCTCGAAGGCTAATTTGGATATGAGTGTTGTGTTTACTTTTAATGTGGCCGGCCTGCGCGCCAATGTTTAGGCCACTGTTTGACAGCCCTGTAAGGCCATAAGGCCAACTAGTTTATGTTGTAAGACATTCCTATCTATATATACAATGTAGAGTTGTTTTATATGTTGGACATTCAAGTGTGGAGTTCAATGGTTAGTGTAGGCTTCCGCTAGAATGCATTGTGTTAGGGTGCGACGCGCTACTCTGGTATCATCTCGTAACTTCACCGCCTGTTTTGTGATATATATTGTGGGGCCCCGGCCGGACCTTCGAGTATATACCATATGAACGGATGAGGTTGTTACATTTTTGGTATCAGCTGTCTCGGTATTTTCCTCTCAAAGTCGTGGTCGACTTCTTTTGTGGGGTGGCGAGCACGTGTCTGTGCAAACCAAGTTAACACGTTTGAACTCCTGAATGTCCATGATAGGAATACAAATTCTTGTGTTTGGGGAACATGTGCATTCCTAGTAGTGCTTTTGGCAATATGTTTGCTGCTTACTTGTGTCCTTTTATGACTGTAGGCGACGAGTGCGACTGCGTGGCAACAAGAACCCCAACACTCGATGTGAAGCATGATATCAACTATGATACCAACATCTTCTCCATCGATAGAGACGGCTCGACTAATTGCTGATGTGGTTTTTGCAATGCTCAAGGCTTACTGAAAGATATGGTACCTAAACACCTAGAGGGGTGGTGAATAGGTGACTTAATCCGTTTTAAACTTTAATGGCAGCAAATAGTTAATATCACAGATTTCTAACTATTCTATCACAGCAAACACACAGCATACACAGCAACAATCACAGCACAGCACAGTAGACACAGTGGTTTATAGTGGTTCCCCAAGATATGGGTACATCCACTTTCCCCCTTCGCCTATCTAGCAGTGTACTAGATTCGGCCAAAACTCCTCCACTGTCTCAGAACCCAAATTGGTTCCTACACCTCAGGCCCAAGGCCCTACAACTCAGCTTTATCCCAAAGCCTACACTCAGCCAACCAAGGCCTACACTCAGCCAACCAAGGCCTACACTCAGCCAATCAAGGCCTACACTCAGAGATAACAATCTCCTACACTCAGGCCAAAAGCCCTACCCTCAGCCTTTATAATTATAGGCTTACAATTCACTCAAATCCAAAGGATCCTACAAGTTAAAAATGTATTACAAATATTAACTCAACAACTCAGAAATAAAAGAGGGGAGTTGAGAGTTTCTTGATGAGTTCTTGGAAGAACTCAGCTGGATTCAATCTGACTTAGCTTTTGTTGGGTACATTGGTCAAATGTACCTGATTTGAAGAAGCCTGACCTAACTCAATGATATACATCATAATGTATTTGATGTATGTTTGAGTTATCTGTGCAGGTTAAGAAAGTACTGGACTGAAGCAAAAAAGTTCCAAGTCCATGTGTCGACACCCAGAGGGTAAGTGTCGACACTTGAGAAAGCTTGTGTCGACACCCAGACAAGCAGTGTCGACACTTGGAGTCATTGTGTCGACACCTGGGATGCAGAGTCGACACCAGACAGAAAGTGTCGACACTTGGAGCTGTGTCGACACTCAGTGAAGAAAAGTGCAGACAGAAAGTGTCGACACAAGGAGCTGTGTCGACACCCAGTGAAGCAGTGTCTACAGCAGAAAGTGTCGACACTTGGAGCTGTGTCGACACTCAGCAAAAGTCTGCAGAGTCTAAGTACAAGTGTCAACACTCAACACAATGTGTCGACACTATGCAGAAGAGTCAACATTTAAAGTAAGTGTCGACACCCAGCACAATGTGTCGAAACTCAACAAAAGGAGTCAGCATTTAAAGAATGTGTCGACATTCAGCACAATGTGTCGACACACTATCAGAAGAGTCAACACTTGAAGTAAGTGTCGACACCCAGCACAATGTGTCGACACTTAGCTAAAGACTCAACACTTGAACAAAGTGTCGACACAAGGAGCTGTGTCGACACTTAGTAAAGAACAGAATTATTTCCAAAATATTCTAAGTACAAGTGTCGACACTAAAGGAATGTGTCGACACTCAGCTGAAGTCTCAACGACAAGAAGGTGTGTCGACACAAGAAGCTGTGTCGACACTCAGCAAGATTCAACATAGAAGACTATGTGTCGACACCAAGAAGCAGTGTCGACACTTGACAGATTCAACACAAGAAGATGTGTCGACACAAAGGAGATGTGTCGACACATAGAAGAATTCAGCAAAAACTTGAAGAACAAGTACTTGTGTCGACACTCAATTTCAGTGTCGACACAGGCAGAAGAATCTGTGTCGAGACATACAAGGAATTGTGTCGACACCTTGTAGTCTTGTGTCGACACTTACATAACGTGTGTCGACACTTAGTCTATAAGTGTCGACACTCAAAGACAGAAAGTCTCGACACTATCAGACAGATAGAGATTTTCAAGAAGTGACTGGTTGACATGATAGCTGCCGATCCAGCCGGTCTACAGCAACTGTCAGAGATGTCAGAAGTCAGTTATGAACCGGACCAGTCGGTTACCATGAAGAAGGCCTATAAATAGGCATCTACAGTTTACAGAAACTGTTGTTGAGGTTGTTGATCAAATTGTTAACAGAGTTCAGATTATTGTTGAAGTAATCATTAAAGTGGTATACTGAGTATCAACACAAGAAGATCTGGCAGTCCAACTGCAGATCTAAGAAGTTGGAGAGAGAGGGCTCCTTCCAAGAAATCAGCCTCTGGAACTAGGCTGAGAAGAAGGATTCAGAATCAATTCTGGATCTTAAGTGGCAGAGGTCAAGGAACAACTGCAGAGAATTCAGCCTTATTCAGTTCTACTCAAGAAGCTTTGAAGAAAGCTAAGTCAGGGTGAATCCAGCTGAGTTCTTCCAAGAACTCATCAAGAATCTCTCAACTCCCCTCCTTTAATTCTGAGTTGTAGAGTTATAATCTGTATTACATTTGAAACTTGTAGGATCCATTGGATCTGAGTGATTGTAAGCCTATATCTATAAAGGCTGAGGGTAGGGCTATTTAGCCTGAGTGTAGGAGATTGTAATCTCTGAGTGTAGGCCTTCTTGGCTGAGAGTAGGCCTTGGATTGGCTGAGTGTAGGCCTTGATTGGCTGAGTGTAGGCTTTGGGATAAAGCTGAGTTGTAAGGCTTTGGGCCTGAGGTAGGAACCAATTTGGGTTCTGAGACAGTGCAGGAGTTTGGCCGAATCTAGTACACTGCTAGATAGGCGAAGGGGGAAAGTGGATGTACCCATATCTTGGGGAACCACTATAAATCACTGTGTGCTGTGCTGTGAATGTGCTGTGTATGTTTGATTATTGCTGATTGCTGTAATAGACTAGTTAGAAATCTGTGATATAACTGTTTGGCTGCCAACAAAGTTAGAAAGGGATTAGGTCACCTATTCACCCCCCCCCCCCCTCTAGGTGTTTAGGTACCATATCTTTCAAGTGGTATCAGAGCCAGGTTCCTCACAACAAGGACTAACAGTCTGAGGAGATCCTGTTTGGCAGATTTAGTGAAAGGCAATTCACATATTCAAGAAATTCAAGAACATCAAGAAACATGGGTTCTTATGAGAATCACAAGGAATTGGGTTCCATGAAATTACCCATATGCAGGAAAGAGATCTTTGGGATCTAGAAAGAGAGGGTAAGGCTATTTATGGAAGCCTCTGACCCCAGAATATACATCACAGTAAAGGAAGGGTCTTACGTGCCAATGAAGATTTCAGTATTGGATGCAAATCAGAGGACTCCAAAGGATTTATCTGAGATGACCAAGGATGAAATTGTCCTAGCCACCATGGACAAGAGGGCACAGAACATAATAGTAAGTGCCATTGATGATGCCACTTTTCAGAACTTAATCCACTGTAAAACAGCAAAAGAGATGTGGGACACTCTCATTGTCTATATGGAAGGTTCTGAAGAAGTTAGGCAAGATAGGAAGTCCTTGCTAAATCAGGAATATGAAAGCTTTAGGCAAGGAAAGGGTGATAGCATCACTGAGTGCTATAAGAAATTTTACAGAATAGTTAATGAACTCATGTCTTATGGAAGAGAGTTCACTAACTATGAACTAAATGATAAGTTCTTAAGGTCCCTAACCAAAGATTGGGACACCAAGATCTGTGTCATAAGATAAATGGCTAAGTTGGGGGAAATTCCTCCTCTCACACTGTTTGGCAAGCTATTATCTTATGAAATGCAGTTAACAGTGAGAAAAGAGGAGGAGAAGTCAACAAGCACTGAGCACAAAGAAAGGACTGTTGCTTTCAAGACAGAAGTTCCCAGAAAGAGCAGGAATAGGTCTTCAACTCCACCTCCAGAGGTAGTTGAATCTGAGTCTGATGAGTCTGTTAGCACAAAGTCTAAGAGCAGTGAAAGTGATGAAGACTTTGCTGCTTTCACCAGACACTTTCAGAAGTTTTTGAAAAAGAAACAGTGGAGGTCAAGGCCTTCTACATCACAAGGAAAGGAAGACTCTTATCAGAAAAAGAGATCTTCAAAGAATGACAAGAAAAGGACAAAATCAAGCAAGGCAATTGGTTCAAAGATTGTTTGTTATTGCTGCAATAGACAGGGCCAATGGGCCATGTTATTGTAGATTGTCCAGAGAAGAGAAAGGAATCTGGTGATAGGAAAAAGACTCACTTCAAAGGGAAGAAAGAAAAGTCTTTTGTTGCTAAGAAGGAGAAGACTCTATCAGACATCTCCTCTTCAGAAACTGAGTCTGAGGCTGAAGCCTACATAGGGCTGTTTGCTGAAGAAGAAGAGGAAGAATTCATGCAGATCTTGGATTCAATTTATGAACAAGAGGACAGTCATTGCCAAGGGCTAATGGCTTTGACAGACAGTGCCAAAATCCTAGAGCAGCCAGGACCCAGTCAGGTACAAAGTTCAAGTTTAAACTCAGATTCTTGTTCTAGTTCAGATTCAGATTCTTCTTCATCAAGTGATGAGAATATATCTGAGTCTGAGGAAGATATTCATCAGCTTATAGATGAATATAAGGTGTTGTTGCAAGCCTACAAGAAAAGCAAGACCCTAGCCAAAAGTCAGGCAAAGGAGATTGCTGATCTCAAGGCTGTTGCAACAGATTTTGAGAAACAATTTGATCAAAAACTGAATGAGGTAGCCAGGCTGAAACACATTACAGTGATTCAGATGGGAACTATCACCTATAAGAATGATCAAATTAAGAAACTGGAGATCAATCTTCAGAAAGAGAGAGAGCTAGTTGCTAGGTTTTCAAAACCTAAATCAGTGCTACCTTTGATTGATGAATTTGTTCATCAAAAAGGCAAGGCTGGACTGGGTTTTGTTAGACCTGCAGGGACTGAGCAGTCCAAGTTTAAGTCCAAGGGCAAAGCTCCAACATTCAACAAGCCTGCTGTAGTCAAGACAGCCAAGGCAGTACCTAAGAAAAGGTACAATAAATTTGAATGTTGGTGCTGTGGTAAAGTTGGCCATTTTGCTATGGACTGTTGGCATAATGTGAATGCCAAAGTGGGTTCCAAACTACCTATTGGAATGCCAGTAGGTAGGTTTGTCAAATTGCAAACTAACAATCACCAAGGACCCAAGAATGCTTTGGGTTCTAAGGTTCATTAATTTGTTTTGCAGGTGAATCCAAGTGGCCACACCCCTACATGGTACTTGGATAGTGGATGTTCCAGACATATGACTGGAACAAGGGGACTACTGAAGGACTACATACCAATCAAAAATGGTCCTAAAGTGACCTTTGGTGGTTCTGAAAAAGGAATCATCAAAGGGTTTGGTAACATTTCTTCAAACCTTGTTACCATTACTCAAGTGGCTTATGTTAAAGGGTTGAAACACAACCTAATAAGTATAAGTCAGTTGAGTGATGTAGGGTATGACATCTCATTTGTTAAAAATGGTTGTCATATCAAGAGGTCAAGTGATCAAGAGATCATTTTGACAGGATATAGGAAGAGGAATGTCTACTGTCTAGACATTATGATTGAGAACAATGGTTCTCCAGTTTGTCTTGTAGCTGATGAGACAGTCTCTCATTATGTCAAATGGCACAAGAGGCTAGCTTATCTTAACTACAAGACTATTAGCAAACTCTTTAGTAAAGAGTTAGTGAGGAATGGTCCTCAAGTTAAGTGTGTCAAAGATGGTATTTGCTCAGCTTGTCAAAAGGGCAAGCAGACTAAATCCACCTTTAGAAGCATAGATAACAAAGATGCTGTGAGATGTTTATACCTCTTGCATATGGATCTATTTGGTCCAATGCCAGTTCACAGCTTAGGTAGGAAGGTCTATATCTTTGTAGTTGTTGATGACTACTCAAGGTTTTCCTGGGTGTTCTTCTTAAGACAGAAATCTGAAACACCTAGTGTCTTCCTTAGCTTTGTCAAGCAAATTCAGAATGAACTAAATAGTACTGTGGTCAAAATTAGAAGTGACCATGGTACTGAGTTTCAATCTGAAAGCATGACAAAACTATGTGAAGACTTTGGGATATTTCAAGAATTCTCTTCACCTAGAACACCTCAGCAAAATGGCATTGCTGAGAGGAAGAATAGAACCTTGATAGAGGCTGGTAGAACCCTATTAAGTGACACATCACTATCAGAATATTTCTGGGCTGAAGCAGTTAACACTGCATGCCATGTTATAAATAGGGCTACCATCACTAAAAGGCTAAACAAGACCCCCTATGAAGTTGTGAAAGGCAGGAAACCAAACCTATCCTATTTTAGGATCTTTTGTTGTAAATGCTTCATACTTAACAATGGGAAGTCTTACTTAACCAAGTTTGCTGCCAAGTCCCAAGAGGGAATCTTTGTTGGGTACAGCAATAATAGTAAGGCTTATAGAGTCTACAACTTGACTACACAAGTTGTAGAAGAATCAGTGCATGTAGTTTTTGATGAGACAAAACTTATTAACAATGAGTTGTCTAGCAATGTATGCAGCCCCACAGGTTTGACAAAGAAATTGGACAAGCTTACTATAGAAGAGGTGCCTGCTGCAAGACAGCAAGGAGAGGAGAGTAGCTGCTGTCCAGGGGGAGAACTACATGTGCCAATTGCTGAAGAAATCCAAGGGTTACAGCATGATGCAGATGCTGAAGTGGTTCAACCTGAAGTGAGGATGCCTCCAGCCCACAGGCATCTTAGAGATCATCCAGTAGAATTGATTATTGGAGATCCAAGACAAGGAGTTCAAACTAGGAGCAGAAATCAGGATGCTGCAATCTATTCCAGCTTTTTGTCTCAAGTTGAACCTAAAAAATTTGAAGAAGCAATACAAGATCCACAATGGACTGAAGCTATGCAAGAAGAGCTTAATCAGTTCAAGAGGTGCAAGGTTTGGGAACTGGTTCCTAAACCTAAAGACCACAATGTAATAGGAGTTAAGTGGATCTACAGAAATAAGATGGATGAACAAGGGGTCATCATAAAGAACAAAGCAAGACTGGTTGCAAAAGGATATAGGCAAGAAGAAGGTATTGATTTTGATCAAACCTTTGCTCCAGTAGCCAGACTGGAAGCCATAAGGATGTTCTTGGCCTATGCAACCTATCAAGGATTCAAGGTTTACCAGATGGATGTCAAGTCAGCATTCTTAAATGGTAATTTGAAAGAAGAAGTCTATGTGGAGCAGCCTTCAGGTTTTGTTGATCCAACTCAACCTCATTATGTCTATAGACTTAGGAAAGCATTATATGGGTTAAAGCAAGCCCCTAGAGCTTGGTATGAAACCCTATCTAGTTTCCTCATTGAGAACAAGTTCTCAAGGGGGAAAATAGATAAGACTCTATTCCTTAGGGAATCTAGAGGCAAAGTCATACTTGTCCAAATATATGTAGATGACATTATATTTGGGTCTACTGAAAGTAGCCTTTGCAGAAAGTTTGCAAAGCTTATGCAAAGTCAGTTTGAGATGAGTAGTATGGGAGAGCTGAAGTTTTTCTTGGGTCTCCAAGTTAAACAGACTGAAAATGGTCTATCCATATGTCAGTCCAAGTTCACCCTAGAACTCATAAGAAAGTATGGTATGGATTCATCCAGTACCATGAAGACTCCTATGGGGTCAAGTATGTCTCTTAGCAAGGATGATGCAGGGAAACCTGTAGATGAAACCTTGTATAGAGGGATAATTGGCTCCCTACTATACTTGACTGCTAGTAGACCTGACATCATGTATGCTACATGTGTTTGTGCCAGGTATCAAGCCTGCCCTAAAGAGTCTCACTTGACTACAGTCAAGAGAATTTTGAGATATCTAAAGGGCACTCCCTATCTAGGCCTCTGGTACCCTAGGAATGGGGATTTTGATCTAACAGGTTATTCAGATGCAGACTTTGCAGGATGCAAAGAGGATAGAAAGAGTACTACTGGAACCTGTCAATTCCTAGGAGGAAGACTAATTTCATGGAGCAGCAAGAAGCAAACCAGTGTGGCTATCTCCACAGCTGAGTCAGAGTATGTGGCTGCAGGAAGTTGATGTGCTCAACTTCTGTGGATTCAACATCAGCTAGAGGACTATGGATTTCAGGTAAGTAGAACTCCACTTTTCTGTGATTCTACTAGTGTTATTTCAATAGCTAATAACCCTGTATCTCATAGTAGGACAAAACATATTGAAATTAAATATCACTTTCTTAGGGAACATGTAGAAAGGAATGATATTGTACTTGAATATGTTAAAACAGATGAACAAATAGCTGATATGTTTACTAAGCCACTAGATGAAGCTAAGTTCAATAGATTCAAAATTGAACTAGGAATGATAAACTTAGACTAAGTTTACAGAATTGAAAATTGGCTAAGTAAAAAGGTGTTGACACATAGACAAGTCTATGTCGACACAGAATAGTAAGTGTCGACACTTCAGGAAAAAGGTGTCGACACATCTAGGATGTTGGTGTCGACACTTCAGAATGTTAGTGTCGACACATGACAAGTAGGTGTCGACACATCCAATATGGTGTCGACACTTAAGTTTTACTCAGAATTTTTCTAAGTAAAGTCTCGACAATGTGTCGAGTTATGTTGTGTCGACACATAACCATATGTCGACACATAAAATCTGTTGACTAAACTTGTGTCGACACATATGTGTCGAGACATTATAAGTCTGTGTCGACACTTATTGCCAGTGTCGACACATGTTTAGCTTGCTGTCCCGCCTGTTCATCTTCAAAATTAGACAGGTATAAATAGGGTTCTGTCTCTGATTGTCGACACGCTTTCAAAGTTTCGAGACCAAAACTATTGTGTCGACATTTCTCTTTTCTCAAGACTAATTCTCCAAACCCTAATGGCTCCCAAGCTCGAGGAGAACGTTAACGAAGGCTATGAACTTGTGTGCGGCGTGTTCGATGATGGAGATCAAGAAATCCAATCGGTGGTAACCCTAGTTAGCGATTCTGGTCTAGAGTATTTGGTTTCAGAACCAACCAAGATTTGGAAGAAGGAAGTTCTTGAATTCCTTACTGGAGCTGCAGTTAATGACTCTGGATATAGAATCAAATCCAGAGTGCATGGATCCAAAGTCAAGGTCTCACCAAAAAGTCTGAGGAAGGTACTCCAGCTACCTAAGACTCAAGATGAAGAAGAAGTTTCTACATCCAAGACCAGGGAAGCTCTTACCTGGTGTGGACTTGATCCAAAGCTGAAGATAGGTTCTGTCTTTAACAGGAAAGGCATGAACAGTCAAGGAAAATTCCTGTCTGAAATTGTGGGCAAGGTCATTCTCAGTAAGCCTGGAGGGCATGACAGGGTGTCAGCCTCCATGTTCAATGTCATGACAAGAATTATCTTCACCCTAAGAACAGATTGGTCAATGGTAATCTATGAGAAGATCAAGGAAAGTCTGAAGAAGCCCAATCTGGGCAGAATTATAAGTCTCTACCTGGCTGGTACAATACTAGAGGTCATGAGCACTGCTGTTGGAAGCAAGATCAATCATATGAGAAAGATGGATATGAGGATCTTTTCTAGGTGGGAAAGGGTGCTGTCAAAGGAACTGTCCACTCCAGAAAAGCCAGTTACTAAGAAAGATTCTCCTCCCAGGAAGAAAAGGAAAACTGCTGTTGTGGCATAAGAGTCCTCAAGCAGTTCTGAGAGTGAAGAACAGGTGGTGTTCACACCTGATGAGCAAGAGGAAGAGACAGTAATAAAGACCCCTGCTGCTCAAGATGTAGCTGAGATCCAGGGGGAGCTGCCTCAAGCTAGCCCCATCCATAGGGATCACAGCCAGGGGGAGCTTCCAGTAGTAGAAGAACCATCTACTCTGGACAGTGAGCAAGCCACCATCATTATCCAAGAGGTACTCACTGACTTAAAAACTTTAGACTATATTATAGAAGATGCTAATTTGTCTGATGTCCATCAGCAAACTCAGCTTGACAAACAAGTTCCAGATGTTGTTTTAGAAGACAAATCTGCTGAACAAGAAGTGGTACCTGAGTCAGTGATTGAAGAGCAAAGACTATCTCCAGCTCCATCCCCTCATGAATATACAATGGAAGATTTGTTTCTGAATCTAGATCAAGATGATTTTGATATGGATAAGAGTGCTGCTGCTGAGGGGGAGCACATGGAAGTTCTGGAAGAGCCTATTAGGCTGGAAACTGAGCAAGCACCTGCTGTGCAAACTAAGAAGCCTCAAAGCCCTAAGGACAGGGTTGATATTGCCAGCACTTCTGCCTCTGAGGATGAGGAGAGTGCAAGGGCCAAGAAGAAGAAACTCTTTGTCTTCAAGAGGAGAAGCAAGAGTTATAAGAAAGCCTTGCAATCCATTGCCCCACAGCCTATAGTTCAACAAGCTCCAACAGTTGACTATAGTGCTTTACTGATTGCACTGCAGATAAAAATGGATGAACAAAGGAAGGCTCTAGAGACTTATGTTGATGAAGGGCAGAAGACTTTGCAGTTTGACTTGGCCCAAGATATAAAGTCAATAAGGTTTGAGATGAACCTTAATAAAAAGGAGATGAATGAATGTTTTTCAAAGGGTGGAAATGCTGTGGTATATATGGCTACACACCAAGAGAAAATAAAGGCACAAGTAGATGATATAGCACTGAAGCAAGGGTATGTGCTGGAGAATCAGTTAAGAATGAATGATAATTTGACTGCCTCCCATAATGCTATAGTCACTGAGTTGAAGAATAAGTCTGCTGAACCTTCTACATCTGCTGCTGCTGCAAAAGCTGACTTTGATAAAATATTCCAAGCTGAGATTACTACTGTCAAGACTGCAATTCAAGATTCCCAGAAGGCCATCTCTGAACAACTTACCAAGCTAAAACCATTCTTTAAAGAGGGGATCAGATACTTGGATAGTCAGATAAGGTTCCAAAAAGATGATGTGAGAGATCATGTGGCTAAAGAAGTCATAAAGGGGGAGAGAGTGTTAGTCAAGGCCAGTTCTGAACATGCTAAGCGGATATCCAATTCCATCAGGGCTACACTTGGATATCCTCCCCTGTGTGATGACAATGAAGTTGCTGAATCTGGACTGAACCCTGCATATTTTGGAGGTGAGCCACAAGAAGTAGCTCAAGTCATTTATCCACCTCCCAATTTTGAAATGATTCAAGCAGAGGTGAGCATAATGTATAGCCCATCTGAGGGCAAGGACAATGTCCATTTAGAAAAGGTTGTTCAACCTATATCAGCAGCTCTGCAAGAGGCTTTAGACAAAGAAGAAGAGGCCAGATTGTCAAAGAAGAGGTTTAGGGAACAAGCAGAACAAAGGCCAGACTTTGAACAATGGAGCCCTACCTCTAGAAATATAATTCTTACTGCCTGGAAAGCAGCAAAGGACAATGCTCATGAAAGGAACAAATGGTTCTCTGAGGCAGAATGGAGAAAGCATGAGAGTAGGCAGGAGTCTATAGTACAATTCAGAAGGAAGGCTAAGATGGGAAAGCTACCTCCAACTGCTGTGGAGCCTAGCAAGTACTTCCCCAAGCCCTATCATTATTTTGAGAGACAAAAGATCAAGGCAGACAAGAAAGATCTAAAAGGCAAGAAGCCTGCTGATGCTGAGCCTACTGCTGCTGCTGCTGTCAAGGCTAAAGTCCAAGCTGGCAAAGGAATTGTTATCAAAGAACCTGATCAGAAATAGATTAGGAATTAAACTTGAAGCTTGTTGTAATCTTTTGTATGAGAAACATTTTTGTAAATCATTAAAGATGTATTAGAAAAATGTTAGAACAATTTATGATAAATATATTTCATGATTGTTCTGAGTATGTGTCTATTTCTTGTTTATTCTGCAATGTTGAATGTGTATATGTGAGAAGTTTTACATGTTCATGTTAACCCTACTGATTATAATCTGCTTTACATCATTTTGTAATTCTTAATTATGATTGGTGTTTATCATTGACTAAGGGTTATGACTTCTCCAAATAGGGGGAGATTGTTGGGTACATTGGTCAAATGTACCTGATTTGAAGAAGCCTGACCCAACTCAATGATATACATCATAATGTATTTGATGTATGTTTGAGTTATCTGTGCAGGTTAAGAAAGTACTGGACTGAAGCAAAAAAGTTCCAAGTCCATGTGTCGACACCCAGAGGGTAAGTGTCGACACTTGAGAAAGCTTGTGTCGACACCCAGACAAGCAGTGTCGACACTTGGAGTCATTGTGTCGACACCTGGGATGCAGAGTCGACACCAGACAGAAAGTGTCGACACTTGGAGCTGTGTCGACACTCAGTGAAGAAAAGTGCAGACAGAAAGTGTCGACACAAGGAGCTGTGTCGACACCCAGTGAAGCAGTGTCTACACCAGAAAGTGTCGACACTTGGAGCTGTGTCGACACTCAGCAAAAGTCTGCAGAGTCTAAGTACAAGTGTCGACACTCAACACAATGTGTCGACACTATGCAGAAGAGTCAACATTTAAAGTAAGTGTCGACACCCAGCACAATGTGTCGACACTCAACAAAAGGAGTCAGCATTTGAAGAATGTGTCGACATTCAGCACAATGTGTCGACACACTATCAGAAGAGTCAACACTTGAAGTAAGTGTCGACACCCAGCACAATGTGTCGACACTTAGCTAAAGACTCAACACTTGAACAAAGTGTCGACACAAGGAGCTGTGTCGACACTTAGTAAAGAACAGAATTATTTCCAAAATATTCTAAGTACAAGTGTCGACACTAAAGGAATGTGTCGACACTCAGCTGAAGTCTCAACGACAAGAAGGTGTGTCGACACAAGAAGCTGTGTCGACACTCAGCAAGATTCAACATAGAAGACTATGTGTCGACACCAAGAAGCAGTGTCGACACTTGACAGATTCAACACAAGAAGATGTGTCGACACATAGAAGAATTCAGCAAAAACTTGAAGAACAAGTACTTGTGTCGACACTCAATTTCAGTGTCGACACAGGCAGAAGAATCTGTGTCGAGACATACAAGGAATTGTGTCGACACCTTGTAGTCTTGTGTCGACACTTACATAACGTGTGTCGACACTTAGTCTATAAGTGTCGACACTCAAAGACAGAAAGTCTCGACACTATCAGACAGATAGAGATTTTCAAGAAGTGACTGGTTGACATGACAGCTGCCGATCCAGCCGGTCTACAGCAACTGTCAGAGATGTCAGAAGTCAGTTATGAACCGGACCAGCCGGTTAGCATGAAGAAGGCCTATAAATAGGCACCTACAGTTTACAGAAACTGTTGTTGAGGTTGTTGATCAAATTGTTAACAGAGTTCAGATTATTGTTGAAGTAATCATTAAAGTGGTATACTGAGTATCAACACAAGAAGATCTGGCAGTCCAACTGCAGATCTAAGAAGTTGGAGAGAGAGGGCTCCTTCCAAGAAATCAGCCTCTGGAACTAGGCTGAGAAGAAGGATTCAGAATCAATTCTGGATCTTAAGTGGCAGAGGTCAAGGAACAACTGCAGAGGATTCAGCCTTATTCAGTTCTACTCAAGAAGCTTTGAAGAAAGCTAAGTCAGGGTGAATCCAGCTGAGTTCTTCCAAGAACTCATCAAGAATCTCTCAACTCCCCTCCTTTAATTCTGAGTTGTAGAGTTATAATCTGTATTACATTTGAAACTTGTAGGATCCATTGGATCTGAGTGATTGTAAGCCTATATCTATAAAGGCTGAGGGTAGGGCTAGTTAGCCTGAGTGTAGGAGATTGTAATCTCTGAGTGTAGGTCTTGTTGGCTGAGAGTAGGCCTTGGATTGGCTGAGTGTAGGCCTTGATTGGCTGAGTGTAGGCTTTGGGATAAAGCTGAGTTGTAAGGCTTTGGGCTTGAGGTAGGAACCAATTTGGGTTCTGAGACAGTGCAGGAGTTTGGCCGAATCTAGTACACTGCTAGATAGGCGAAGGGGGAATGTAGATGTACCCATATCTTGGGGAACCACTATAAATCACTGTGTGCTGTGCTGTGAATGTGCTGTGTATGTTTGATTATTGCTGATTGCTGTAATAGACTAGTTAGAAATCTGTGATATAACTGTTTGGCTGCCAACAAAGTTAGAAAAGGATTAGGTCACCTATTCACCCCCCCTCTAGGTGTTTAGGTACCATATCTTTCAGCTTTCTTCAAAGCTTCTTGAGTAGAACTGAATAAGATTGTCTCCTTCTGCAGTTGGTCCTTGACCTCTGCCACTTAAGATTCAGAATATATCTGAACCCTTCTTCTCAGCCTAGTTCCAACGGCTGATTTCTTGGATGGAGCCCTCTCTCTCCAACTTCTTAGATCTGCACTTGGACTGCAAGATCTTCTTGTGTTGATACTCTATGTACCACTTTAATAACTTGTTCTTCAACAATCTGAACTCTTGAACCACACAGTTTCTATAAACTGTATGAGCCTATTTATAGGCCTTCTTCATGGTAACCGGCTGGTCCGGTCCATAACTGTCTTCTGACATCTCTGACAGGTGCTGTAGACCGGCTGGAATGGCAGCTGTCAAGTCATCCAGTCATTTCTTGAAAATCTCTAACTGTCTGAAAGTGTCGAGACTTTCTGTCTTTAAGTGTCGACACTTATAGGCCAAGTGTCGACACAAGTTGTGTAAGTGTCGACACAAGTTGTGTAAGTGTCGACACAACTCCTTGTATGTCTCGACACAGTTTCTTCTGCATGTGTCGACACTGACATTGAGTGTCGACACAAGTACTTGTTCTTCTAGCTTTTGCTGAATTCTTCTAAGTGTCGACACATCTCCTTTGTGTCGACACAACTTCATGTGTTGTAAATGTTAAGTGTCGACCCAGCTTCTTGGTGTCGACACATAGTCTTTAATGTAGATACTTGCTGAGTGTCGACACAGCTCCTTGTGTCGACACTTGATTCTTCTGTTGAGACTTCAGCTGAGTATCGACACATTCCCTTAGTGTCGACACTTGTACTTAGAATATTTTGTTGATAATTCTGTTCTTTGCTAAGTGTCGACACAGCTCCAAGTATCGACACTTTCTTCAAGTGTAGAGTCTTCAGCTGAGTGTCGACACATTGTGCTGGGTGTCGACACTTACTTCATGTGTTGACTCTTCTGGTTGTGTGTCGACACATTGTGCTGGGTGTCGACACATACTTCAAGTGCTGACTCTTCTGTTGAGTGTCGACACATTGTTCTGAGTGTCGACACTTTAACTTAGTCTCCGCAGACTTTTGCTGAGTGTCGACACAGCTCCAAGTGTCGACACTTTCTGGTGTAGACACAGTTTCACTAGGTGTCGACACAGCTCCTTGTGTCGACACTTTCTGTCTGCACTTTTCTTCACTGAGTGTCGACACAGCTCCAAGTGTCGACACTTTCTGTCTGGTGTCGACTCTGCATCCCAGGTGTCGACATAATGACTCCAAGTGTCGACACTGCCTGTCTTGGTGTCGACACAAGTCTTCTTAAGTGTCGACACTTTCCCTCTAGGTGTCGACACATGGACTTAGAAACTTTTTGCTTCAGTCCAGTGATTACTTAACCTGCACAAGTAAACTCAACATACATCAAATACATTATGATGTATATCATTGAGTTGGGTGAGGCTTCTTCAAATCAGGTACATTTGACCAATGTACCCAACAATCTCCCTCTATTTGGAGAAGTCATAACCCTTAGTCAATGATATACACCATTCATAATTAAAAATTACAAAATGATGTAAAGCAGGTTATATTCAGCAGGGTAAACATAAACATATATTAATTCACACATGTATACACATACATCAACACAGAACAAATCAGAAATAGACACATTCACAGAACAACCATGAAATATATTGATCATATATTGTTCTAACATTTGGCTTATACATGTTCAGTAGTTTACAAAAATATTTTTCATTTAAAAGATTACAAAATAATCTTCAAGTAAATTCTTAATCTATTTCTGGTCAGGTTCCTTGATAACTATTCTCTTGCCAGCTTGAACTTGAGTTTTGACAGGGGCATCAACAGTTTCAGCATCAGCAGGCTTCTTGCCTTTTAGATCTTTCTTTTTGAGCTCTTAAGCTTTGATCTTCTGCCTCTCAAAATAGTGATATGGCTTTGGAAAGTACTTGCTAGGCTCCAGGGCTGTAGGAGGTAGCTTTCACATCTTTGCCTTCCTTCTGAATTGAACAATGGCTTCTTGTCTGATCTCATGTTTCCTCCATTCAGCTTCAGAAAACCATTTGTTCCTGTCATGAGTATTGTCCTTGGCATCTTTCCAGGCAGTTAAAATTATATTCCTAGAGGTAGGGCTCCATTGCTCAAAGTCCAGCCTTTGTTCTGCTTGTTCCCTAAACCGCTTCTTGGACAACCTTGTCTCTTCTTCTTTCTGTAGAGCCTCTTGCATGGCTTCAGATATAGGTTGAACAACCTTTTCAATATGGACATTGTCCTTGCCCTCAGGTGGGCTATAAATTGAGCTCACATCTGCTTGAATCATTTCAAAGTCTGGAGGTGGATAAATGACCTGAGCTACTTCTGGTTGCTCACCTCCAATATATGCAGTTTGAATCCCAGATTCAGCAACATTGTCATCATCACTGAGTGGAGGATAGCCCAGTGTAGCTCTGATGGAATTAGATATCCATTTGGCATGGTCAAAGCTAGCTTTGACTAAAACTCTCTCCCCCTTTATGACTTCTCTAGCCATATGATCTCTGACATCATCCTTTTGAAATCTGATTTGACTATCCAAGAATCTGATGCCCTCTTTAAAGAATGGTTTGAGCTTTTGAAGTTGATCAGATATAGCTTTCTGGGAGGCTTGGATTGCAGTTTTAACAGCAGAAATTTCTTGTTGAAATACTTTATCAAAGTCAGCTTTAATTGTAGCAGAAGATGTAGAAGGTTCAGCAGCCTTGTTCTTTAACTCAGTGACAATAGCATTATGTGAATCAGTCAAATTGTCATTCATTCTTATCTGATTTTCCAGTATATACCCTTGCTTTAATGCTATGTCATCCACTTGTTCTTTGATCTTCTCCTGGTGGGTTGCCAAGTATACCACTGCATTCCCACCCTTGTGGAAACATTCAGTCATCTCCTTCTTGTTAAGGTTCATCTCAAACCTTATAGACTTTATATCTTGGGCCAGATCAAATTGTAATGACTTCTGCCCTTCATCCACATAAGCCTCTATAGCTTTTCTTTGTGCATCTAGTTTTATCTGCATTGCAATCATTAATGCACTATAATCAACAGTTGGAGCTTGTTGAACTATAGGCTGTGGGGCTAGAGATTTCAGAGCTTTCTTATAATTTTGACTTCTCCTTTTGAAGACATACAGTTTCTTCTTCTTTGCCCTAGCACTCTCCTCATCTTCAGAGGCAGAAGTGCTGGCTATGTCAACCCTATCCTTAGGGCTTGGATGTCTTTCAGCTTGCACATTAGGTGCCTTCTCAGTTTCTTGACTTAAAGGCTCTTCCAGAACTTGTACCTTCTCCCCCTCAACAGCAGCATCATCAGTTTCCTTATCAAAATCTGCTTGATCCAGATTGAGGAACAAATCTTCCATAGTGAACTCTTGTGGAGACTGTGCAGGAGAAATTCTGGGCTCTTCAACTACTAGATCAGGAACCACTTCTAGTACAACAAATGTGTCTTTTATAACAACATCTGGTTCTTGACTATTCAGCTGAGTATGCTGATTAATAGCAGACAAATCAGCATCCTGTATAATAAAATCTAAAGTGTGTAGTTCAGTGAGTACCTCTTGTATGATGGTGGTGGCTTGCTCACTGTCCAGTGTAGATGGTTCTTCTACAACTGGAGGCTCCCCCTTGCTTTGATCCATGTGGATGGGGCTAGCTTGTGGTAGCTCCCCCTGGATCTCAGCAATCTCTTGAGGAGCAGGAGTCTTCACTATAGGCTCTTCCTCTTGGGCATCAGGAGTGAAAACAACCTGTTCTTCACTTTCAGAACTACTTGTGGACACTTGTTCCACAGGAGCTGTCTTCCTTTTCTTCTTTGGAGGAGTATCTTTCTCAGTAATTGTCTTCTCTGGGGTTGGCATTTCCTTGGACAACACCATGTCCCATCTTGAAAAGATCCTTTGATCCATCTTCCTCATGTGGTTTATCTTACTTCCTGCAGCAGTACTCATTACCTCTGGTATGGTACCAGCTAGGTAGAGGCTAATGATTCTGCCCAGATTGGGCTTCTTCAATCTCTCCTTAATCTTCTCATAAACCACTATAGACCAGTCTGTTTTCAGAGTGAAGATTATCCTTGTCATGATTCCAAACATATAGGCAGACACTCTGTCATGCCCTCCAGGCTTGCTGAGTAAGACCTTACCAACAATCTCAGACATGAACTTTCCTTGATTATTCATGCCTTTCCTGTTGAAAACCGAACCTAGCTTCATCTTTGGATCAAGTCCACACCAGGTAAGAGCTTCCCTGGTCTTGGATGCAGTAATTTCTTCTTCATTTGGAGTTTTTGGTAGCTGGAGTACCTTTCTCAGATTTTTAGGGGATACCTTAACCCTTGCACCATGAACTCTGGATTTGATTTTGTATCCAGATTCATCGACTTTTGCTCCATTAAGGAATTCAAGTACCTCCTTCTTCTAAATCTTAGTAGGTTCAGAAATTAAGTATTCTAACCCTGAATCAGCGACTAGGGTTACTACTGCCTTGATTTCTTGATCAGCATCGTCGAAGGCGCCGTGCACTAGCTCATATCCTTCGTTAACGTTCTCCTCAAGCTTAGGTGCCATTAGGGTTTGTAGAAGTTGTCTTTAGAAAAGAGAGGTGTCGACACAGTAGTTTTGGTCTCGAAACTTTGAAAGCGTGTCGACAAACAAAGACAGAACCCTATTTATACCTTTCTAATTCTGAAGATGAACAGGCGGGACAGCCAACTTGAAATGTGTCGACACTGGCAATAAGTGTCGACACTGACTTATAATGTCTCGACACATATGTGTCGACACAAGTTTAGTCAACAGATTTTATGTGTCGACACTTGGTTATGTGTCGACACAACATAACTCGACACATTGTCGAGACTTTACTTAGAAAATTCTGAGTAAAACATAAGTGTCGACACCACTTTGGATGTGTCGACACCTACTGGACATGTGTCGACACTAACATGCTGAAGTGTCGACACCAACATCCTAGATGTGTCGACACCTTTTTACTGAAGTGTCGACACCACTATTCTGTGTCGACATAGACTTGTCTATGTGTCGACACCTTTTTACTTAGCCAATTTTAATTCTGTAAACTTATTCTAAGTTTATCATTCCTAGTTCAATTTTGAATCTATTGAACTTAGCTTCTTCTAGGGGCTTAGTAAACATATCAGTTATTTGATTATCAGTTTTAACATATTCTAATAAAATATCTTCTCTTTCTACATGCTCTCTAAGAAAATGATATTTAATTTCAATATGTTTTGTTCTACTATGTGATACAGGGTTATTAGCTATTGAAATAGCACTTGTAGAATCACAGAAAAGTGGAGTTCTACTTACCTGAAATCCATAGTCCTCTAGCTGATGTTGTATCCACAGAAGTTGAGCACAGCAACTTCCTGCAGCCACATACTCTGACTCTGCAGTGGAGATAGCCACACTGGTTTGCTTCTTGCTACTCCATGAAATTAGTCTCCCACCTAGGAATTGACAGGTTCCAGTAGTGCTCTTTCTATCCTCTTTGCATCCTGCAAAGTATGCATCTGAATAACTTGTTAGATCAAAATCTCCATTCCTAGGATACCAGAGGCCTAGATAGGGAGTGCCCTTTAGATATCTCAATATTCTTTTGACTGCTGCCAAATGAGACTCTTTAGGGCAGGCTTGATACCTGGCACAAACACATGTAGCATACATGATGTCAGGTCTACTAGCAGTCAAGTATAATAGGGAGCCAACTATCCCTCTATACAAGGTTTCATCTACAGGTTTCCCTGCATCATCCTTGCTAAGAGACATACTTGACCCCATAGGATTCTTCATGGTACTGGATGAATCCATACCATACTTCCTTATGAGTTCTAGGGTGAACTTGGACTGACATATGAATAAACCACTTTCAGTCTGTTTAACTTGGAGACCCAAGAAAAACTTCAGCTCTCCCATACTACTCATCTCAAACTGACCTTGCATAAGTTTTGCAAACTTTTTACAAAAGCTGCTTTCAGTAGACTCAAATATAATGTCATCTACATATATTTGGACTAGTATAACTTTGCCTCTAGATTCCCTAAGGAATAGAGTCTTATCTATTTTCCCCCTTGAGAATTTATTCTCAATGAGGAAACTAGATAGGGTTTCATACCAAGCCCTAGGGGCTTGCTTTAACCCATATAAAGCTTTCCTAAGTCTATAGACATGATGAGGTAGAGTTGGATCAACAAAACCTGAAGTCTGCTCCACATAGACTTCTTCTTTAAGATTACCATTTAGGAATGCTGACTTGACATCCATTTGGTATACCTTGAATCCTTGATAGGTTGCATAGGCCAAGAACATTCTTATGGCTTCCAGTCTGACTACTGGAGCAAAGGTTTGATCAAAATCAATACCTTCTTCTTGCCTATATCCTTTAGCAACCAGTCTAGCCTTATTCTTAATGATGACCCCTTGTTCATCCATCTTATTCCTGTAGATCCACTTAGTTCCTATTACATTGTGGTCTTTAGGTTTAGGAACTAATTCCCAGACCTTGCACCTTTTAAACTGATTAAGCTCTTCTTGCATTGCTTCAGTCCATTGTGGATCTTGTATTGCTTCTTCAAACTTTTTAGGTTCAACTTGTGACAGAAAGCTGGAGTAGATTGCAGCATTCTGTTTTCTGCTTCTTGTTTGAACTCCTTATCTTGGATCTCCAATAATCAGCTCTACTAGATGATCTCTAAGATGCCTGTGGGCTGGAGGCATCCTAACTTCTGGTTGAACCTCTTCAGCATTTCCATCATGCTGTACTCCTTGTATTTCTTCAGCAATTGGCACATGTAGTTCTCCCCCTGGACAACAGCTACTGTCATTTACTTGCTGTCTTGCAGCAGGCACTTCTTCTATAGTAAGCTTGTCCATTTTCTTTGTCAAACCTGTGGGGCTGCATACACTACTAGACAACTTATTATTAATAAGTTTAGTTTCATCAAAAACTACAAGCACTGATTCTTCTACAACTTTTGTAGTCACGTTGTAGACTCTATAGGCCTTACTATTATTGTTGTACCCAACAAAAATTCCCTCTTGGGACTTGGCAGTAAACTTAGTTAAGTAAGACTTCCCATTGTTAAGTATGAAGCATTTGCAACCAAAGATCCTGAAATAGGATAGGTTTGGTTTCCTGCCTTTCACAACTTCATAGGGGGTCTTGTTAAGCCTTTTAGTGATGGTCGCCCTATTTATAACATGGCATGCAGTGTTAACTGCTTCAGCCCAGAAATACTCTGGCAGTGATGTATCACTTAATAGGGTCCTACCAGCCTCTATCAAGGTCCTATTTTTCCTCTCAGCAATGCCATTTTGCTGAGCTGTTCTAGGTGAAGAGAATTCTTGAAATATCCCAAATTCTTCACACAGTTTTGTCATGCTATCAGACTGAAATTCAGTACCATGGTCACTTCTAATTTTGACCACTGTATTATTTAGTTCATTCTGAATTTGCTTGACAAAGCTATAGAAGACACTAGGTGTTTCAGATTTCTGTCTTAAGAAGAACACCCAGGAAAACCTTGAGTAGTCATCTACAACTACAAAGGTATAGACTTTCCTACCTAAGCTGTGAACTGGCATTGGACCAAAGATATCCATATGCAAGAGGTATAAACACCTCACAGCATCTTTGTTCTCTATGCTTCTAAAGGTGGATTTAGTCTGCTTGCCCTTTTGACAAGCTGAGCAAATACCATCTTTGACACACTTAACTTGAGGACCATTCCTCACTAACTCTTTGCTAAAGAGTTTGCTAATAGTCTTGTAGTTAAGATGGGCAAGCCTCTTGTGCCATTTGACACAATGAGAGACTGTCTCATCAGCTACAAGACAAACTGGAGAACCATTGTTCTCAATCATAATGTCTAGGCAGTAGACATTCCTCTTCCTATAACCTGTCAAAATGATCTCTTGATCACTTGACCTCTTGATATGACAACCATTTTTAACAAATGAGATGTCATACCCTACATCACTTAATTGACTTATACTTATTAGGTTGTGTTTCAACCCTTTAACATAAGCCACTTGAGTAATGGTAACTAAGTTTGTAGAAATATTACCAAATCCTTTGATGATTCCTTTTTCAGAACCACCAAAGGTTACTTTTGGACCATCTTTTATTGGAATATAGTCCTTTAGTAATCCTCTTGTTCCAGTCATATGTCTGGAACATCCACTGTCCAAGTACCATGTTGGGGTATGGCCACTTGGACTCACCTGCAAAACAGATTAATGAACCTTAGAACCCAAAGAATTCTTGGGTCCTTGGTACTTGTTAGTCTGCAACTTGACAAAACTACCTACTGGCTTTCCACCAGGTAGCTTGCTACTCACTTTGGCACTAACATTGTGCCAACAGTCCACTGCAAAGTGGCCAACCTTGCCACAGCAACAGCATTCAAACTTATTGTACCTTTGCTTAGGTACAGCCTTTGCTGTCTTATCTACAGCAGACTTATTAAATGTTGGGGCTTTGCTCTTGGACTTAGACTTGGACTGCTCAGTCCTTGCAGGTCTAGTAAAGCCTAGTCCAGTCTTGCCTTTATGATGAACAAAATCATCAATTAAAGGTAACACTGACTTAGGTTTAGAAAACCTAGCAACTAAGTCCTTCTCCTTCTGAAGATTGATCTCCAGACTCTTAATTTGATCATTCTTAAAGGTGATAGTCCCCATCTGAATCACTGTTATGTGTTTCAGTCTGGCTATCTCATTCAGCTTTTGATCAAATTGCTTCTCAAAATCTGTTGCAGCAGCTTTAAGATCAGCAATTTCCTTTGCCTGACTTTTGGCTAGGGACTTGCTTTTCTTGTAAGCTTGCAACAGTACCTTATATTCATCTATAAGCTGATGAATATCATCCTCAGACTCAGATACATTCTCATCACTTGATGATGATGAATCTGATTCTGTACTAGAACAAGAAACTGAACTTAGAGTTGAACCTTGTACCTTACTAGGTCCTGGCTGCTCCAGGATTTTGTCACTCTCAGTCAAAGCCATTAGCCCTTGGCATTGACAGTCTTCTTGTTCATAAATAGACTCCATTAACTGCATGAATTCTTCCTCTTCTTCTTCAGCAAACAGCCCTATATAGGCTTCAGCCTCAGACTCAGTTTCTGAAGAAGAGATATCTGATAGAGTCTTCTCCTTCTTGGCAACAAAAGACTTCTCTTTCTTGCCTTTGAAGTGAGCCTTTTTCCTGTCACCAGATTCCTTTCTCTTCTTAGGACAATCTGCAATAACATGGCCCTGTCTATTGCAGCAATAGCACACTATCTTTGAACCAGTTGCCTTGCTTGACTTTGTCCTCTTCCTGTCTTTCTTTGAAGGCTTTTTCTCCTGATAAAAGACTTCCTTTCCCTTTGAAGTAGAAGGTCTTGACCTCCATTGTTTCTTCTTCAAGAATTTCTGAAAGTGTCTAGTGAAGGCAGCAAAGTCTTCATCACTTTCACTGCTCTTAGACTTTGTGCTGACAGACTCATCAGACTCTGATTCAACTACCTCTGGAGGTGGAGTTGATGACTTATTCCTGCACTTTCTGGGAACTTCTGTCTTGAAAGCAACAGTTCTTTCCTTGTGCTCAGTCCTTGTTGATTTCTCCTCCTCCTTCCTCACTGTCAATTGCATTTCATATGACAACAACTTGCCAAACAGTGTAGGAGGAGGAATTTCTCTCAACTTAGCCATTTCTCTAATGGCACAGATCTTTGTGTCCCAATCTTTGGTTAGGGACCTTAGGAACTTGTCATTTAGTTCATAGTTACTGAACTCTCTTCCATAAGACATGAGTTCATTAACTAATCTGTAAAAATTCTTATAGCACTCAGTTATGCTATCACCCTTACCTTGTCTAAAACTCTCATATTCCTGATTTAGCAAGGATTTTCTATCTTGTCTAACTTCTTCAGATCCTTCCATATACACTATAAGAGTGTCCCACATCTCCTTGGCTGTCTTACAGTGTATAAGATTCTGAAATGTTGCATCATCTATGGCACTCACTATAATGTTTTGTGCCCTCTTGTCCATTGTGGCTAGGACAATCTCATCCTTAGTCATCTCAGAGAAATCCTTTGGAGTTCTCTGATTTGCATCCAAAACTGAAATCTTCATGGGCACATAAGGCCCTTACTTTACTGTGATGTAGATTCTAGGGTCAGAGGCTTCCATAAATAGTCTTACCCTTTCTTTCCAGATCCCAAAAATCTCTTTCCTGCATATGGGTAATTTCATGGAACCCAATTCCTTGTGATTCTCAGAGGAACCCATGTTTCTTGATTTTCTTGAATTTCTTGAATCTGTGTTTTGCCTTAGATTGAATCTGCCAAATAGGATCTCCTAAGACTGTTAGTCCTTTTTGAGGAACCTCCCTCTGATACAACTTGAAAGATATGGTACCTAAACACCTAGAGGGGGGGGTGAATAGGTGACCAAATCTGTTTTAAACTTTAATGGCAGCAAATAGTTAATATCACAGATTTCTAACTATTCTATCACAGCAAACACACAGCATACACAGCAACAATCACAGCACAGCACAGTAGACACAGTGGTTTATAGTGGTTCCCCAAGATATGGGTACATCCACTTTCCCCCTTCGCCTATCTAGCAGTGTACTAGATTCGGCCAAAACTCCTCCACTGTCTCAGAACCCAAATTGGTTCCTACACCTCAGGCCCAAGGCCCTACAACTCAGCTTTATCCCAAAGCCTACACTCAGCCAACCAAGACCTACACTCAGCCAACTAAGTCCTACACTCAGCCAATCAAGGCCTACACTCAGAGATAACAATCTCCTACACTCAGGCCAAAAACCCTACCCTCAGCCTTTATAATTATAGGCTTACAATTCACTCAGATCCAAAGGATCCTACAAGTTAAAAATGTATTACAAATATTAACTCAACAACTCAGAAATAAAAGAGGGGAGTTGAGAGTTTCTTGATGAGTTCTTGGAAGAACTCAGCTGGATTCAATCTGACTTAGCTTTCTTCAAAGCTTTTTGAGTAGAACTGAATAAGATTGTCTCCTTCTGCAGTTGGTCCTTGACCTCTGCCACTTAAGATTCAGAATAGATCTGAACCCTTCTTCTCAGCCTAGTTCCAACGGCTGATTTCTTGGATGGAGCCCTCTCTCTCAAACTTCTTAGATCTGCACTTGGACTGCAAGATCTTCTTGTGTTGATACTCTATGTACCACTTTAATAACTTGTTCTTCAACCATCTGAACTCTTGAACCACACAGTTTCTGTAAACTGTATGAGCCTATTTATAGGCCTTCTTCATGATAACCGGCTGGTCCGGTCCATAACTATCTTCTGACATCTCTGACAGGTGTTGTAGACCGGCTGGAACGGCAGCTGTCAAGTCATCCAGTCATTTCTTGAAAATCTCTAACTGTCTGAAAGTGTCGAGACTTTCTGTCTTTAAGTGTCGACACTTATAGGCCAAGTGTCGACACAAGTTGTGTAAGTGTCGACACAAGTTGTGTAAGTGTCGACACAACTCCTTGTATGTCTCGACACAGTTTCTTCTGCATGTGTCGACACTGACATTGAGTGTCGACACAAGTACTTGTTCTTCTAGCTTTTGCTGAATTCTTCCAAGTGTCGACACATCTCCTTTGTGTCGACACAACTTCATGTGTTGTAAATGTTAAGTGTCGACACAGCTTCTTGGTGTCGACACATAGTCTTTAATGTAGATACTTGCTGAGTGTCGACACAGCTCCTTGTGTCGACACTTGATTCTTCTGTTGAGACTTCAGCTGAGTGTCGACACATTCCCTTAGTGTCGACACTTGTACTTAGAATATTTTGTTGATAATTTTGTTCTTT
Organism: Platanthera guangdongensis; assembly: GCA_039583875.1. Taxonomy (NCBI): domain Eukaryota; kingdom Viridiplantae; phylum Streptophyta; class Magnoliopsida; order Asparagales; family Orchidaceae; genus Platanthera; species Platanthera guangdongensis. The sequence continues at coordinate 42,523,670 of CM077147.1, forward strand.
GCTAAGTGTCGACACAGCTCCATGTGTCGACACTTTCTTCAAGTGTAGAGTCTTCAGCTGAGTGTCGACACATTGTGCTGGGTGTCGACACTTACTTCATGTGTTGACTCTTCTGGTTGTGTGTCGACACATTGTGCTGGGTGTCGACACATACTTCAAGTGCTGACTCTTCTGTTGAGTGTCGACACATTGTTCTGAGTGTCGACACTTTAACTTAGTCTCTGCAGACTTTTGCTAAGTGTCGACACAGCTCCAAGTGTCGACACTTTCTGGTGTAGACACAGCTTCACTGGGTGTCGACACAGCTCCTTGTGTCGACACTTTCTGTCTGCACTTTTCTTCACTGAGTGTCGACACAGCTCCAAGTGTCGACACTTTCTGTCTGGTGTCGACTCTGCATCCCAGGTGTTGACACAATGACTCCAAGTGTCGACACTGCCTGTCTTGGTGTCGACACAAGTCTTCTTAAGTGTCGACACTTTCCCTCTAGGTGTCGACACATGGACTTAGAAACTTTTTGCTTCAGTCCAGTGATTACTTAACCTGCACAAGTAAACTCAACATACATCAAATACATTATGATGTATATCATTGAGTTGGGTGAGGCTTCTTCAAATCAGGTACATTTGACCAATGTACCCAACACTTACCATGAGAGACATGTGCAACCCTCTGATCTGGTAATCCGTCCAATGCCGGTTAGTGAAATTGAGCAGACAGTAAGGGAAAGCGCATCAGCTTCATCGGTGCACATGTATTTGAGCCAAGGAGAGGACACGGTTGAGGACTATTTTCATGCATTTGTTGCAATGAGACAACAACCCGAGTTTGTGTTTGAAACCGAGGGGATGAAAATCAATCGGTTTTATGATGGGCTACGTCAGGAACTCCGTTTCTTATTGATGGGTTCTAAGCTTTTGGGATTCCAACCACTGGTGGAGTCAGCGAAACGATTGGAGATGGACTTGACAAGAGCCCAACAAATGCCTGCGACCAGGAAAGTGAGACCTCCAAGGGTTGGAACGTCTACTCACCGTAAGAGGCAAAGAATCGAGAAGCGTACTTGTTATACTTGTGGCCAGGTAGGACACATTGCTCAGGACTGTTAGGATGCTGTTCAGCAGCCAAAGAAGAGCTACAAGTGCTATTCGTGTGGTAAAGCAGGACATAAAGCCCGAGATTGCCGCGTTGGCTCGTAGCCGGCAGGCAATACATACAAAGGACATGTCGACGTGCTAATGTACATAAATAATGGGGCTTCTCATGTATGGATGTACAGTAAGCCGTGTTGGATGGTAGTTCTATGATGATGTTTATGCTATGTGAATACAATACATGTATGTGTGGGATCAACGTGTTTGTATGACAGTCGTGAACACGAATCGATAGTTGATGCTTGATGATTTTTCCCAACCTTATCAGGAGTGGTCAACGTCTGGTTGAGCAGGAAATAGGAGCGTCTTATTTGGAGACGGGAAAAGTAGTGGTGGAGTCCTCTGTGTCCCAGGCGCAATCCTAAATGTTACAAATGTACGATAACCGTATTGATTGCTTTTTGTTTGCATCTTGTGTATGTAGCTTGCGTGTGTTGTGTGCACCACAGGCTTTGCGATGATTCGGAACATGCTGGCGCGAGCACTGTTTGATCCGGATGCATCGCATTCTTTTCTGTCTAAAGAGTTTATAACGCGGCTTGGGATACCGAATCGTATAAAAATAGATAGCGTCGGAGTGGTGTTGCCGAATGGTTGTATGATGCTTGCGGATCAAGCTTGCGATGTGGCGGTGCAAATAGGAAGTTAGGATTTCTGCTTGACTGGATCTATATTGCCGGTATCGGCATTGGCAGATGTGTTTCCCAAGGATCTCCCTGGGCTACCACCCCAGTGAGAGAGATTAACTTCTCGATTAACTTGGTACTAGGTGCGAAACCTGTGGCCCGCTCGCCATCTCGCGTCGCGCCGAAGAAGATGGCGGAGTAGGAATTCCAACTGCAAAATTTGCGAAAGCAGGGTTATATACATCCAAGCATGTTATCTTGGAACGCGCCTGTGCTTTTTGTAAAGAAGAAAGACGGTGGATTGAGGTTATGTATTGATTACCGTGAACTGAATAAGCTGACCGAGAAGAATAAATATCTGATACCCCAAATTGATGAGTTGTTCGATCAGCTGGTGGGATTGACCATCTACTCGGAGTTGGACTCGAAGTCTGGTTATTACCAGTTGAGAATCCGAGAAGGTGACATTCCAAAAACCGCATTTGGAACGCGGTCCGGGCACTACGAGTTCACGGTCATGTCGTTTGGGTTGTGCAATGCGCCCTCGGTATTTATGGACTTGATGCACCGAATATTCCGCGAGTACCTGGATTTGTTCGTGATAGTGTTCATTGATGATATACTGGTGTACTCGAGATCGGAAGTCGATCATGAGAAGCATTTGCGGTTGGTGTTGAATACATTGAGGCAGAATCAGCTCTATGCCAAGTTCTCGAAGTGCGAATTTTGGCTAGCGTCGGTGGCTTTTTTGGGCCATGTGGTGAGTGGAGCGGGCATAGCAGTGGATCCAGCGAAGATAAGGGCCACAATGTTGTCTTCAGTGGCCGAGGTTCGGAGCTTCCTTGGACTAGCAGGCTACTACCGAAGATTTGTTGAAAACTTCTCGTGGATTGCTTTGCCGCTAACCACGCTAACGCGAAAAGAGCAGAAGTTCGTTTGGTCGCCAGAGTGTGCGCGAGCTTTTGAAGAGCTGAAGATTTGGTTGACCACGACGCCTCTATTGTCATCTCCATGTGGTACCGATGGATTTGTAATCTATAGTGATGCTTCAGGGAGCGGCTTAAGTTGCGTGCTTCTGCAAAATGGAAAGGTGATTGCTTATGGCTCACGCCAGCTGAAAGTGCACGAGTGGAACTATCACGTCCATGATCGTGAGTTGGCGGCGGTGATCGTTGCACTAAAGCTGTGGCGACACTATCTTTATGGTGTGAAGGTGGAGATCTATACATATCACAAGATGGTCGTCTGTGCGTACCGAGTTTGGGTACATTGGGGAAAGAACTGATGTATGAAGCGCATTATATGAAGTACTCAATCCACCCTAGAAGCACAAAGATGTTCAGGGATATGAAAAAGCTATTTTGGTGGCCAGTGCTAAAGAAAAATGTTGCTCACTATGTGGCCAAATGTCAGAAACCGGGCGGTTATTTGAAGTCATTGCTGATTCCAGAGTGGAAATTTGACGATATTTCCATGGATTTCGTGCACGGGTTGTCGAGATCTCAGCGAGGGAACGATTCCATCTGGGTGATTGTCGATCGGCTGACAAAAGTGGCACACTTCCTCCCGAACAGGCTGGATGATTCGGTAAAAAGTTTGGCAAAGCTGTACGTGGAACAGATTGTACGGCTCCACGGTGTTCCTCGGAGCATCGTGAGTGATCGAGATGTGTGATTCACGTCAAAGGATTGGAGTATAGTTCACCAGATTTTGGTCACGAAGTTGACTTTCAGTACGGCCTTTCATCACCAAATGGATGGCCAAACTGAAAGAACAAACAGAATGATGGAGGACATGCTCCAAATGTGCGCCCTAGATTTTGGAAAGAGATGGGAAGATCATCTCTACATGGTGGAGTTCGCCTATAATAATAGCTACCAGGCGAGCATCGGGATGGCACCGTATGAAGCTCTGTATGGTCGAAAGTGTCGTACTCCCTTGGCTTGTGTAGAAGCGGGCGAAGCTAGAATTTATAATCGTAATGAAGTCGATGAAGCAAACTCAACCATTCGTGCTATTTGAGAGAGGCTACTTATAGCCCAAGAGCGTCAAGCGAAGTACTACAATGCCACGCACCAGAACATGGAGTTCGCGGTAGGCGATTGGGTCTACTTGAAGATTAAGCCCTTCGAAGGCGTATCCAAGATTCGACGTTTGAAAACGTTGAGTCCAATATATTTGGATCCATTTGAAGTGGTTGAGCAAATCGGAGAAGCTGCGTATCGGCTAGCTCTTTCGGCAGACTTGGGTGGAATACATGATGTGTTTCACATCTCGGTGCTTCGGAAGGCCGTTAAAGATCCAGCTCAAGTGATCAAGGATGATCGTGTGCCGGTGGAGTATGGGCTAACAACGAGAGTTAGACCCATTCAGATCGAGGATCGAGCCGAGAAACAGTTGCGGATCATGATGGTTGGGATAGTTAAAGTCTGGTGGGACAACTGCGGTCGTGAAGAGCTTAGAGGGGAGCGAGAGCAGACCATGCGAGCTGAATTTCCCGAGCTGTTTCTGTAACTGAGTGGATAGGAAAAGTTATTGTAACAAGAAATTTTGATGTTATGACTTTTTAGTTGTTGGTTGCCTTCCTGTGTGCAAATTTCAAGGACGAAATTTCTGGTTGGAGGGGAGGGTTGTAACAGCCCAATTTTTCAGCAGGCAAAATTTTGGGTGACACGGGCGTGTCCCAGGGCGTGTCCTGCTCGGGTGCGGAGTCGTCGTAAGTTCGATGAAAATGAGTTCGACGAACTGCGTTCGACGTTCGTCGAACACGGGAACACGCTAGGCTACACGGGCGTGTACCATTTGAGGAGGGCATGTCCCCCTGTGTTCGACGAACTGCGCTCGACGATCGTCAAGTATGGGGTACACGGACTGTAACACGGGCGTGTCACAGGGCGTGTCCCGCTGTGTCGAGAGGTCGACACTTTTCTCTCGAGTAAGTGGAAAAGTACTCGAGTAAGAGGGCGGTGATACGGGTGTGTCATTCGACACGGTCGTGTCACATCCGAGTACTCGAGTAGTTGGTTTTCTCTCAAGTAAGTCCTCTCGAGTGGGTCTCGAGTGGGTGACACGGGCGTGTCCTGGCTGTCACGGCCGTGTACCCTAGGCGTGACCTGTTTTGGGATAAGGCGGTTGATAAGGTGGTTTGTGCACCTCTTAGTGTGACACGGCCTGTGACACGGGCATGTCACAGGGCGTTTCGGACACAAAACATGATTTTGCGTGTTTTTCGTGGCTGTCCATTCTTCTTCAGCTGTGATCTAACAGCTGAGAGCCTTCCCTGCTTCCTTAAGGCCGAAAAGTGAGAAGGAAGACTCATTTTTATGTTAGCCTTCATCTTTCTACACTTCTAGAGAGAAAGGGAAAGGAAGGAGGAGGAAGAAGAAGAGGGGCTGATCTCTGGTGGAGCTTGAGAGTGTCACAATGAGATTCGAGGCCATCGTTGCGGAGGAAAAGTTGTTGCGGTTCTTTCTAGCCAGCTAGGAGTTCATGGCACTGAAACGGTCTTCAAGGGTAACGACCTTTTTTCATAGCCATGTGAAGGCTCCCTTTTGGCATATGTATATGATTCCCCCACCAAAGGGTGGCTGATGTTGGAAGTCTTTTGGGTTGATTCCTGGAATCTCCTTTGTTGGCATATAGATCCGGAAATGGAGTACGAAATAGGCATGTTGTGTGAAGCCCATCTGGACAGGTTGGTCTGGATTGGTGATGTTGCATACGAACTGGAGAAGACTCAGTGATAAACGCGTAGTTTAGGTCTCGATGGGTTGGACCTGTGAAAGGAAGTAGCAGGAAGTACTGGAGTGGTAGTCCAGGAAAATACTCGTATAATGCTTGTGCTGCTTGTGCTATTGGGTTCTACCTGTGAAAGGAAGTAGCAGGAAGTACTGGATTGGAATTCCAGGAAATACCCTTTGTAATGCTTAATGTTCATTGGAGTCCACCTGTGAAGAGAGTAACAGGAAGTACTGGCGTGGTAGCCAGGAAAGACCCCTGACATTTGTGATATTTGCGGTGTTCACCTGCGAAGAGAGTAGCAGGAAGTACTGGTGTGCCCAAAAAATTCCCGCTAATGTTGTGATATGAGTGGGTGTAATGAAGTACTGGTGCGCCTAGGAAAACACCCAGGCTTGAATGCCAAGAACCGGATCGGTGAGACTAACCCGCGCCTTTGATTTAGCCGCGAGTACGTTGTGCTCGGTGATGGCAAGGCGATTTGAGCAACGGGGGTGGAGGATCCGACCTGCGTTATGTCCATCCGACGTGGACCAGAATGTGCGGTCTGTTGGAGCGCATAGCGAGAGTCTCAGGCCTACGTGTCGTGATACAATGGGGGGCTACGGGCCAATCCCGGTTCACTAAGACTATAAAACTTCGGCTGCACGCCATGGAGTAAATGCTCAAGTGAGTTGCCGTTGGGTTGCAACCCTGATACGGTGGTGGGCAACTAGTTCGCCGATATACCAAGAATGTGCCCTGAGTGCACGGATTGTCGAGCCAAGTGGTTGACGGTTGTGATGGAATGTGTGCTTAAAAGCACATCAGGTGATCTATATATGCTTGTGAAATGATATGCCTGCATGGAAGATTACTGCTGCCCCGAGAAAGGGGTAGGGTCGTTATACTTTGGTCAGCTGAATGCTGACCGTTGCCTTTGTTTGCCACCGTTGGGTGGATTGTCCCTGTACAGGTGCTGGAGAGCCAAGCGGGACGAAAAGGGTTGATGTCCATGCTGCTGCTGCTGCTGCTGTTAGCCCTCGAAGGCTAATTTGGATATGAGTGTTGTGTTTACTTTTAATGTGGTCGGCCTGCGCGCCAATGTTTAGGCCACTGTTTGACAGCCTTGTAAGGCCATAAGGCCAACTAGTTTATGTTGTAAGACATTCCTATCTATATATACAATGTAGAGTTGTTTTATATGTTGGACATTCAAGTGTGGAGTTCAATGGTTAGTGTAGGCTTCCCCTAGAATGCATTGTATTAGGGTGCAACGCGCTACTCTGGTATCATCCCGTAACTTCATCGCCTTTTTTGTGATATATGTTGTGGGGCCCCGGCCGGACCATACGGGTGGTGACGGAGACAGTGCTTGCGGTGTTACAGGCACAGCCTACTGGACAGGCAAGGCCTGCAGGAGTACCAGTACAGACTGGTGTCCGACAAGAGCGTGCTGCAGCTGTGGTGGAGGTGCAAGCAATAGACGAGTCATTGAAAAGCTTTATGGAGTTTCATCCACCTACGTTTGGTGGAGCACGTTCCCCAATGCAGACGGAAGATTGGTTGGCTCGAGTAAAGAGGATCCTGTCTTCAATCAGGATGGCGGAGGAGCAGAAAGTGACGTTAGCAACTTTTTTGTTGGAAGGAGATGCGAGACTGTGGTGGGACGAGATGGAGGTGCATCACTTGGCAGGTCGTGGATTAGCGGAGGTTTCAATGGATGAATTCTCCCGATTGTTTTTAGACAAGTATTTGCTAGTGTCGCAGTGGATTGCGTCGGAAAATGAGTTTCAACGCCTGGTGCAGGGTGAGGCAGATATTGATGCATACCTGCATGAGTTTACCAGACTGGGGAGATATGCGGGGCCTACCTTCGCGGAGGAAGCGCAAAAGACGAATCGATTTTATGAGGGACTGCGGGATGAGTTAAGGTTGGTCCTCCCGAGTTTGGTGAAGCAAGGCTTCCAAGCGTTGGTTGATATGGCCCGTGCTTTGGAAAAAGATTTGAAGCGGGTACAAGAGAAGAAGAGACTGGCAGTGGAAAAGCCAGAGTTTAAAGTGCCGCAATCGGAGCAGTCGGAGTTTAGAAGACGAGAAAAGAAAACGTTTAGGCCTATGGAATCAGCTCCGTCGACTGTTTCTTCAGGGGCGACTTCTGGGCCAGGACGTGTTGATACACGTATATGTTATAACTGCGGGAGGCAAGGACACATAGCGAAATTTTGTTGGAATGCCCCTGTAGGAAGTGAGAAAAAGACAGGTTCATCTTATGAAGACAAGGGTAAAGCAGTGGCCGAGTCATCTGCATCCCGGACGCAACCTCAATTGCATAATTTGGAAGTGCAAGAGCCGCAAAGCTCACTTGATGAAATTCAGCCTCGAGTGTTTAATTTGGCTCTTACGCGAGAGATGCAAAAGCGGGAGGCTGAGCGAAAGTAAGGATAGTGACTTGTATCACTTGGATGATGTTCATATTGTATATATATGATGACTCACTAGTAAGGTGAATCCTGATAATGTACCTACTGAGGATATTTTTGTACATATCATGTTGTATATGTCATGTTATATGTTGACTTGTTGGTGCACCCGTGTGATATGGAAGTGATCGTTTGATTGTGATATAGCTCGATGATGTGTTTGTTTTTCGATCACTTTATAAATTTTGTGGCTGCATGTGCACAGATGGAAGTTATGGATGTGTTCTATGTATGTGTTGTATGTTTGGTTTGTTTGTGTGATGCCTTGGGGTGAGACAAGTCGTGGCCGCTGAGCTCAAACCCGGCTCGCTTTGTTCGAGTGCATGGTTGTGAATGGTGCAACATTCAGTGGTTGTGTGGCTGATTGGAGTGAGCCAAATTTCGAGGATGAAATTTTTTTGAAGGAGGGGAGGGTTGTCACAGCCCAAAGTTCAGAACGGGAAAATATTGGTTGACACCGCCTGGTACACTGGCGTGTCCCAGGGCGTGTCCTGCTTGGGTTGAGTGGTCGATCGCATGTTCGACGAATTGTGTTCGACGAATTTCGTTCGACAAATGTTGGTCGACGAAGTTCGGTCGACGAATTCTTCGGGAGGTACATGCCCTGTGATACGGGCGTGTCGGGGGGCGTGACCTAGGGCGTGTCCTCCCCTGGTCGACGACTCTCTCTAGGTCGACGAACTGCGCTCGACGATCGTCGGGTAGAGGGTACACGGCCTATGACACGGACGTGTCACAGGGCGTGTCCCGCTCATACTCGAGTAGCTCTCGTGTAGGTCGAAATGTACTCGAGTAGGTGGAAAAGTACTCGACTAAGAGGGGGTGACACGGGCGTGCCATCCCTGTTGGACACGGACGTGTCCTTTTTGGGTACTCGAGTAGTTGGTTTTCTCTCGAGTAAGTCCTCTCGTGTAGGTCCCGAGTGGGTTACATGCCCCGTGTCACGGGCGTGACTGGGCTGACACGGGCGTGACATGGGCGTGTCACCTTGTCGTGGATAAGTTTGGATAAGGCGGTTTGTGCACCGCTTAGGGGACACGGTCTGTGACACGGGCGTGTCACAGGGCGTGCGAGACCCTAGAGAGCTGTTTTCAGGAAATTTTTTGGCCGTTCCTTTTCTTCCTATGGGATCTGATGGTTCAAATGTCTCCTTGTTGTTATATGGTCGAGAAATGAGGATTATCTCCTCATTTTCTTCTTCTTCTCCTCATTCCAAGGGAGAGAAAGGCCAAGGGATGGAAAGAAGGAAGGAGGAAATCCGCTGCTGGAGGAGCTGCGGAGTGCGGATTGAAGATCCGAGTTCGGGTTCGTGGAGGCAACGCTGAGACGGTGATTTCCATCCGGCAGATTCATGGCTTCGAAGCAATCTTCAAGGGTAATGATCTCCTTATTGGACATCGAAGTCCTCTCTTTATGCATGTGCGTGGAATCCTCCACCAAGAGGTGGATGACGGAAGTGATTCCTTGGTTAAGTCTACATCTAGAGCCGGAAGTGTGGAGTACGGCATAGGCATGCTGTGTGAAGCCCATCTGGACAGGTAGTCTGGATTGGTGATGATCATGGGTAAACCAGAGAAGACTCCGTGGATTTGATGCTGTGAAAGGTTTATGCTTTGATTGCATGGTTGTGTATGGATGAATGAATATTCGTTATGGCTGTATGGAGGCTTTGGTTAAGCTCCTGGTTATGTGAGAGATCAATGGGTAGCATGGCTGGGGGAAACGTGGAATGAACCTAGCATGTTACATCACATGGTGTGGGTTGATCGGTATTAGTGAGGATCGATGGGTGGCAATGTTTGGGAGGAAGTGAGGTGGACCCTACTTGTTGCACCACATAGTGTGGGTCGATCGGATATAAGTGAGGGGTCGATGGGTGGCAATGCAAGGGGAGCCTTGATATACTTGGCTGCCACACCACATGGTGTGGGTCGATCTGCTCTGATTGTTTGTGAATGCTGTGAGGTAGTACCTCTGCGTGGTATGGACGGGATGTCGCCAATAGTAAGATTGGTGGACTAGGATTGAACCGCCCAACCAACAAGCGAAGAGCCTCGATCGGCGGTGTATGACTGGTATATCCGGTACACCCAGAAGGTGCCCTGAGTGCACGGAGCGTCCGGTGGAGACCGTCGTTTGTGATATGGACTGTGATTGATAGATTGAAATAAATGATGATGGCTATGCATACAGGGAAGGAACCACTACCCCGGGTAAGGGGTGAGATCGTTATAAGTGGTCAGCTAATGCTGACCGTTACTTTGTTTTTTGTTTGGATTGGATGGTGAATTACAGGTGTTGCTGCTTGAATGGCAATGAGCGTAACGGAGGATTGCTGCTAAAGGGCCTTGAATTTCGTGCGAAGAAACGTGGTTGGATTTCATGTGTGGTCGGCCTGCGTGCCGATGTACGAAACTGTATTTGTGCAAAGAGAAATCTGTAAGGCCTTAAGGCCAGTGTGTGTGAGTTGTATACATTCCTGGTTTGAATATATAAATGTGGAGTTTATATAGTAGTGGACATTCTCTGAGTTGAGTTCATGTTAACATAAAATGTTGCTCTAGAATGGATTGAGTTAAGATGCGAGTAGATTTTGATTTCCACAAGTAATTCTGCCACTTGTCTGTGACATCTGGCGTGGGGCCCCGGCCGGACCCACCAGTATATGTCGTGTGACGAGTGGGGGCGTTACACGTTACAGCTGTAGGCGGGTTGGCTTGTGGACCGACCATGTCCAAACGGACTGGGCGGACTGGTGAAGGCTGATTGCGGGCTGGGGGAGGTGATCCTATCAGCTAGGGCGGTGACCACATCTCTCTCTGTGCCTATAAATAGGACCCCCGGTGACAACATAATTATCAAAGAACAGTAAGCACAAACTCGCGTTGGAACCTGCGGTCTGATTTTTCTGATTGCACGGCTTGCTGAAGTAACTTGTCTGTGCAGGTTGTGCGGATAGGACCAAGCGGCTTTTCTTCTAGCTGGCGACTTGGGGCAGTTCGCGGATAGCAATCTGTGGAGTGCAGAAGTTCTGAAACGACAATCTGGTTCTAGAGGTTGTGGACTGTGTTCGTGTTCGAGCGGCTAGTGCAGTGTGCCGGTCTCGGCGGTCTGACGGACAGCAGTTGCGGTTTGTGGCAGTTTCGGCGGACTCTGTTCTCTGGCCGCAGTTATCTTACTGTTTTTTGTTCCGTTGTTTTTCATGCTGGCGAAACCATGTCTCGCCATGTATGTCTCGCCTTGTAAGAAGACCGCTATTATCAATAAAGATTTCTTGTTGCTGCATGTGTCTCTGGCTGTGATCTAACTTTTTAGTTGATATAATTACTACTCATTGCAAGATCCGAAAAATTTTACAGGCGTAACTACCATAACCACCTCCTGGAGGCTATAAAAGGAGTCGCATGCCTCCTCATTTCTGACCCTTTTTTCTCTCACCCTTCAAATCTTTCTCGGGACGAAGCTCTGTCAAATTTCTCCTACAAGCAGCTTTCGAGCCGCACTCAAGCCGCACCCGAGCCACGTTCAAGCCACGTGACGAAGCCCAATGGCTCGGTTTCCAAGTGACATTCGCAACCGCAAACTCAAGTATTCCGCTCTCACGTTCAGTGCCAGCAGAACGCCCACTGAAGCGCACCATCGTAAATTGCAATTTGTAACAAACTACAGGAGCGACGGCCTGTCGTCCCCCATGTGCTAAGTATTCTCTCACCCCAAAATTGTAACGAGATGTGGTCTGTCGCCCTTGATTCGACGAACAAGTTGTAATAACAAAGAAATAGTGGACTTTGACCGGCACAGATTCGCTCACGTGATTTTTTACCCAGTTGAGGGATTTTTCCACGTTAAAACTTCGTGTGTGCGATCGATTTACTACATTGACTGTGTGTGCGCTCGACCGTTCCGATATCTAATACGGTGCAGATTATTCTGGTCCGACCGAAACGTCAAATTAGACCGCAACATACTTGTAGCGTTCTCAATTATGTGCTCAATTGTGAGCACTAATCATTTAGATTTTAGACAGAACTTAGCATCCGAACATTTGTATTTGGCTTTATGTCTTATTACATGTATAGTGCAGTGTGAGTTAGCTTCAAAAATATTCAGTTTTATCAATTATAGAGAATATTATAAATTATTGTAATATTTGAGAACAAAAAAAATTGTTAGAGTTTTTAAAATTTTTAACTTGTAATATCAAAAATTCGATTTGCAGATATAATTAAAAAAAATGAGATTTTTGGTATTTTGACCGAGATTATTAACGCTAAAATGAGATTATTTGTTTGTTTGATAGAGTTATCTTTAGAATCATTATTTTGACTAACAAACTGCATTCCAATTCCGTGAAGTTACATAAAATAGTAATTCTTTAGAATCATTCTTTAGAATCATTCTTTAGAATCATTGTTGTTCTTGCGGGCAGACGCGGTGTCCCGGTTGGACCGGAGTAACTGGACCGTCTTAGCTCTCGGGACGGTCGAGCGCGCACACAGTCAGTGAAAAGAGAGCGAATTGACACAAGATGTTTTTACGTGGAAAAACCCCTCAACTGGGTAAAAAAACACCTGACCGGATTTGTGCCAGACAAAGTCCACTATTTGCTCGCGGTTGCAGGGCATTTGGGGAATCGAGGACGACAGGCCGCTGCTCATTACAATTTAGAGGTGAAAGATAATTTTCTGACTCGCAACGGGCAACAGGCTGCGTCGAAGGAGTGCTAAACGCTAACTTGGTGGCTGGTGTGCTTAAACGCTGGCGGTTATTGTCTTCTTCCTTCTCCCGCGCACTTGGGGACTTGGGTCGTAGGCTTCTTGAAGACGACTCAAGGGGGGAGTTCGGCAGAGCTCTAGCCTGAGGAAGAAGAAGACTCCGTGGCAAAAACGGTGAGAAATGAGGAGCTCTGAGACTCCTTTTATAGCCTCCAGGAGGTAGTTATGGCGGACCCCCCACTAACTTAGTGGCTTAGTGGGTGGTTACTTGCAGATCGGACGGCAACGGATGCCCAGTAACGATCGGACGGTGGTCGACTTGCATGCGGCGGCGGCAGGTGGCGGGCGACGGGTGGCGGGCGGCGGGCGGCCAGCAGCCGGCGGTAGTTGCTAAATGGGAGGCCTCCATGATCTCTCCTATTATGATGGAGATCATGAGGGGAGTGGGTTGACTAATCAAACACATGATCTCTACAATAAGATGGATCATGGGTGAGATGGTTAAGTGCACACTCATTCTTATATAAATGAGACTCCATCACCATCAATTGCCCCCCAAATCCTCTGCTGTCGAAGGTTGGCTTGAGCGAGAGAGCAAGGATTTTCTCATGTCTTCCTTGACCAGGACGGCGTCCAGCGACAGGCCAGAAACGTCCGCGAGCTGCGCCCGACGAGCACAGGTAACGTCATGTTAAAAAATCTCCGCAGGAGAGGGGGAACGACGCGCCCACGACCAGACAGTGCCACGACGTCCATCGCGCAAGTACACGAGGGGCGCACGGAACAAGTTGCGCGGGGTGCGCGCCCGGCCGCGCGCGCGTGACAGTAACACGCTGCGATGCACGCGTTGTAATGACCCTAGCCGATCCAACGTGACAACGTCACGGCTCCGCTCTAGGCATCGCTACCGTGCTGTAGCTCAAGCACCCCAACCCCTCTCCCTGCAGCTCAACTGGTGATGAGAAGTGAATGAACTCCATAGTTAAGCGTGCTTGGGTGAGAGTAGTACTGGGATGGGTGACTTCCTGGGAAGTCCCCGTACGGCCCAACTTAACTGTCGAGTTCGCTCATCAAAGGGAGGCTGTGGCCACCAACAACCCGCCTGTGGAGGAAGAGGGGTTCGGGTGCTTAGGCTGCAGTCCGGTAGCGTTGCCTAGAGCGGAGCCGTGACAATGTCAAGTTGGATCGGCTAGGGGTGTTACACGCGTTTCGGGCGCGGCGGGCACGGTGGGCGGCGCGCGCCGCTGTAGCGCACGGCGCGCGCGCGCTCTAGCGATTGTCGCTGGGCGCGTGCGCGCATGTATTTGTGGGGTGCACTTGCGCTTGTGGGCGTACCCCTTTGCGGGGTCTGTAAAGCTACTTTTTACACGTGCATGTGCACGGGGCCATCCCTCGGCCCGTTTTGAAGGTTTTACCGTTGCGTGTTATGCCTCCTATACTGCGTCTGATTTTTCCTTGCAGGTGACAAGGCTCGAGGTGTTCCGCGAGACCACCGCGCCGACGCTCTTCTCTTACAGAAGACCAAATTGTCATTTGGAAGAAGAAGTTCGGGCTACCTGCTGGTTTGGAAGTGAGAATTCAGCATGCCAATGAGAGAATGTAGAATCCCCCCCCCCCCCCCCCGTGGCTAGCTGACAGTTTGTGAGAGCACTTTAAGGTCTGGCTTTCGATTCCCGCCTTGCGAGAAGGTGACCGAGATCTTGAAATTTTGTGTGGTGTTGATCTCCCAGTTCACCTCGCTGAGAGTTGTGCGTCTTATAGGCATGATTGTTTTCTTCTGTGAGCGTGGCGGGAGACTTACGTTGGAGTGCTTTTGAGAGTTGTGCAATGTCCGCTCTGATGGTGGGGAGCGCGTGGAGATTCACAACAACAAGATTTGGCTTAATTTTGAGGCTCGGATAGACCATCGCCACGGGAAGACCCTTTTTGGCTACATCAGGAACCCTTGGGGCTTGCCGGAGGTGTGGAATTCGCTTCCCGACCTTTGTCGCCGTCGGAAGGGGAAAGAGCGGGAATTTTTCCCAATTCTGGGGTTTTCGGGGCCTCGCGAGTTAGCCAATCACTTGTTCAGTATTTTCTCGTTTGTGAAGGAGAAGCGCTTGTTGCAGTGCGACATTTCTTCATATTCTTTGCAGAGTATATAGGCACCTTCCGGTGGCAGTCGGAAGCGGAAGGCCGTTGTAGTTTCTCGAGGTGGTGGTAGCGTGGTGCCTTGTTCGTCTTCTCCAAGTGATGCTTCTCTTTCCAGTGGTCGTGGATGTTCATCCCCCGAGGTGCAGGTGCTTGGTTCGTCTGCCCCCCAGTCTTCTCCTACGGAGGTGGCAGCTCCGAGGCTATCTTCTTTTTCGAAGGCGACGGATGAAGTAGTAAGCGCTCTTGTTCATGTGAAATTTTCAATCTTTACCTTGTTATGCTAATTTTCATTTTTCCTTTGTGCAGGTTGACACTCAGGACCGAACTGTCGTTACTTGGAAAGACCATTTTGTGAGCCTGAAGGACGTGTATTTGGCCCTTAAGGAGAAGCTCAGGTTGACGACGAGTTCACTTGTCTCTGCGAGGGAGGAGCATGCCCGCAACGTTTCACGATTCTGTCAGATAGGGTCCGGGCTGAAGTCCGAGTTGGAGGATGCACATGCAGCATTGGAGGTAGAGAAGACACTGGTGGAGAGGACCACCCAGATGTTGACGCATTATCAGGAGGAAGCCACCAGTTTGGAGACTTGTCTGCGGGCGTCGAGGGCCCAAGTGGATATGTTATCTTCTGAGGACCGTGTGTCGGAGTTGAAGGCCGTTGGACTTGTCGAGTACCTGCAGTCGTTAGACTACATGAGTGTTGAAACTGAAATCTCGGTCTCTCGTGGAGTTCGCCGTGATCGCGCACCTACTTCTCTCCTGCAAGTAAAACAACAAAAGAAACAAAGAAAAACGGACCCAAGGGCTCGGCGGGGAGGACTCACCACACACCCGGAAGACCTTAGAATGCTTCCCCTCCTTAGCCACAGGCCGAGCTAAGTCTACCTCAGAAAGCGCTAGAGGACCAAGGAGCAAGTGAGTCTGAAAGCATGCTTTTTGAGGTGCCCCTTGGGTCTTATTTATAGATTTCTGGAAACTGCCTGCAAATAGCCAACCTCCGCTGTTTTGAACAGCTATATGCAGTCCAACTTGGTCTGCCAATAGCTTAACTCTGTTGTTCCAACAAGCTATTCGCACCCATGAGGAGGTCATCCAGGTAATTTCACCCCCTGGGCCCCACCGGACCTGTCCCAGTGATATGGAGGTCAGCTCGCCACTATTCTCTCCTCGCGAGAGGCGGGTGCGACCTGGCTCCCGCAGCTCGCCTACTCTTCCTGGGCGAGCGCGAGCCGGGGTGCCGTGACCTGCCAGTGCCCGTGCCGAGGCGGGCCGGCGGCCAGGTCGCGTATAGGAAGCGGGCTCACGGCCAGGCTTCAAATTGTAACCATGAGAGCCCCGGAGGGAGGCTCGCCGATCTGGACTCGTCAGGCTCAACTTCGGACATTAGTTCGACGAATGGCGAACCCAAACTCTGCTCGACGAATGGCGGACCAGAACTCTACTCGACGAATGGCGGACCAAAACTCTATTCGACGAATGGCAGGCGAGAACTCTGCTCGACGAATGGCGGGCGAGAACTCTGCTCGACGAATGGCGGACCAAAACTCTGCTCGACGAATGGCGGGCGAGCTAGAAGGGGGAAGGGACCAGCTCGTGCGGCTCACTCGCCTGACTTCGACGAGAGCGAGCTGGCCGTCTGCTGCCTACCCGCATGTTGTTCTGGTGCGGGCCAGGCGCCTTGGTCCGCTCGCCTGGCTTGGTGGACACACTCAGCGAACACGGGGTTGTACACAATCCCCACTCTTTTTGAACTTGACCAAGCTCGGAAAGAATCATCCAACCCGCGTGTTCGGTGAATGCTGTGGTGAGCTGTCATGGAATCTTTTGGTGGGCCCCACTCCCTGACTATAAATACACCACCAAGTCCTCAGGTGAATCCTTACCTTCTTGTGCCTCTCTGAGTGAACTGTAGTCGCACCATGCCAGTCAGTGAGGAGGTGCGAGCCCGTCTGGCAGGTGCGAGCCAGAAGACTCAGGAGGAGGCCCTCGAGGCCGCTCCGTGGCTGGCGCGCGGGTCTCCCGGCCCTCTCTTCAGGCCGGTAAAAGGAAAGATTGTTAGGCAGTCCCCGGTAAATGACTTCCCGGGCTCCAGCTCGGCAGTTGGCACCAAAGTCGTCCCTGAGGTATGCTCACCTCCCTCCTAGCCTGTTGCTTCAATTCTAACTTTTTACCCCGCAGGTACTGCCGCGCGAAGAGGAGGGCAGTGGGGGGAGGATCACTCTCTCTTGCTGGCAACCGCGCGGGTCGCCTCCCCCTTGGGCCAGGGGCATCCTCCGCCGGATACCTCTCGGTCGTCGATTCCTCCCGGGCTAGGGAAATCACTCACAGCTTTTGAAGGAGAGCCCTTCCAGGGACGGTCGGGCTCCTCTTGACCGTCTACTAGTGCGGAGGACGTGCCTACCCCAGGTAAGCACGCACTCGGCGTTTGTTCTGTTCTCGCCTGTCACCTCTAAATCTCTTCTTTGCAGGATACAACGCGATCTCCTCTGAAACCGAAATGATTGAGGGGTATTCGCCTCCTCCTGACGTGGAGGGGGTTGCGGAGTATCTTGGCAACTCGGCGGATGCGATGGGGATGAAGAGACAAGTGACGCGGCTCTTCCAGAAACATACTCTGCTGCTTCAGGAGCTTTCAGCTGGGTGGACCGGGATAAAACTGCGATCGAGGCGCGATTCGCGGCCTTGGAGGGAGTGCGGCGCCCGGCGGAAGGGGAGGATGTTACTTCACCATGCGCGCATATCACGCGGGCCAAGGAGCGACTCAGGCATGCCACGGAGCAACTCGGCTTGGCCCAGCAGGAGCTGGTGGCGGTTCACGACTACCATTACCCTCGCGTGCCGCCCCAAACCGGGACGCGGGGGCGGGGTAGGTGGAAATGGATCCAGTACTGACCCGCCTACCCCTTCCCCGCGTTCTGATCGCCGGGCCAGGCCACATCCGGATTCCAAACCGACTAGTTTAGAGAGGCTTCCCACTATGAAACTCTTTTAATGTCTGTAATAATCTGCGACTTCTCTTGCCCGTCTGCGGGTCCGACTTGTGATTCCTGATGTGTGTTATCTTTTGATTGTTGTTGTTTTGCTTTCCTTGGGGGGGAAATGGACGGAGCCGTCATGCTTGCCCATGCTTGCCCATGTTTGCCCAGCTCGCCAACCTGATCTTGGCGGGAGCGGACCGGGAACTCATGGGTTGCGAGCTTCCCCGGCTCGCTCAGAGTTCTTGACGGGTGCGAGCCACAGCTCGCCCTCCCCTTGCGCGGACGCGGGTGGGCATGACCCGCTGCTGAGTGGTTTTGGCGGCGTGGTTGCGAGCCGGGAAGTCGAACCGTCAGGCCTGATTGTTTCTATCCGCACTTTTCCCGCCGACGGAAGATTTTCCCGCTCTTTTCCTCTCTATAAATAGGCCTTGCCGGCCCTTGTCCATCCACCATACTCAAGCTCTTTCTCCTCTCCTGCTCCATGCGAACCCCGACTCGCGTGCGCTCTCCAGAGGTTTCCTCGCTCGCTCGGTAAACCTTCTGTGAAAGGGCGGCGGAGGCGACGACGCGGACGGGCGGAGTAAGTGTGCTTGGACCTTTTTTGAGCATGACTTCCCCCATGCCGCTATTTCTGAGAGAGAGTACTTAGACGCCCTCAACGATCACGTTCCGCCTGGATTCTCGGTGAGGCGGCCCGGGGAAGGGGAGAAGATAAACGATCTCTCCGGAGATGAGCTCGTCATTCCCCTGGCTCATTTTGAGGTGGGTCTCTGGCTCCCCCTGTGGCCGGAGGTTCGTCAAGTGTTGAAGTACTTCGGGGTCGTCATAGGCCAGATGACCCTGAACTCCGTGGCGGTCATGGTCGGGTTCGCCTGCTTCTTGCGGGAGGAGCGAGTCGAGTTCAGTCTTGTGGTCTTCCGCAAGCTGTTCTCCTTCCGCGCGAACCGGGACGGCACCGCCTACTTCTCCAGCGCCAACCTCAAGGTGTGGGAGACCGTCAACAAGAGCCACAACTGGCTCAAGAAATTCATGTTCGTTAAGGGGAACTTCGACAACGTCCCTTTTTTGTCGGCGCAGCTCAGCGAGGCGAGCTACCGCTCGCCCAGCCTGGGGCGCCATGAAGCCGACCTGTGGGGGTTTTTTGCTGGGAAGAACTTCAAGGTCGCGTACTTGCGTCGCAACCTGGACAACCTCGTCGTCGTCTCGCCCGGGGGAGGTTAGCTACTCGCCATTGTTCTCTGCTTTCTTGTTTTTGTACTCCCGCTTCACCCCTTTTCCTCTTGATAGGCGAGCGGGACATCCCCCTTCACCACCCCCCCCCCCCCCCCGTCCATTATGAGAGTGCCAGGGTTGCCTCCAGCGAGCTCGCCCGCACTCAGGCCACTGACGCCGCTCAGCGCGATGTCCAGGTGGTTCCCGCCAAGAAGCGGCCGGGCCGCGAACAGCCTACACCTCCCCCACCCAAGAAGGCGAAGACTGCGGGGGAGGTACTCACCGTGGGCCAAAGAAAAGGCAATGCCCCGGCGGTTCAGCCGGCCGAGGATCCTGCCCTCGTGACCGCCTTGACCAGCGAAACCCCCGACGAGGCGGCGGGCACTTCCGGGCCGCCGGAAGGGGTGCAAGCCGCCGCGAAGCCGGTGCCGAAGGGGAACCGCAATTTCGGCTACGGCGAGAAGTACCTGGACGAGCTCGGCATCCCGCTTCTGCTGTGGGATAGGGAGTCAAATCGCGCGGTGGTCTCGACCCTCCTGCCGAGCTGGCTGGAGTAGGATACCATCGGCGGGGAGGCCTATAACTTCTCATTCGGCCTCTACTCGCGGGAAGATGCCGCCATTTATGACAAGGAGGCGACGCGGGCGTTAGTGCATGAAAGCGCATGGACTCAACTCCGCGGCTTGAAGCTGGCCCATATGGTCGGGCGGCGTTGCACCCAGTTGGAGCGGAACGCCACCTCGCTCAAGAAGTTGGCGGATGAGAAGGAGGAGGCCCGCAAGCTCGCTCAGGAGGAGGCAGATCTCCAGAGAAAGCGGGCCGACGCGGCCGATGCGACCCTCGCTCAGTACTTGGGAGGGGTGGTACGTCTCTCATCCTTCACCCACTTCTACTTGTCATCACTCCCTTTTCCAGCCTACCCCCTAACCATCTTTTTCTTTGTAGGATGCGGCGACGGCCAGCCGTCTGGGCGCCGAGATCGCTACCCTCGGCTAGGACAAGCAGGCGCTGGAGGCGCGGGTGCGCGAGCTGGAGGCCGCCGCGGCCACCCCTCCGCCAGCCAGTAGCAGCTGCCCGCTGGAATACCATTCCGACGACGAGCTGGAGGTGTTGATGCAGAAGAATGCCCCCAACGCCGCGAAGTACACGATGCAGATGCTGCGGCGGGCCGACCTCCTCAAGAGCGAAAGTGCGGGTCTCTCGGCGAGCGAGGAGGTGTCGGCGTTGTTACTTCCTATGTTGGACCCCGGGGATAGGTCCTACTAGCGCCTCTAGGACTTCTCGCCCAGGATCTCGCGTCGCCCTCGCCCCTGCGACTTGCCCGTTATATGTTTACATGTATATTTTTTGTTGTTTGAAATGTAAGCGCGAGCCGCGCCATGACTTTGCGAATGTTCATCTATTCCTGTTCTTATAAATGCTTCCTCGCTCTCCTTATGTGCATACTTGTTGTTTTTTGCGTGATGTAAATTTTTCTTTGCTGTGTTCACGGCCGGCCATGAGACTTCCGCTCGCGGTCGTCCATTTCGTGTCATGCCGGCGAGGTCGTACGCTCACTGACTTAGTTTGGGAATCGTAGGGGACTTATTAGCCATCCCGCGAGCGGCGACCTGCCTCCACAGCTCGGTCCCGCTATGCCGATTGCTCGCTCATTAAGAGGGGCGAGCCGGCTCGACGCTTATCTGATTCATCGGGTTCCTTACGGGTCGACCCCCCCTTGTGATGCGACCCAGGTTCTTGCCCCCTTTGGCCGCTACACTTGGTGCTGGGCGATTAAGCTAGTCTTTCTCTTACTGACTTTTGCAAATCCTTCCCCATCACCCGGACATCTGGGCACCCCGAATTCTAACACTGCTTTGCTTATCAAGGCCTGCCCTGATAGTTGGTGAGGAACCAGAGTCTCCCCCAACGAGTGATATCTAGCCCTGCCAGCGAGGTGAGAGCTTGGCAGCGGGATCTGCTCGTGGTCTGAAGGTGACACCGAGTGACATCCAGCCCTGTTAGCTAAGTGAGAGCCTGAAAGCGGGATATGCTCGGGGCCTGAAGGTGACACCGAGTGACATCCAGCCCTGCCAGTTAAGTGAGATCCTGACAGCGGGATCTGCTCGGGGCCTAAGGTTGATACCCTCGAGTGACATCCAGCCCTGCCAGCTAAGTGAGAGCCTGACAGCGGGATCTGCTCGGGGCCTGAAGGTGACAACGAGTAACATCCAGCCCTGCCAGCTAAGTGAGAGCCTGACAGCGGGATCTGCTCGGGACCTGAAGGTGACACCGAGTGACATCTAGCTCTGCCAGCTAAGTGATAGCCTGACAGTGGGATCTGCTCGGGGTTTAAGGTGACACCCTCGAGTGACATCCAGCTCTGCCAGCTAAGTGAGAGCCTGACAGCATGATCTGCTCGGGGCCTGAAGGTGACACCGAGTGACATCCAGCCCTATCAGCTAAGTGAGAGCCTGACAGCGGGATCTGCTCGGGCCTGAAGGTGACACCGAGTGACATCCAACCCTGCCAGCTAAGTGAGAGCCTGACAGCGGGATCTGCTCGGGGCCTGAAGGTGACACCGAGTGACATCCAGCCCTGCCAGCTAAGTGAGAGCCTGACAGCGGGATCTGCTCGGGGCCTAAGGTTGATACCCTCGAGTGACATCCAGCCCTACCAGCTAAGTGAGAGCCTGATAGCGGGATCTGCTCGAGGCCTGAAGGTGACACCGAGTGACATCCAGCCTTGTCAGCTAAGTGAGAGTGTAACATCTCCCATGTAATGACCGTATAATATGGGTCCAGCCGGGGCCCCACAACATACAGACGCCACAGCTTCAGTATTATAAGATGATATAACTGCCCGATCTCAAAACTCATAACCACAGCACAGCGGAAAAAGCAAACAGACTAGAAGTTATCCACATCATATAGGATTATCGAAGCGGCCTTAAGGCCTTACAATAGAAGTGAGTACAAAACTCAAATAATAACACCAGTCATAAATGTGCATAAGCACTCCTAGACTACCTCGGCATGCAAGCCGGAAAACATGAGCATCAAACATACAATGTCATAAAAGTAGAGCTACAGCAAAACGGTAACACTTCATGAGGCTTAGGCCCTTTTGGCCGGCGAGCTATCTCCTGCTTGCGATCCTTGCCCTATAAAAATTTGATTGTAATGTGGGTCAGCAAAGGCTGACCTCAAACTGTGTAACCAACACATCTCCTCCCGGTCGCCCCTAACGGACCCCGGGGAACCCCTCCAACTTGCAAGTCAACACTTCGTATGTAATATATATATAAACAAGTAATGCACTAAGAACAGGCTTGGATGTCTCAAACAACATACACGTTCTCTATTGTTGAGCATATAATGAAAGGGCCTACTTATGCAGCATGTATGAAAAAACCCGGGCTTCACCCAAGGCACCCTATCGCGTATGCAACTAGCACATCATCACATCATATGGGTACTCATCATTTCCCCATTGGCATAAAGCCGCAAACAAAAAGGGGGGTTACCAACATTCCCCCAACGGCATACAAGCCGCCACACCGAACTCTTGAAAAGGCCCCACCCGCTCAAGGTCTTAGACCCGGGCTTGCCTGCAAGCTCTGTCTTCTCATGTCAGGATTCCAACAAACATACAGACCAATTCTAAGAAATCTTGATGGACCCCACCCGCTCATGGCCTCATTGCCCGGGCTTGCCCCAAGCTTGGCATTCTCGTCAGTCTCACAGAAGTGGACTAGTCACGCCAGGACACTCTCCACACATGATGTGCACGTCACGGGATAGCCAGCCGACCACGGAGACACAGCCACGCCTTGGTACATCACAATCCAAGACAATTCCAACCTAGTCCCTCATTCGTACAGCAGCATTCCCGCGCACGAAGGAAACCATCTACCACCAATGCGGAGCTAACCTTGTTCACCAAGGAAATCATCTACCGCCATTGAGGAGCTAATCTTGTCCGGTTCCGACTACACGTACTCACTCGAGAAAAGAGGGAAAACATCACAAACATCACAAACAGCATCTTGCCTCAACGGATCCCTACGAATCCTTAAAGCTCGTATGCAACATCACCGAGTCGGACTAACGGTCGCGACTACGGCTTCACCCACCATGCCTAATCCACTAACGGAGGGGATCTCTAATGCAAAAACATGCCGGGATGGACTAAATCGACCCGGAGGTTCCTCTTGAACCTTGGCGACCCAAACCCCTCTCATTTGAGAGTTTAGTGCCCGAAAACTAGAAAATAAAAGATTCTAAAACATGCATCCTAAGACCAAGAGGACAAGTGTCGTTACCTTCCGACCCCTCTTCCTAGGCATGGAAACTTAGCCGGATGAAAACCTTCGCAACGATCTTGCCTCCACGGATCTGGACTCGGCTCGCGATTTGGAGCACCGAAGCTCTCCAACAGCCGGACCTCTCCTTTACCTTCTTCCTTGCTTTCCACTCTCTCTAGATCTTAGAAAGAGATTGCTTGGAGAAGAATGAGGGTTTCTAACCGTATTCTCGGACTTAACCCAGCAAGGGCAACCCTAGACCATCAGATCCCAAAAGAAGGGAAAGAACGGCCACGATCCGAACTGAAAATCAAAACACTTGGGCCGAACACAGCTTGTGACACGCCCGTGTCCAAGGCCGTGTTCCCCAAACGATGCTGAAACCGTCGCACCCAAAACAAGACACGGGTCCTTGACACGCCTGTGTCACATTTGACACGGCCGTGTCCAACCTGAACATGCCTGGGCTCCAGGCCGTGTCCAACCCCTCAAAAGTCCCGGCTCACAACCCAAGAAGGACACGGCCTGGGACACGCCTGTGTCTCAGGCCGTGTTCGAAGTCTCGACGATCGTCGACTGCCTCTTCGTCGAACTCGCAGAAATTCATCGAACACGCTCGACACGGCCCTGGACACGCCCGTATCCCGAACCATGTTCACTGCCTCGACACTTCGTCGGGAAAAATATTTCGACACCACATGCGCTCGACGAACCAGGTAAGACACGGCCATGGACACGCCCGTGTCCTAGGCCGTGTTCCCTGCTTGGGTCGACACCTCCTCTATGTCGACACAACTGTGTCGACACTCGAGGGAACACACCTGCGACACAGGCTCCGACACGGGCGTGTCGGAGGGCGTGTCCCCCACTAGTCGACGACCTGAGCGAAAAATCGTCGACTTCCCGAGCTCTCGACGAACCCGGTAAGACACGGCCATGGACACGCCCGTGTCCTAGGCCGTGTGACCCTCACCAAGACCCAAACTTGGCTCTCGACACTGCTTGTCCTTCTTTCAAATTTTGGGGCGTTACAACTCTCCCCCCCCCCCCCCTTAAAAGAATTTCGTCCCGAAATTACCAAAAAACAAGAAGAGGTACACAAAATTTA
Source organism: Platanthera guangdongensis (assembly GCA_039583875.1). Classification (NCBI taxonomy): domain Eukaryota; kingdom Viridiplantae; phylum Streptophyta; class Magnoliopsida; order Asparagales; family Orchidaceae; genus Platanthera; species Platanthera guangdongensis. The sequence goes on from CM077147.1 coordinate 42,548,081, forward strand.
AATGGTACCTGAACGGAAAAACTATGGATATTCCTCCAGCATGGTTTGTTCTCGCTCCCAAGAGAGTTCCTCACGACCGCAGTTGTCCCATCGTACTTTTACGAGTTTGACCTCTTTGTTCCGCAACTGCCGAATTTCTGAGTCCTCTATAGCAATTGGACGGACTCGCGTCCTCAAGTCTTCCTCTATCGGCATCGATGCCGATTTGATCACCACACTAGCCTCTACCAAGGCTTTCCTCAAGACGGAGACATGGAAGACGTCATGCAATCCACTCAACTCTGCGGACAACACCAACCGGTATGCTGCTTCTCCCACCCATTCAATAACTTCAAAAGGGCCCAAAAACCTTGGACTCAATTTCTTGAGTCGGCGAATCCGTGAAACGCCTTTGAACGGCTTGATCTTCAAATAGACCCAATCGCTTATCCCGAACTCCAACTTCCTGTGGCGCGCATTAAAATATTTTGCTTGCCGATCTTGAGCCACCTTCATGAGCTCTTGAATGGTCCGTACCAACTCACAAGCATCTGTCACCACTTCTTTTCCCAATAGTTTGGTGTCTCCCGCCTCTGTCCATGACATCGGTGTTTGACACCGCCTCCCATATAGAGCTTCGTATGGCGCCATATTTATACTTGCTTGGTAACTGTTGTTATATGCTAACTCCACCATGAAGAGGTGATCATCCCATTTCTTGCTGAAGTCAAGAACACACATCCTCAGCATATCCTCCATAGTACGGTTCGTCCTTTCAGTTTGTCCGTCAGTTTGAGGATGGAAAGTCGTACTGAACTTTAGCTTCGTGCCCAAACTCTTCTAAACCAACCTCCAGTCCTTGGACGTGAAACGTCCGTCACGATCGCTGACTATACTTTTAGGAATCCCATGCAGTCGCACAATGTTGCGAACATACAACTTTACTAGCTTCTCCACGCTGTCCTCCTTCCGGTTTGGGATGAAGTGAGCCACTTTGGTTAAGCGATCCACAATCACCCAAATCGCATCATTACCCTGCTGTGATCTAGGTTAACCATGCACAAAATCCATTGAGATGTCATCAAATTTCCACTCAGGGATTGGAAGAGGCTTCAGGAACCCGCCCGGCTTCTCACACTCGGCCTTCACTAAGGCACAAGTTTGACATCGATTCACGTACAAAGCTACGTCCCGCTTCAGTCCAGGCCACCAAAAGGATCTCTTCATATCCAAGTACATCTTTGTACTACCCAGATGAATGGAGTACTTTGTAAAGTGAGCCTCAAACATCAACTCCTCATGAAGCTTGCCGAACTGCGGTACACAAATCCTTCCGTCCTTCCTCAGAATCCTGTCAATCATCTCCCAGGCACTGCTCTCGCCTTTTTGAGCTTCCACCACGAATGGCTGAAACTCCACATCCAAACGGGTCGCTTCCCGTATGATCGGACAAGTCGTTCTACATTTCAATCCAGTTTAATCGAGCCACGCTAGCCTCGCCACTTGCTACGCACTCCAAGCCGAGTGACTCCCATTCCCGCACCAACCGCTCATCATGAGCGTCAATCCAATTCCCTTGCCCAGAGTATTTTCTACTCAATGCATCGGCCACCACATTGGCCTTGTCTAGCGTATACTGAATCGCCACCTCATAGTCTCCAAGGAACTCGACCCACCTGCGCTGCTGCATATTCAGGTCCTTCTGATCTAAGAGATACTTCAGGCTTTTGTGATCCGTGAAGATCTCTACCTTCGCACCATAAACATAGTGCCGCCACAATTTCAACGCGAAAATTATCGCCGCCAACTCCAAATCATGACGGGGTAATTCCTCACGTGAGGCTTCAGCTGCCTAGACCCAAAAGCTATTACCCTGCCATGTTGCACCAAAACGTAACCCAAACCGCATCCTAATGCGTCACTGAAGATTTGAAATCCTTCGGTCCCTTTTGGTAGACCTACTATTGGAGCCGTCATCAATCTTTCCTTCAGCGTCGCGAATACCTGACTGCACTCTTGAGTCCACACAAACTTCTGGTCTTTATAAGTGAGTGAGGTGAGGGGTAGAGCTATCCGCAAAAAGTTTTCCACAAATCTCCTATAGTACCCAGCTAGTCCAAGAAAACTTCGAACATTTTCCACGGTTCTCAAAATCGGCCAATCTCTGATGGCTTCCACCTTTGTTGGATATATCATCACCCCATCCCCACTAATCACGTGGCCCAAAAATGCCCCCTTCTCTAACCAGAACTCGCACTTCGAGAACTTTGCATACAACTGGTTCTCCCTCAACACTTGCAAGACCATTCTCAAGTGAGTCTCATGCTCCACTTTCGATTTGGAATACACCAAGATGTCGTCAATAAAGACAACTACAAAAGAGTCCAAGTATTTTTGAAATACTCGATTCATCAAATCCATGAATACAGATGGTGCGTTCGTCAGCCCAAACAGCGTCACCGAGAACTCAAAGTGTCCATACCTCGTAACAAACGCTGTCTTGGGTATGTCCTCATCCCGAATCTGCAACTGATAGTATCCTGACTTCAAGTCCAACTTTGAATACACTACCGACCCCACCAACTGGTCGAACAGGTCGTCTATCCGAGGAATCGGATATTTATTCTTGACGGTCAGTTTATTCAGCTCTCGGTAGTTTATGCACAGCCGCATACTACCGTCTTTCTTCTTTACAAACAACACCGGCGCGCTCCACGGTGAAGAACTGTGTCTGATATACCCTTTCTCCAATAGTTTCTACAACTGTACCTTGAGTTCAGCCAACTCCTTTGGTGCCATCCTAAATGGAGGACACGACACCGGCCTAGCCTCCGGTACTAACTCAATCGAGAAATCGATCTCCCATCGAGGAGGCGCTCCAGGAAGTTCATCTGGGAATACATCCTCGAACTCTGCCACCACTGGCACTTCCCCAAGTGATAACCTGGAAAGGCGAACCTCCAATAACGCTACAAGCGCTACTCCACCCTGGCTAACTGCCTGCGCCAACTGCAAGTCCAAAATCAGAGAACAGGCCACTCCATTAAGGCCCTCAAATTTGACCTCCGTCTGCCCTTTGCTTCTTAGGGTCATCACCTTGGATAGGCAATCAATACTGGCACGTTGCTCCGCTAGCCAGACCATTCTCAAAGTCACATCAAACTCGACAAACGGTAAGACCACTGCTATCAACACGAAGTCAACTCCGCTTAGCTCCCAACAAATGCACCCTTTCTTTCCGGTGGTCATGGATGACCCATTGGGCATGCGCACCTTTAGCTCCGCGTCCGCCGAAAATGACTCAACTCCAATCCTCTAGATGAAGATTCCCGCAAGAAAGGAGTGCGATGCTCCCGTATCAAACAGTGCTCTAGCGGGGTATCCGGAAACCAACACAAAGCCTACAACATAGACATCAACAATAACGGTCTAAACATATGAGCGCAAGGTTAAACTTAAACTTTCTCATACCTGTCACCATGTCGGGTTGGCGGATCGCTTCCTACTGTCCAAGGTTGTAAGCCATTGGTTGCACCGGTTGGAGCCGAGAAGTGCTCGACTCTGCCATCTTCCCTTTCTCTGCGGCACTGGGGCCGGAGCGCACAGTCTGCTCCTACCTTGTCTCCTGCTCCACACCCCCTTAGTTACAAAAATGAGCTATGTGTCCCACCTTGCCACAGTTGAATCATGTCGGTGGCCCCTTAGAGTGAGACCCTCCGGACGTCCACTTGCTTTTCTCACCAGACTTGTATGGGTGAGGCTTCTTCCTCCATCTATTCCCTTCCGAATTTCCTTGGGATTGAGAAGACTTCCCTTCTCCTTGCTTGGGTGCAAAACCCTTGCGGTGTTGGCTTCGCTCTAGATCATTCTCCAACATCCTGGAAGCATCAACTAGCTCGTTAAAACCAGCTCTCTTCATGGCAATGAGGAGTTGCCTTAGATTCTCCCTCAGCCCCTGGTAAAAGAGGTTATCCCTCTCTACATCATCTGCCATCGTCGCTCCCGCATAACGACCCAAACGGGTGAACTCCTGCACATACTCGTCCACCGTCTTGTCTCGCTGCATTAAGTGCAGAAATTGCCTCTGAAGGGCCAACCTCGTAGAAACGGGAATGTACCTCTTTAGAAAAGCATCCCCAAATTCTTCCATCGACGGGGTGCGTCCAGGAAATTTTCGGCCGCTATGGCTCACCCACCACAACTTTGTGTTTCCCTCCAACATGAAGGCCGCAAATTCAGATTTCTTCTCTTCCGGCGTCTCTGCCGTCCTCAAAAGCTCTTGAATCTGTGCCCACCAGTCCTCTGCATCAGTCGGAGTACCGACACCCTTGAATGTCGGGGGATGGAAGCTCAGAAAGTACTTTATCTGCCGGTCTCCATGCCCGACCACCACTCTTTCTGCCAAAGGCTCTGCTCGTCTGGCTTCTCCGCTCGGCACAGCCGTCGCCGTATCCGGTGTAGCAGGGGTTGCTACCTGAGCTATTGCTGCAGCCTGGGCTGCCACCATTGCTTCTGTAAGCATGCGGTAGAAGTCGGTCGGGTTTACACCCATGCCCAAAGGACCCTGAGCTGTGGCGCTGCTCGCCGAAAGCTCTTATCTTGGTCTCGACGTACCCGCCTCATTGTTTGCACTCTTCAAGGAAGCAAGAAAACAAGGAATCAGTCTCTAATCGCAAGACTCAAACATAAGGACACTCATGGTCTCGCATTACTCCTATGTGAATAACTTCTATATGCACTGACCTTGAACCTAACCTGACTCTGATACCAAATTGTAACACCTCCCTGTAATGACCGTATAATATAGGTCCGGCCGGGGCCCCACAACATACAGATGTCACAGCTTCAGTATTATAAGATGATATAACTACCCGATCTCAAAAATCATAACCAAAGCACAGCGAAAAAAGCAAACAGACTAGAAGTTATCCATGTTGGGTATATTGGAAAATATGTACCAGATTTGAAGAAGCCTCACCCTACTCAATGATATACATCATGGTGTATTTGATGTGCTTTGAGTTGATGTGTGCAGGTTAAGTAATTGCATGGAAAGCATGAAAAGTTTCTAAGTCCATGTGTCGACACCCAGAAGAAAAGTGTCGACACTTAAGAAGGCTTGTGTCGACACCTAGAGAAGCTGTGTCGACACTTGAAGTAATTGTGTCGACACCAGGAATGCAGAGTCGACACCAGAAGGAAAGTGTCGACACATATAGGCTGTGTCGACACACAATGAAGAAATGTCCATAGAAGCTGTGTAGACACTTAGAAGCAGTGTCGACACCCAGAGGAACTTTATCGACATCAAAAGTGTCGACACTAGGAGGCTGTGTCGACACTCAGCAAAACATCAACAAAGTTCAAGTACAAGTGTCGACACTAGGAGGCTGTGTCGACACTCAGCAAATTTCAAAAAAGTCTAAGTATAAGTGTCGACACAAAGGAGATGTGTCGACACTCATCCAAAGTCTCAACACATGAAGAATGTGTCGACACAAAGGAGATGTGTCGACACTAAGCAAAAGTCTCAACACAGAAGGCATGTATCGACACCAAGGAGATGTGTCGACACTTAGCAAGTATCAACACAAGAAGATGTGTCGACACAAAGGAGTTGTGTCGACACTTACAAGAAATCAACTAAGTATCAAAGAAGAAGGACTTGTGTCGACACAAAGGAGTTGTGTCGACACTTACAAGAAATCAACTAAGTATCAAAGAAGAAGGACTTGTGTCGACACACAGGATCAGTGTCGACACATGTTGAAGAAGCTGCGTCGAGAAGTAATTTCTACAACACAAGGAGTTGTGTCGACACCATGAAGGCTAGTGTCGAAACTTAGTCTACTTGTGTCGACACTTAGTCTATCAGTGTCGACACTTAAAGACTGACTGTCTCGACACTTTAAGACAGTTACAGAGAATTCAAGAAGTGACTGGATGACTTGACAGCTGTCATCCCAGCCGGTCTACTGCAACTGTCAGAGCTGTCAGAAAGCTGTTAGGAACCGGATCAGCCGGTCACCTTGGAGAAAGTCTATATAAAGACCCTTCTCCTTTATAGATGATGGTGATTGATCAAGCAATTCATTGAAGAATCAATTGAAGTGATCAGAAGATCTAAGAAGTTGGAGAGAGAGAGCTCCTTCTAAGAAGACAGCTGTTGAACCAGGCTGTGAAGAAAGTTTCAGATTGAGATCTGATTCTTAAGTCAGCAGTGATTGAAGATCATCTGCATAGAGATTCAACCCTATTGTGTTCTAATTCAAGAAGCTTTGAAGAAAGCCAAGGGAGGTTGATCTCAGCAAAGTTCTTCCAAGAACTCATCAAGAAACCTATCAACTCTACTCTCTCATTCTGAGTTGTGGGTATATACTTTGTAATTTTAATTTCTTGTAGGATCCTAAGGGATCTGAGTTGTAACCCTGAAATTATAAAGGCTGAGTGGTAGGGCCTGTGTGCCTGAGTGTAGGAGATTCATTTCTCTGAGTGTAGGCCTTGTTGAGGGCTGAGTGTAGGCCTTATTGAAGGCTAAGTGTAGGTCTTTGTGAAGACTGAGTGGTAGGGCTTTTGTGCCTGAGTTGTAAGAGTGGGATCACTCTGAGCTGTAGGAACCTATTTGGGGTTCTGAGTATAAGATCTGAGGATCTGAGGAATAGTGGAGAAGTTAGGCCGAATCTAGTACACTACTAGATAGGCGAAGGGGGAAAGTGGATGTACCCAGACCTTGGGGAACCACTATAAAACTGTGTGTACTCTGTGTGTGACTGATTCTGTATTTTGCTGTTTAAAGTTCTGTGAATTCTATGATTAATTCTGCCTAAAAATTTAAAAAGATTAAGGTCACCTATTCACCCCCCCCCCCTCTAGGTGATTAGGTACAACTTCTTTCAATCCACATCATATAGGAGTATCGAAGCGGCCTTAAGGCCTTACAATAGAAGTGAGTCCAAAACTCAAATAATAACACCAGTCATAAATGTGCATAAGCACTCCTAGACTACCTCGGCATGCAAGCCGGAAAACATGAGCATCAAACATACAATGTCATAAAAGTAGAGCTACAGCAAAACGGTAACACTTCATGAGGCTTAGGCCCTTTTGGCCGGCGAGCTAGCTCCTACTTGCGATCCTTGCCCTGTAAAAATTTAATTGTAACGTGGGTCAGCAAAGGCTGACCTCAAACTGTGTAACCAACACATCTCCTCCCGGTCGCCCCTAACGGACCCTGGGGAACCCCTCCAACATACAAGTCAGGACTTCGTATGCTACAAGTAATGCACTAAGAACAGGCTTGGATGTCTCAAACAACATACACGTTCTCTATGAGCATATAATGAAAACTTATGCAGCATGTATGCAAAAACCCGGGCTTCACCCAAGGCACCCTATCGCGTATACAACTAGCACATCATCACATCATATGGGTACTCATCATTTCCCCATTGGCATAAAGCCGCAAACAAAAAGGGAGGTTACCAACATTCCCCCAACGGCATACAAGCCGCCACACGGAACTCTTGCAAAGGCCCCACCCGCTCAAGGTCTTAGACCTGGGCTTGCCTGCAAGATCTGACTTCTCATGTCAGGAATCCAACAAACACACAAACCGATTCTAAGAAGACTTGTTGGACCCCACCCGCTCATGGCCTCATTGCCCGGGCTTGCCCCAAGCTTGGTTTTCTCGTCAGTCTCATAGAAGGGGACTAGTCTCGCCGGGACACTCTTCACACATGACGTGCACGTCACGGGATAGCCGGCCGACCACGAATACACAGCCACGCCTTGACACATCACAATCCAAGACAATTCCACCCTAGTCCCTCATTCGTACTGCAGCGTTCCCGCGCACCAAGGAAACCATCTACCACCAATGCGGAGCTAACCTTGTTCACCAAGGAAACCATCTACCGCCATTGAGGAGCTAACCTTGTCCGGTTCCGACTACACGTACTCACTCGAGAAAAGGGGGAAAACATCACAAACGGCATCTTGCCGCAACGGATCTCTACGAATCCTTAAAGCTCGTATGCAACATCACCGAGTCGGACTATCGGTCGCGACTATGGCTTCACCCACCATGCCTAATCCACTAACGGAGCGGATCTCTAATGCAAAAACATGCCGGAAATGGACTCAATCGACCCGGAGGTTCCTCTTGAACCTTGGCGACCCAAACCCCTCTCATTTGAGAGTTTGGTGCCCAAAAACTAGAAAACAAAAGATGCTAAAACATACATCCTAAAACCAAGAGGAGAAGTGTCGTTACCTTCCGACCCCTCTTCCTAGCCATGGAAACTTAGCCGGATGAAAACCTTCGCAACGATCTTGACTCCACGGATCTGTACTCGGCTCGCAATTTTGGGCACTAAAGCCTCTCCAACAGCTGGACCTCTCCTTCACCTTCTTCCTTGCTCTCCCCTCTCTCTAGATCTTAGAAAGAGATTGCTTGGAGAAGAATGAGGGTTTCTAACCCTATTCTCGGACTTAACTCAGCAAGGGCAACCCTGGACCATCAGATCCCAAAAGAAGGGAAAGAACGGCCACGATCCGAATTGAAAATCAAAACACCTAGGCCGAACACGGCTTGTGACACGCCCGTGTTCAAGGTCGTGTTCCCCAAACGACGCCAAAACTGTCGCACCCAAAACAGGACACGTGTCCTTGACACGCTCGTGTCACATTTGACACGGTCGTGTCCAACCTGAACACGCCGGGGCTCCAGGCCGTGTCCAACCCCTCACAAGTCCCGACTCACAACCCGAGAAGGACACGGCCTGGGACACGCCCGTGTCTCAAGCCGTATTCGAAGTCTCGACAATCGTCAACTACCTCTTCGTCGAACTCGCAGAAATTCTTCGAACATGCTCGACACGGCCCTAGACACGCCCGTGTCCCAAACCATGTTCACTGCCTCGACACTTCGTCGGGCGAAAAACGTCGACACCACAGGCGCTCGACGAACCCGGTAAGACACGGCCATGGACACGCCCATGTCCTAGGCCGTATTCCCTGCCTGGGTCGACACCTCCTATGTGTCTACACAACTGTGTCGACACTCAAGGTAATACACCTGCGACCCGGGCTCTAACACGGGCGTGTCGGAGGGCGTGTCCCCCACTGGTCGATGACCTAAGCGAAAAATCGTCGACTTCTAGAGCTCTAGACAAACCTGGTATGACACGGTCATGGACACGCCCGTGTCCTAGGGCGTGTGACCCTCACCAAGACCCAAACTTGGCTCTTGACGCTGCTCGTCCTTGTTTCAAATTTTGGGGCGTTACAGAGAGTGTGACAGCGGGATCTGCTCGGGGCCTGAAGGTGACACCGAGTGACATCCAGCCCTATCAGCTAAGTGGGAGCCTGACAGTGGGATCTGCTCGGGGCCTGAAGGTGACACTGAGTGACATCCAGCCCTGCCAGCTAAGTGAGAGCCTGACAGCCGGATCTGCTCAGGGCCTGAAGGTGACACCGAGTGACATCCAGCCCTGTCAGCTAAGTGAGATCCTGACAGCGGGATTTGCTCGGGGCCTAATGTGACACCCTTGAGTGACATCCAGCCCTACCGGCTGAGTGAGAGCCTGACAGCGGGATCTTCTCGGGGCCTGAAGGTGACACCGAGTGACATCCATCCCTATCAGCTAAGTGAGAGTCTGACAATGGGATCTGCTCGGGGCCTGAAGGTGACACCGAGTGACATCCAGCCCTGCCAGCTAAGTGAGAGCATGACAGCGGGATCTACTCGGGGCCTGAATGTAACACTGAGTGACATCCAGCTCTGCCAGCTAAGTGAGAGGCTGACAGCGGGATCTGCTCTGGGCTTGAAGGTGACACCGAGTGACATCCAGCCCTGCCAGCTAAGTGAGAGCCTGACAGCGGGATCTGCTCGAGGCCTAAGGTTGACACCCTCGAGTGACATCCAGCCCTGCCAGCTAAGTGAGAGCCTGACATCAGGATCTGCTCGGGGCCTGAAGGTGACACCGAGTGACATCTAACCCTGCCAGCTAAGTGAGAGCCTGACAGCGGGATTTGCTCAGGGCCTAAGGTTGATACCCTCGAGTGACATCCAGCCCTGCCAGCTAAGTGAGAGCCTGACAGCGGGATTTGCTCGGGTCCTGAAGGTGACACCGAGTGACATCCAGCTCTGTCAGCTAAGTGAGAGCCTGACAGCGGGATCTGCTCGGGGCCTATCGAATGAGTACTTCTCTTTACCGTACGACTTACTGTGGTACAATTAATATGTCAAAAGATTTTATTAAGAATGAAACATCACTTACATGACTCAAGGATAAAAGCGCTTCAAGTCGTCACCACTCCAGGTGAGACTTAGGGTCTCGCCCTCCACATTTTGGAGTCGATACCCTCCCGATTTCAATGTTTCTTTCATAATGAACGGCCCCTCCCAGTTGGGGTTGAGCTTCCCCACGGTTGCCGACCTTCCCGCCACATCCAGTTTTTTCAGGACCAAGCCCCCTTCTGCGAACTGCTTGACTCGGACGTACTTGTCAAAGTACTTGGCCATTCTCATCTTCACCTCTTCTTGTCGGATGGCGGAAAGTTCACGTAGCTCCTCCATCAGGTCAAGGGAGAGTCGCAGCTCTTCCTCGTTTTCTGCCGGCCATGCTTCTCGGCCTTCTTCCGTCGCTACCACCCGAGGCGTTCGGACTTCAAACTCTATGGGGAGCACTGCTTTGCATCCCTGAGAGAGCTTGAAGGGGGTCTCTCCTGTGGCTGTCTTGGGGGTGGTTCACAGGGCCCAGAGGACCAGGGGAAGCTGCTCCACTCAGCTCCCTTTCAGGTTCTCTACCTTCTTCTTTAGGAGATTCATGATGATTTTGTTTGCGGCCTCTACCCGCCCCTTACTCCTGGGGTGGTGGACCGAGGCGAACCTAAGGTCGATCCCGAGCTGCTCGCAGAAGCTAGTGAATTCCGCGCTGGCGAACTGAGGCCCATTGTTCGTGACAATGGCCTGGGGCAGCCCATGATGGCAGATGATCTCCCCCCAAATGAAGTTTCTGACGACCTGGGAAGTCACCTTGGCCAGCGTCTTTACTTCCAGCCACTTGGAAAAGTAGTCAATCATTACCAGTAGGAACCTCCTCTACCCGCTGGCCTGGGGGAACGGCCCGACCAAATCCATTCCCCAAATTGCAAAGGGTCAGGGGGTTGTGATGCTTTTGAGTCACTAAGCCGGCTGTAGCTGGAAGGGGGCAAACAGTTGGCACTTGTGACACCTCCTCGCGAATTCTACAGCGTCGCGGCCCAGTGTGGGCCAGAAGTACCCCTGCCTGACAATCCTTCCTTCCAGGGTCCGACTCCCGGAATGACTCCTGCACTCCCCGGAGTGAACTTCTTCCAAGATCTTTTGCACTTCCTTCTCAGCCACGCAACGGGCCAGCATCCCCGAGAGAGTCTTTTGGTACAACCGCCCGTCCCGGAGGAGGTAATATGCTGATTTGTGACTGAGCTTCTTCTTATCTGCCCCTTCCGGATACTCTCCCGTGGAGAGGAAAGTTGCGATGGGGTCCATCCACGAGGAGCGCTGATCTATCTCCATGAGCTCTCCTTCTTCGATGGAAGGACGGAACAAGTCGGTGATGGTACCCCCCACCCGGGGACCATGCTTCGCGAGCTGGTCGACCTGCTCATTTTCTTCCCCAGGCACGTGTCGGATGGAAAAGGTGTCAAATGAGCCAATGACCCCCTTCACTTTGGCCAAGTATAGTCGTAGGGTGGGCTTGTAACATCCCGACTTTTATGGGCCACCAGAGCCCTATTCGGTCCAATAAAAGTGGCTTGAACCCTAGCCCTGACCCGGTGGGAAATAATCCTAGGCAGGAAATAGAGCTAGAGAACTCTGAATTGAGTTATGTCAGTTCCTATGGCCTCATATAGTCAATACGAGCGCATCGGAACTCGTTCAGTTGGACCCCGAGGTCATATAGTGGATGTGACCATTCCTCGTAAAACGCAACGAGAGCGAGATTTTGGATATCGAGCTAGAGAACTCTGAATTGAGTTCTATCACTTTCTGTGGCCTCATATAGTCAATATGAGCGCATCAGAGCTCGGCGCGTCACAATCCGAGGTATAACGACAATTTTACACACTTCGGCCATTTTAGCGCAATACGACGCGCAAATTTTGGACATTCGCCAAACGGATTCCGATTCAACCCCAGTCAGTGGCGTTGGACTCGCGTGGTCAATACGAAGTCAACGGAAGTCGTCCCAGTCAATTTCGACGATAATTGGTCAACCCGTGGACAAATCAAGCATAGTCGTGCACCGAAAAGCGTGCGCACACCAATTGTGACACGACACCCGAACCTTGACCCGACCTCTATTAATTGGACCCACTTCGACTTTGATCAGGCAGGGGGACCCCCCTAGGGTTGACTTGATCAAACCCTCCTAAAAATCCATTTTTTGGATTTTTCTCCAAGTGAGGGGCCCACCTCCTCTCCAAAAGAGCATGGCCCATGCCCCCCCCCCCACACTTTTCATGCCCCCCCCAACCAGCAAGCCCCTAACATAAAGTAAATGGAGGCCCACCTACTTCTTCTCCCACTCCCCCCCCCTCTCTTTCTTCACCATGGAGGCCCAAGCCCATGAGGCTTTCCCCTATCCCCCACATGGGGAATATGTGGCACCTCCAGCTGTCCTTGGACAGCTGTAGGGCGGTGATTAATCCCTCCCTAGGGAGGGATTAATCCCACACTGCCAAAGGGAGGGGAGCTCCCCCTCCCCAACCCTATAAAGCCACACCACCCCCTGTCCTTCCCCCAAACCTCTCAGAGCAACTCCCTCCTCCTGCTTCCCCTTCCCCCCCTCTGCCGGAGTTCAGGTGGCCGGAAAAAAAAAGCCAAGCCGGAACTCCTCCTCCCCTCCTCCACCACCTTGAGCCATGGCCGACCAAGTTGGCCCCTCCCGAGCCCATCAAATCCAGGTGGAAGCTTTCTCCCTCCCACTTCTCCATTTTGGACGTCTTGCATGGTGCTCCCGGTGGCCGGAGCGCCGCCGCCGTCACCCTCCTCCCACCCGGTCAAAAAAAAGAAAAATAGCTCCGGTGGCGGCCGGCGGCGGCAGGCCGCCGGACCACCGCCGTAGGGAGCGCCCACCACCAGCGGGACGGCCGGTGGTGGAGCCACTGCCAGCCGGTGGCCGGCCGGCGGCGGAGGAGCCCCGTAAGGCTGCGTAAACGGTACAGCACGCGGGGGGGGGGGGGGGGGGGGGGGGGGAGATGTTGTACAGGACTTTTATATATATATATATAATATATTTTATATATTATATAAATATATTATTATAATATTTATATTATAATAATAATAATGGGTTGATTATTTTTTAAGGCTAAAATAGGCTCGTAGGAAAAACGTGTTGAACATGACAAATGTTCTTCATGATGAGTGCTTCCTCCACAAAAATGTTTGAGAATTTTTGGAATTGATTTGGTATTTTTAAAAGCCCAAATCAAAATTATTTGGCCAAATTAAAAGGCCAAAAATCTTCGAAAAAGTTATGAAAATTTTTGTAGGCTCATCTTAGACCCCCTTATAGGTTGTATCAAAATTTGGGATCATGGGGATAAGTTTTGATATTTTTCCCAAATTATGGAAGCCTAGGGTCGTGCTCGGAATTTGTTACGCTCGTTTTCATCGAAGATAAAAATTGGAGCGCGCGACTATCTTTTTTCTAATTGAAATTATAAATTCAAATTGACTTATCGACGAGAGTGGCCGAGGCCAGTGCCTAAGTTCCGGGTGTTTCGAGATTTCGTGAAACCGTCGAGCGCCTCGACTCTCGGGTGATTTGGGCACGCTCGGAAGATGAGAGCACGAGTGGTGAGTTATGAATTATTCTTGACGAATAATGAGGGTGTAACTCCTGATAAGCCCCGATCCGATTAAGTCGTGATTAATAAGACGGAATCAACTCATAATCAGATCTTAATAATTGGTGTAACCCAAGGAAACCTTTAAAAACTGAGATGGAACTAAATCTCTCGTAAGAATGGAGATGGAACAAAGTCTCTCCTGAGAATGGAGATGAAACTGAATCTCTCCTGAGAACGGAGATGGAACTGAATGTGCCTCCTGGATGGAGATGGAACTGAGTCTCTCCTGAGAATGGAGATGGAACTGAATCTCTCCTGAGAACGAAGATGGAACTGAATGTGCCTCCTGTATGGAGATGGAACTGAATCTCTCCTGAGAACGGAGATAAAAGTGAAGCCTCCTGAATTGAGTGATTGGACTACTAACCATTTTCTTTATGATTATTCCAGTCTTACACTGGTCCAGTTCCTTTATTCTTTTCAGTTCAGTGCTTTCAATTCAGTACTACTCCAGTTTCGTACTGATCAAGCTTATTTTAATACTTTCTATTCAGTACTACTCTAGTTGCGTACTGGTCAGGCTTATTTTAGTACTTTCAATTCAGTACTACTCCAGTTGCGTACTGTTCAGGCTTATTTTAGTACTTTCTATTCAGTGCTACTCTAGTTGCGTACTGGTCAAGCTTATTCAGTACTACTCCAGTCTCGTACTGGTCACATTTCATTCCAGCACTTTAAATAAGCAGCATAATCACCGCACTTATTCTCATTGCAATTTACTATTATAGTCCCGGGTCCTACTCTAACGAGTAGTCGTCGAGCCTTAGTTTGGGGTAACCAGAGTTGAGGTAGTCCTCAAGGTCTAGCCCCAAATAATGCGCTCCCACGCTCCTTATCGAAAGTAGAGCTGAGTGCCGACGCCCGAAGTCTAAACCTAGTAGGGTAGGCCGACGTAGACCCGATGTTATATTATTTGTCTTTTGTTTGATTGATTGTAAATTGCTTGCGGTGAAATGGTGGCTGGTCGGTCCCTTCCGCAGACCGTTCGTACCAGTGCGGGAAGGTTGACGACTCAAGGCGACATGGAGATGAGTACCACGGGCAACCGGCCGTTATATTCCCCATCGGGTTTCATCCGCTGGTCGGCCAAAATGTTTCGCCGGATGTCGTTCACATCTAAGAGTACACGTGGTTGTACGTTATGGCCTGGGGTTGTGCGATACGATCACCCCCAGAAATGGCAGGACTGGTCACTATCACCGACGGCCACATCGGTGAGGCCCGCGGGGCTCGCTACCCTGCTGGAATAGAAGCGGTCCAAACTATGACGAGATAGGATTTATGTGTGTGGATATGAATGCCTGTGGTATATGCGCGGCTATGAATACCTACGGTGTGTGCGCGGCTATGAATGCTTATGGTTATGCGCAGCTATGAATGTCTGCAGTGTGTACGCTGCTATGAATGCCTGTGATGTGTGTGCGCAGCTATGAATGTCTATGGTGTGTGCGCGACTGTGAATGCAAGCGATAGTTTTCAAGATTTGAAACATGATGTGTTGATGGGCTAGTAGAGCCTTGTTATAACCGATTTATACTATTGTTGCTTTCACCGGTTATACTGCACTCTTTTATAATTGCTCCTAGTTATTCATATATGAAATGTTGTGCTAACCTTCTCTTGCTTCGGCTATTTACTTTTGTTGGGTGGGTGCGTGCTCTTCCCCAGGATGTGGATCTGGGGAGGAGATTTGTTTCCACTTAGCTCTGTGACTAACGGTTATTTGATTCACCATTCACAGGAGGTGGAGCACCGTAGTGAGCCGCTACCGCAGGAGATTATGCCAGCAGCTAGGTCTACTCGAGCAGATGCACCCCCGCCGTCCCCAAAGTTTAAAGACGTGAGTTCCACCGAGCAGCGTAGAGAGAGAGAGAGTATATGAGGATTATATGTAACACATATATAGCCCACGGGTTTATATAAGTACTTAGGCTTCGGCCCTAGAACTGTTGTGATTTTGATATGTGATATATAAATTGCAATGGTTTCCTCTTAATGTTTCTGCTATACTTTGATGGGTTGTGAATGTTATGATTCGAGCCAACCAAGACGTCCATCTAGTGTTTGGATAGGGAGGATCGTTTCCCCTAAGAGCACTGGGTGGACGTCTTGGGCAAATAGTATCCCTCTGGCCTGACCCGGGCAAAAGGTTGGGGGGTACTACAAACGTATCAGAGCCATCACGATTCGTCCTTGTGGAGCAGTCTCAAGATCCCTTCGTCCCACGCTTTGTTCTAGGTTCGGGACGAACCTTGTAGTGGAAGTCTGGTGGACCCTAGTGTAGAGGCTTAGGGATTCTAGACTGTACGATAGTACGCCCATACACCATTGTTTTTCTGCTTGGGTTGTCGCTTTTGCAAATTTCCCTTACTTTTGTAAAATACTAACACTCTTTCCTGTTACTTCTCCAGATACCGCGGTACAGTAACGGGGGATCCTCGTCTAGAGGATACATTCCAGCTACCCCACCACCAGACCCGGTTGCTCCTGTGGCCGTACCGTTTGCCGAGACAGATATAGGGCAGACACTGAAGGCTATACTAGCAACTTTCCTGGATGCCCTGGCACAGCCACCATGGGAGATGACCGCACCCACCGATTTGCTGACAACTTTTTGAGGACTGAGGCCTCCCCCCTTTTATGGGAACAGAGACGGCCATCCAGGTAGAGGAGTGGGTGGAGCGAGTGGAGGAGCTGTTAGTAGGGATGATGTGCCCAGCTGTGGAAGCAGTCTCTTTGGTGGTGATCCTCTTGGAGGGATATGCGAGGGATTGGTGGAGAGCAGCTAGTCGCTCTACCTTTCGAGGTCGGCCGATGAGCACGATCCTTTGTGGGGAGTTCTTCATAGCTCTACTAGAGTTCTTTATCACAGATGCAGACCGAGTCACGCTGCAAGAGAGGTTCCTGCTCATTCGACAGGGCAACCGCACCGTGGCAGAGTACGAGAGAGAGTTCATACACCTGGCACGCTTCGTCGGGAACCTGGCTGCCTCTGACAGGGATAGAGCTTCTTGGTTCTATCGAGTACGTGACGAACTGAGGCAGGCCCTGATTATGCTCTCTCAGGCCACCTTCCACACCATAGCCACCCATGCGGCAGCTTTAGAGTTGGACTAGCAGATAGTGGCTCAGCGGCGCAGAGGTCGGGTAGAGCTTCCTCGAGACCAGAGGTGAGACGGAGGAGTCGCTCCCCATAGACAGGATAGAGAGCGCAGGCAGTGATGCCGCAGGCAGCCTTATAGGCGCCCACCAGTACCCACAGCACCCCCAGCTACACAGCCAGATGTTAGACCAGCTCCAGCTCCATATCCCCCACTAGTGGCCCGATGAGATGTTCCCTTCGCAGGGAACTGCTTCTTGTGTCAGCAGCCAGGACATATGAGGTCCTTTTTCCCTCAGGCGACTGAGAGACCCTGATTAGGAGCAGTTCAGGGTGGGCAGCCGGCACGAGGACAGGGTCAGATAGGCCGTAGAGGCAGAGCTCGCAGGAGAGGCCAGCAGAGTCGAGCAGCGCCCCTAGATGCCTACGCACTGGACCTACAGCACAGACCGGCCCCTAACGCAGTCATACGTATATATCTTAGGCGATAGGAGATATCAGATCTTCCACTGATGTTGTATATTTCATATATATATATATATGTATGTATATTAGTTGGATGATATATGTCTATATATTTCCCATGTCGTCCGGAATCTTATTGGTAGAAGGACTGCCTGCCAAACCCTTTTCGACACAGGAGCGACCCATTCTTTCGTCTCCCACGAATTTATCGCAACAAAAGGAAATGTTATCCGTTCAACCGGTCTGCCTATACGAATCCGTTTACCAGATGGTTCAGATATGACATCTACCGAAAAGTGTTCGTTCTAGGCTACGCTGGGAGAGGTAGAATTCGAGATCTACGCAACCATCCTAGCAATAACTAGATTCGACATAATTCTGGGAATGGACTGGCTAGCCGAGCACCAAGCACAAATAAACTGTTCCACACGAGAAGTTCGACTACAGAATCCAAATGGCCAAAGCGTCACGGTGACAGGTGTGCCCTCTGCCTCACGCATTATCCTGACTTCTACGCAGATGGTGAAGCAGTCTGTTAGAAGGATGAAGCATATCTTATCTACTTTGAGATGGAAGACAAAACCCAGGTGCTCGCCAAGGTCCCAGTAGTTCGCGACTTTACAGATATTTTCCCTGAGTCCCTCCCGGGGTTGACACCCCAGCAAGAGGTCGACTTTCGGATTGAGCTCGTGTCTGGAGCACAGCCAGTATCGCGAGCCCCCTACCGGATGGCCCCAAGGGAGCTGACTGAACTAAAGATCCAGCTCCAGGAACTAATAGATGTTGGATTCGTCCGCCCTAGTTCCTCACCCTGGGGAGTCCCGGTACTTTTCGTCAAGAAGAAATATGGGACTCTGCGACTGTGCATCGACTACAGAGAGCTAAATAAGCTTTTTGTACGCAACATTTACCCCCTCCCTAGGATCGACAAACTGTTCGATCAGTTGCAAGATGCATCCGTGTTCTCCAAGATGGACTTAAGATTCGACTATTATCAGCTTCGGATCCGAGAAGAAGATATTCCCAAGACTGCCTTTAGCTCCCGATACGGTCTATATGAGTTCCTGGTGATGCCCTTTGGGCTCACCAACGCGCCCTCCGCCTTCATGGCCCTAATGAATAGAGTCTTTGAACCCTTCTTGTATCACTTTGTCATCGTCTTCATAGACGACATCCTAATCTACTCGAAGACCAAGATGGACCATACATGGCACCTGCAGATGGTGCTATTAAATCTCTGGGAGCACTCTCTCTTCGCCAAATTCAGTAAGTGTGAATTCTGGCTAGAAGAAGTTGGATTCTTGGGCCACACGATAAACAAGGAAGGAGTGGCAGTAGACCAAGCCAAGATACAGGCAGTACAAAATTGGCCGCCACTCAGGACGGTTGCGGATATCCGAAGTTTCCTCGGCCTTGTTGGATACTATAGGAAGTTTGTCGAGGGATTTTCCAAGATCGCCCTACCCCTGACTGCTCTCACCAAGAAAGACATCGCATTCCGATGGACGCCGGAGTGTGAGGCTGCGTTCGTTGAATTGAAGAAGCGGCTGACTTCCGCACCAATCCTTACGATTCCTACAGGGACCGAGGGATTCCAAATCTATACCGACGCCTCCCTGAAGGGTTTGGGAGCAGTCTTAATGCAGCATGTCAAGGTAGTGGACTACGCTTCGCGGCAATTAAAGCCGCATGAATTAAACTACGCAGCGCACGATTTAGAGTTGGGCGCCGTCGTCTTCGCCCTTAAAATCTGGAGGCATTATCTGTACGGAGTAAGATGTGAGATCTTCTCCGACCACAAAAGCCTCAAGTATATCTTCACACAGAAAGAGTTGAACCTCCGGCAGCGCTAGTGGCTAGAATTCCAATGCGATTACGACTTCGCTCTCCAATATCACCCCGGGAAGGCTAACAGAGTCGTTGACGCCTTAAGCCGCCAGCCTGCGATAGCCGGGAGTTGGATGGAGTAGATCCCTAAGAAACTTTTCCAGTCTTTGATAGACTTGGATATTACCCTGTTTGCCCGAAGAGATCCGGAAGAGTACTATTCGCAACTGTATTGGATGGAGATCCAATGCGACATCCGGGACCGGATACGAGAAGCCCAAAAGATCGACCCAGAGGTAATGCCGATCATCCGATCTCTGCAAGAAGGGGCACAGGAGGATTATAAACTACATGACGGGATTCTGCAATTCAAACATCGTATATTTGTTCCCGCTACCAGAGGGATTCGTGAGAAAATTCTGCAAGAGGCCCATCAGTCCAGGTACTCGATTCACCCGGGCGTAGTTAAGATGTATGTGGACTTGTGCAGGACCATTTATTGGCCTGGAATGAAAAGAGATGTCACCAACTTCGTGGCCCAGTGTCAGACCTGTCAGAAGGTCAAAGTCGAATGTCGCAGTCTAGGAGGCCTATTACAGCCCCTGCCTATACCAGAGTGGAAGTTCGAAGACATCTCCATGGACTTCGTCCACGGCCTACCTCGATCCCGTGCTGGGAATGACTCAATATGGGTGGTCGTAGATCGACTCACCAAGTTAGCACGGTTTATTCCATATCGACAGGGTGACGGAGTAGATATCCTGGTCAAGATGTTCCCAAAGCAAGTGGTACGATTTCACAGAGTACCAAAGTCCATCATGTCAGATCATGACGGGCATTTCACATCTAAGGAGTGGAGGCGGGTGCAGGCGTATTTGGGAACCAAGTTGTCCTTCAGCACCGCCTTCCACCCGCAGACAGACGGACAGACGGAGAGGACGAACCGGACGATGGAGGATCTTCTTCGACTGTGCATAGTGGAGCATAATGAGCCGTGGGAGCAGCTATTGTCGTTGGTTGAATTTTCATACAATAACAGCTACCAGGACAACATTAATATGGCTCCGTACGAGACATTGTATGGAAGGCATTGCCGAACCCCGTTGACTTGGGCTCAGGAAGAGGACCCGGAAGCCTTGGGAGTGGCTTACATCGATGACACTACGACATCGATACGGCTAATTCAGGAGCGAATACGGGAAGCGCAGAGCCGGCAGACTAAGTACTATGATGTGCGACAATGACCGGTGGAGTTCAGCGTGGGGGAAATGATGTTTCTGAAAATAAAGCCCATGCATGGTGTCTTCCGGTTGAGAAAGCAGAAAAAGTTAGATCCCCGCTTCTTGGGCCCCTATCCGGTGATAGAGCGTGTTGGCCCCGTCGCCTATCATTTAGCCTGGCCCCCAGAGTTGGGAAATCTTCACGATGTGTTTCATGTCTCTTCCTTGAGACGAGTCCTCCAGCAACCAGAGCAGTACCTTCCTACCCCACCGGCGCAACTACAGTTAGGTAGATCTGTCCGGCTCGAACCCGTCAGAGTGGTAGATTACAAGGTGAAGACACTACGGAACAAAACCATTCTGATGGTTAAGGTGCTATGGTCAAACTACGGACGAGAAGAGTTCACGTGGGAACCTGAAGCACTCCTCCGAGAAAAGCACCCAGAGCTCTTTCCCCAGGTATGTTACTTCTTTCCCCTACTTCAAGCAAATTTTCAGGGACGAAAATCCTTTTATTTTTATTGGATTGTAACATCCCGACTTTTATTGGGCTACCAGAGCCCTAGTGGGGCCCATAAAAGTGGCCCGAACCCTACCCCTAACCCGGTGGAAAATAATCCTAGGCAGGAAATAGAGCTAGAGAACTCTGAATTGAGTTCTGTCAGTTCCTATGGCCTCATATAGTCAATGTGAGCGCATCGGAACTCGTTCAGTTGGACCCCGAGGTCATATAGTGGATGTGACCATTCCTCGTAAAACGCAACGAGAGCGAGATTTTGGATATCGAGCTAGAGAACTCCGAATCGAGTTCTGTCAGTTCCTGTGGCCTCATATAGTCAATATGAGCGCATCGGAGCTCGTCGCGTCACAATCCGAAGTATAACGACAATTTTACACACTTCGGCTATTTTAGCGCACTACGACGCGGAAATTTTGGACATTCGCCAAACGGACTCCGATTCAACCTCAGTCAGTGGCGTTGGACTCGCGTGGTCAATACGAAGTCAACGGAAGTCGTCCCAGTCAATTTCGATAATAATTGGTCAACATGTGGTCAAATCAAGCATAGTCGTGCACCGAAAAGCGTGCCCACACCAATTGTGACATGGCACCCAAACCTTGACCCGACCTCGATGACTTGGACCCACTTTGACTTTGACCAGCCAGGGGGACCCACCCTAGGGTTGACTTGGTCAAACCCTCCTAAAAATCCATTTTTGGACTTTTTCTCTAAGTGAGGGGCCCACCTCCTCTCCAAAAGAGGATGGCCCTTCCCCCCCCCCCCCCCCACACACACGCACACTTTTCATTCCCCCCCCTCCAACCAGCAAGCCCCTAACATAAAGCAAATGGAAGCCCACCTACTTCTTCTCCCACTCTCCCCATCTCTTTCTTCACCATGGAGGCCCAAGCCCATGAGGCATTCCCCTATCCCCCACATGGGGAATATGTGGCACCTCCAGCTATCCTTGGACAGCTGAAGGTTGGCGATTGATCCCACATTGCCAAAGGGAGGGGAGTTCCCCCTCCCCAACCCTATAAAGCCACCCCACCCCCTCTCCTTCCCCCAAACCTCTCAGAGCAGCTCCCTCCCCCTGCTTCCCCTTCTCCCCCCCTGTCGGAGTTCAGGTGGCCGAAAAAAAAAGCCAAGCCGGAGCTCCTCCTCCACTCCTCCACCACCTTGAGTCATGGCCCACCAAGTCGGCCCCTCCCGAGCCCATCAAACCAAGGTGGAAGCTTTCTCCCGCCCCCTTCTTCATTTTGGACGTCTTGCATGGCGTTCCCGGCGGCCGGAGCGCCGCCGCCGTCACCCTCCTCCCTCCCGGTCAAAAAAAAGGAAAATAGCTCCGGCTGCGGCAGGCCGCTGGACCACCGCCGGAGGGAGCGCCCACCACCGGCGGGACGGCCGGTGGTGGAGCCACGGCCGGCCGGTGGCCGGCTGGCGGCGAAGGAGCCCCGTAAGGGTGCGAAACGGTACAGCACGCCGGGGGGGAGATGTTGTACTGGGATTTATATATATAATATATTTTATATATTATATAAATATATTATAATAATAATAATGGGTTGATTATTTTTTAAGGCTAAAATAGGCTCATAGGAAAAACGTGTTAAACATGACAAATGTTCTTCATGATGAGGGCTTCCTCCACAAAAAAGTTTGAGAATTTTTGGAGTTGATTTGGTATTTTTAAAATCCCAAATTAAAATTATTTGGCCAAATTAAAGGGTCAAAACTCTTCAAAAAATTATGAAAATTTTTCTAGGCTCATCTTAGACCCCTTATACGTTGTATCAAAATTTGAGATCATGGGGATAAGTTTTGATATTTTTCCCAAATTATGGAAGCCTAGGGTCTCGCTCGGAATTTGTTACGCTCGTTTTCACCGAAAATAAAAATTGGAGCGCGCGACTATCTTTTCTGATTGAAATTATAAATTCAAATTGACTTATCGACGATAGTGGCCGAGGCCGGTGCCTAAGCTCCGGGTGTTTCGAGATTTCATGAAACCGTCGAGCGCCTCGACTTTCGGGTGATTAGGGCACGCTCGGAAGATAAGAGCACGAGTGGTGAGTTATGAATTATTCTTGACGAATAATGAGGGTGTAACTCCTGATAAGCCCCGATCCGATTAAGTCGTGATTAATAAGGCGGAACCAACTCATAATCAGATCTTAATAATTGGTGTAACCCAAGGAAACCTTTAAGAACTGAGATGGAACTAAATCTCTCCTGAGAATGGAGATGGAACTAATTCTCTCCTGAGAATGGAGATGGAACTGAATCTCTCCTGAGAACAGAGATGGAACTGAATGTGCCTCCTGGATGGAGATGGAACTGAGTCTCTCCGGAGAATGGAGATGGAACTGAATCTCTCCCGAGAACGGAGATGGAACTGAATGTGCCTCCTGGATGGAGATGGAATTGAATCTCTCCTGAGAATGGAGATAGAACTGAAGCCTCCTGAATGGAGTGATTGGACTACTAACCATTTTCTTTATGATTATTCCAGTCTTACACTGGTCCAGTTCCTTTATTCTTTTCAGTTCAGTGCTTTCAATTCAGTACTACTCCAGTTTCGTACTGGTTAAAATTATTTTAATACTTTCTATTCAGTACTACTCCAGTTGCGTACTGGTCAGGCTTATTTTAGTACTTTCAATTCAGTACTACTCCAGTTGCGTACTAGTCAGGCTTATTTTAGTACTTTCTATTCAGTGCTACTCCAGTTGCGTACTGGTCAAGCTTATTCAGTACTACTCCAGTCTCGTACTGGTTACATTTCATTCCATCACTTTAAATAAGCAGCATAATCACCGCACTAATTCCCATTGCAATTTACTTTTATAGTCTCGGGTCCTACTTTGATGAGTAGTCGTCGAGCCTTAGTTTGGGGTAACCGAAGTTGAGTTAGTCCTCCAGATCTAGCCCCAAATAATGCGCTCCCACGCTCCTTATCGAAAGTAGAGTTGAGTGTCGATGCCCGAAGTCTAAGCCTAGTAGGGCAGGCCGATGTAGACCCGATGTTATATTATTTGCCTTTTGTTTGATTGATTGTAAATTGCTTGCGATGAAATGGTAGCGGGTCGGTCCCTTCCGCAGACCGTTCATACCAGTGCGGGAAGGTTGACGACTCAAGGCGACAGGGAGATGAGTACCACGAGCAACCGGCCGTTATATTCCCCGTCGGGTTTCCTCCGCTGGTCGGCCAAAATGTTTCGCCGGATGTCGCTCACATCCAAGAGTACACATGGTTGTACGTTCAGGCCTGGGGTTGTGTGGTAAGATCACCCCCAGAAGTGGAAGGACTGGCCACTGTTATCGACGGCCACATCGGTGAGGCCCGCGGGGCTCGCTACCCTGCTGGAACAGAAGCGGTCCAAGCTATATCGACATAGGGTTTGTGTGCGCGGCTTTGAATGCATGCGGTGTATGCGCGGCTATGAATGCATGCGGTGTGTGCGCGGCTATGAATGCCTGCGGTGTATGCGCGACTATGAATGACTGCGGTGTGTGTGCGGCTATGAATGCCTGCGGTGTGTGTGCGCAGCTATGAATGTCTGCGATGTATGCGCAGTTATGAATGTCTGCGATAGTTTTCAGGATTTGAAACCTGATGTGTTGATGAGCTAGTAGAGTTTGTTATAACCGATTTATATTATTGCTGCTTTCACCGGTTATACTGCACTCTTTTATAATTGCTCCTAGTCGTTCATATATGAAATGCTGTGCTAACCCTCTCTTGCTTCGGCTATTTACTTTTGTTAGGTGGGTGCGTGCTCGTCCCCAGGATGTGTATCCGGGAAGGAGATTTGTTTCCACTTAGCTCTGTGACTAACGGTTATTTGATTAGCCATTCACAGGAGGTGGAGCACCGTAGTGACCTGCTGCCGCAGGAGATTACGCCAACAGCTAGGTCTACTATAGCAGATGCACCCCCGCCGTCCCCAGAGTTTAGAGACATGAGTTCCGCCGAGCAGTGTAGAGAGAGAGTATATAAGGATTTTATGTAGCACATGTATAGCCCACGGGCTTATATAAGTACTTAGGCTTCAACCCTAGAACCACTGTGATTTTGATATGTGATATATAAATTACAATGGTTTCTTGTTAATGCTCCTGTTATACTTTGATGTGTTGTGAATGTTATGATTCGAGCCAACCAAAACGGTCATTTAGTGCTTGGATAGGGAGGATCGTTTCCCCTAAGAGCACTGGGTGGACGACTTGGGCAAATATTACCAATCCAGCCCGACCCGGGCAAAAGGTTGGGGGGGTACTACAGGGGTCTCTCGCCTCAAACTCCCCGTTGATCTGGGAAGCTACTACCATGGAGTCATTGAGGACCTCTACGTCCAGCACCCCCAGTTCCCTGGCCAGGCGCAGACCCACTATAACGGCCTCGTACTCGGCCTGGTTGTTGGTGATGGGAAAGTGCACCACTATCGTTTGCTCAATTTTAGTTCCCTGGGGGCTCTCCAAGATTACCACCACTCCTAAGGAATGTCTTCCCGAGGCGCCGTCTACATTTACCTTCCATGGATTCGGACGAGTGAGCTCTTCCTCCGCCACCTCGATCACATAATCGACCAAAAAGTCGGTCATCGCTTGGGCCTTGATCGATAGGCGGGGGACGAAGGAGATGTCGAACTCGCTCAACTCCACCGACCACTAGGCTAGCCTGCCAGAATGCTCCACCCCTCGAAGATGTTGCGGAGGGGATGGTCAGTCACCACTCGGATGGAGTGTTCTTGGAAATAAGGTCGCAGCCTTCAGGCCGAAATGACCAGGGCGAAGGCCAGCTTCTCCAAAATTGGGTATCGGAGCTCGGCCTTCGTTAATACCCGGCTCACGTAGTATATGGGCAGCTGCTTCTTCCCCTCTTCACGAATTAGGACGGATCTCAAGGCCTCTGCCCCGACCCCAAGGTACAAAAATAGGTCCTCCCCCTCTTTGGGCCCTTGGAGCAACGGGGCTCGCGTCAATTGCATCTTGAGGGACTGGAATGCCTCCTCGCATTCCCTGGTCCACTCGAATCTTTGGCCCCCCCTAAGTGTCTTAAAGAAGGGGGAGCACTTCTCCCCGGCCCGGGAGAGGAACCTGCTTAACCCTGCCAGCTTCCCTGTCAGCTGTTGCACCTCCTTTGTGTTCCGCGGCGCCCCCAGCTCCATGATAGCCTTAACCTTATCAGGATTTGGCTCGACCCCGCGGGGGTCAGGAGATGCCCCAAGAACTTTCCCCTGCTGGCCCCGAATACACATTTCAGGGGGTTAAGCTGTATCTTGTATTGGCGCTGGGTGGCAAAGCTCTCTTCCAAATCCTGGAGGTGGGAGTCCACATCTCGACTCCTGATCATGAGATCATCCACGTACACCTCCAGGTTCCTCCCCTTCTATTCTTTGAAAACCCTATCCATCACCCTTTGATAGGTCGCCCCTGCATTCTTCAGCCCGAAGGGCATCATTTTGTAGCAGTAGCATCCATCCCTGTGATGAACAAGACATCCTTGACGTCCGGGGGGTGCATCCTGATTTGATGATAACCTGAAAATGCATCTAGAAAACTCATTATAGAAAAACCAACGGCTGAGTCAACCAGCGCGTCGATCAGAGGCAAGGGAAAACAGTCCTTGGGACAAGATTTATTAAGCAAAGAGAAGTCGATGCACATACGCCACCGGCCGTCTCCCTTTTTAACCATGACTACTTTAGAGACCCAGCCGGGGTATTGGATCTCGGATATGAAGCCGGCCTTGAGGAGCTTCGCCACCTCCTCCCTGATGGGCTCGACCAGCTTGTCCGTCGTGGACCTCTTCTTTTGTTGAATGGGGCGTGTTCCCAGGTCCAAGTTGAGGCGGTGGCAAGCCACATCCGCGTCAACCCCCGGCATCTCTGCGGCGCTCCATGCGAAGATGTCTACGTTCTTCTAGATGCATGCTAGCATCATGCCTTGGTCCTCCGAGGTCAGTCCTCCGCTGACGTGGACCTTCTCCACCCTACCTCCACGGGTGAGGACCTCCAGCTCCACCACCTCTTCCGCAGCCTCTAGTCTGGACTGCTCCCCCCATTCTCCAACATCCCTCTCTGATAAGTTGTAAATATACGCATTTTCTATGTTTTTATTATGTTATTTTATTTTAATTTTGCCTTTTTTAGTTAGTTTTATTTAATAAATTGCTTATTTTTGTAAATATTATTTCTAACATAGCTTAATTTTGATTTTTGAAATTTTTCTGAAAATGGTCAAAAATTGACCTGACACGCCCGTGTCAGCCAACCCGACACGCCCGTGTCATTCCCGATCGGCGATCAAGGCTTCCAGCTTGACGAAACACGCTCGATGTTCATCGACCAACCCGATACGCCCAGCGTCACGCACGTGACCTAGGGCGTGACCGCCACGTGACTCCTCCACCTGGCCGACAAGACGCTGCCGACGACTTTTGATGCAACCCGCCCCAGATCCGCCTACTGAACACGCCCACCGACACACCCCGTGTCGACAGAGACACGGGCGTGACTTTCACGTGGACCGCCCCGAAGTCAATGCTCCTGTCAAATCGCCGGATCACATCGCAAATAGTGCTGACACCCCACCCCCCCCCCCCCCCCCCGACACGCCCGTGTCGGAGGGCGTGTACTTGGAATTTTTTCCCTATAAATAGTCCATTTCTGTAAGATCCAAGGGTTCACTTTTTTGAGCCAAAATTTTGTGTGTTTTTTGGGCTGCCCTGGTGTATTCCTTTGTCATGTAAGGAGAACTTTCTCCTCCTTTTTTAATGTTTGTATTAGCTTTGTAATAGTTCATTTTAATCAATACAAATACGCTAGTTTTTCTCTTCTTAAATGACTTTGGAATGAACTTGTGTGCCCACTTTCTTCTTCATTTTATCCTTAGTTTCATCTTAGTATTCCTCTTTATGAAAAGTGTGTGTGTGTGTGTGTGTGTGTGTGTGTGTGTGTGTGTGTATGAGTGTAATTTGTTTAGTTCTTATGCTTTCTTTCTTTTTGGTTTGTCTTCATGTTGGGGTTTTAGTAAAGATTTTCATTCTTATGAATTTATAAAAGGGGTTTTAAAGTGTTTTTGATTTTTTTTTACTTAGTTTTTTTTAGGATTGTAAAACCTTTTTGTTCTTTTAAATTTTATTTCAACTTTTTATCACTTTTATGAACTCTTAAGAATGAAAAAAGTTGTAATTTTAATTTTTGAAAGGCTTTGGTTTTTGCTTTGTTTTGAAAAACTTTTTGTTCTTTTTATTTTGATTTGTTCTTTTTATGTATTTTTGGTCAAATCTAAGTATAAAAAAGTAGTTGTTTTAATTTTTATGTAACTTTCATTTTGTTTTTAATTTGTGTGTGTGAGTGTATGAGTTAGGTTTTCATTTTGTTCTTTTAAAATTTCATGATGTGTGTGTGAGTGTATGAGAATGATGTTTAATGTTTTCTTCAATTATGTAGAGTGTGTGAGTTTATGAGATAATCTTTCATGCTTTCTTAAATTATGTAGAGCGCGTGTGTGTAGGAGATAATTTTATGCCTTTCTTTCAATTCATGTAGAGTGTGTGCATGTGCGTATTTATTTCCGCTCACTCGTTAAGAGTTAAATGACGTGTTTTTTCCCGCCTACTCGTTTGAGTAGGACTTGTACTTGCATTTATTTCCCCTACTCGTTAAGAGTTAAATGTCGTGCATTTATTTCCCGCTTACTCGTTTGAGTAGGACTTGTTATTTCATTTTTTTAACTTAGTTTCTGTTTTATTTATAATTTGAAGTGTGTGTGAGTTCTCGTATTAGCTAACTTTTCAAGTTTTCTAAATGTTTATTATTTGTTTTTATGACTTCTTTTTATAACCCTTCAGAGTTTAGCCTCGAACTCGCGCCTCATCAAATTATAAAGGCGTCCCCATACCGATGAGTGGTTAATCGTTATTAGCCTCGGCATCGAAGAGCATTGGGACTTATAAAATGATTTGGAATAATTAAAGTTCTTTATTTTCACTTTAATTTTAGGACTTAAGGTTTACCCCAGGTTAACGACGCGTAGGACCACATATCGATGTGTGAGCCCTATTTTTGTTATTCATACGCTAGCTAGCCGAAAGGCCGTGCGTATGGATAGATCACCTCTGGGTAAAGAGAGTTGCGTGCATACCCTCGAGAGAGGACAAGCGTAATTCTTCTGGATTGGGTTCCACATCCAATAGCGGGGTTCTTAGCGTAAAGCGGGCGTTAAGAGGAATCTTTCGTCGGACTAACATTCGGTCGAATAGTCTTAGCGTTCAGGTGAGCAATATTCCTAGAGATAAGTGCGCTCATATTTCTGGAACCTCCACGGCTAAGTTGTCTTTTATTAAATTGAAAACTAAGTTCAATAATTATTAAAAGTTATTTTAGTCTTAATCCGATTCGGTGCCGAGCGTTAACCCTTCATCAAATTTTCTAAATCATTTTCGCTCTCTTTTGTTTTTTTCCTCTTTAGTTAATTAAAATCTTCACCTTACTTTCAGTAAAATAATAGTCCTCCTGGAGGAGTAGGAATAATCAACCCGACCCCGAGAACAATACGACCTCGATATTCCCCGAATATCGAGTACTACATGTGATAGGTGCACTTGCCTCCTTTCGTTAAAAACTCGCTTTTTAGCTCGTCCGCGACGGTCGACTCATTGAACCAACCACCTAAATATGAGTCTGTTCGCGGGCCATCAAGTTTTTGGCGTCGTTGTCGGTGAATCTCTTAAGTTGTTATTCCGAATTCTGGAGTCTATTACTTTTACGTATTTTCTAAAAAAAACTAACAACTCTATTTTAAATAAAAAAAAAAAGAGTTTCTTTTGTTTTATTTTTTTTGGGGTGTACGACCCGTGGACAACCCTCGGAGTCTGAAGATTTTGACTTTGACCCTGAGATCGAATGCTCCCTTGCGCGTATCCAATCTCAACGCCGAATTCCTTCTTTAGACCCCGAAGAATCTATTGGAGAACCCTCTGTCATAGTTATGGCCGCCCCTAACCCTGCCCCGGCGGCCGAGCATACTATGTCTTATTACGCCCGACCTAACCTAGATGATAATGGGTCTTGTATTGATCGTCCTACAGTGGCGAATAATAATTTCGAAATAAAATCAAGTGTCATTCAAATGGTCCAAAATGTCGTGCAGTTCGATGGACTATCGGATGAGGACCCGAATGTCCACTTGTCCAATTTTTTGGAAATATGAGACACCTTCAAGATTAATGGCGTCACTGATGACGCCATTCGCTTGTGCCTATTTTCTTTTTCCCTTAAGTCCAAAGCAATGGCGTGGTTGAATTCCCTCTCGCGAGGATGTATCACCACCTGTGCTGAGTTGACGGAGTAGTTCCTGACGAAGTACTTTCCGCCCGCAAAAACTTCAAAGTTGCGGGCAGGCATTTCTTCGTTTGTGCAAAATGATCATGAGTCTCTTTATGAGACTTGGGAACGATTTAAGGAGTTCCTCTAACGGTGCCCGCACCACGCGCTGTCAACGTGGTTGCAGGTACAAATTTTTTACAATGGGCTTAACTTTCAAACGTGTCAAATGATTGACGCGGCTGTCGGGGGTACCTTGAATAACAAAACCCTGAGGCCGCTCAGGCTTTATTCGAAGAGATGTCTATGAACACCTACCAATAGAACGTCCCTCGGGGACGCCCAAAGCCAGCGGCCGGCATTTTTGAAGTGGATGTCACTGCTCTCTTAACCCTTCAAGTTGAAAGGTTAACAAAGCAGGTGGCGGAGATGTCTGCTGCCTCCTCCACTCCGCCTTATTTTATTCCCCCTAACGTCTGCGTGGCTGAAGAGTTTGTGGACTTCGTAGGAAATTCGGGTCATCCTTCTTTCAACCCCAACAACAACCCTTATAGTAATAACTATAATTCGGGTTGGAGGAATCACCCCAATTTTTCTTGGAGCAACTCGAACAATGCACAGTGCCTGCCAAATTCTTATGTGCCCGGATTTTCACCGCCTCCCCCTCTTCCAAAACCCTCCCTGATGGAGGAGAATTTTTTTAAATACATAACGTCCAACGAATCAAATATCTGTAACATCGCCAGATCGCTAAAAACCCTTGAACAACAGATTGGACAGCTGGCGAGAATGATGTCCGAGAGCGCGCTCGGGGCACTGCCGGGAAAAACGGAGCCCAACCCTCGGTAGAATGCCAACGCTATAACCCTCCATAGCGGTAAGTAGGTGGCCGATCCAAAACGGACCGATCCTCAGGTACATATTTCACCTCTGACCCCTCTCCCCGCTTCTTCGATTACGCCGCCTTTAACAATTTTAAATGAAAAAATTATTTTAAACAAGGTCTTGTCGTATCCGCATAGATTAGATAACGAGCGTAAGGACACGCAATACGAAAAATTTATTTTATTATTAAAACAAATTCATATTAATGTTCCTTTTTGCGAGCCTATCTCGCAAATGCTCAAATATGCGAAATATTTAAAAAAATTACTTTCTAATAAACGTAAATTAGAGGATATTTCGCATATATCTTTCAACGTTGTCTGCTCGGCGGCCCTTAATAATAAATTACCCACAAAACAAAACGACCCGGGATGGTTTTCCAACCCGTGCCTTTTTGGCAATATATTAGTAAAATACGTCTCAGCTGATTTAGGAGCTAGCATTAATCTGATGTCGTTCTCGCTTTTTCAACGTTTAGATTTGGGTACTCCTAGTCCTACGAATATGCGCATCCAATTAGCGGATCGCTCGGTTAAGTTCCTTATCGCGGTAGTGGAGGACGTCCTTGTCCGAGTAGACAAGTTTACCTTTCTAGTAGACTTCGTCATCTTGGACATCGAGGAGGACACCGATGTACCGATTATACTCGGTCGCCCTTTTCTCGCCACCTCCCACGCATTAATTGACGTAAGTAACGATCGTCTCCTACTTCGGGTAGGAGATGACGAAGTTACTTTCTCTATTAATCCCTCCATAGGAGACTCGTCATCGAGCGACGATTTCTGCTATTCTTTAGATACATTTTTTGGAGATCGTTCTTCTCCCGTTTTCGAGTCTGTATTTTTAAACGACGATATTTATGCGCTCGAAAATTTTAAATGCAATTAGGATACCTCTATAGACTTGCCTTTTGAACCAATTGGTAAGAAAGACATAGGAATTAAAACCTCCCTAGAAGAACCGCTCATCCTAGATCTTAAACCCTTACCTGAATCACTCAAATACGCTTTTTTGGGAAAAGACGATACGCTTCCCGTTGTTATTTCTTCGGACTTGAGTGATTCAGAGACTTCTGATTTATTGGAAGTTTTGCTCAAACATCGCCACGCAATTGCGTGGCAAATCTCTGACTTAAAGGGAATTAACCCCTCTTTTTGCACTCATAGGATTTTTCTCAATGATAATTGCCGCAAAACTATTCAGCCGCAGCGACATCTCAACTCAAACATGAAAGACGTCGTTAAAGCTGAGATAATTAAATTATTAGATGTGGGGAATATTTATCCCATTTCTGATAGTGCGTGGGTTAGTATTGTTCATGTCGTGCCTAAAAAGGGCGGTCTAACCGTAGTAGAAAATGAGTAAAATGAACTCGTCCCAACTCGTACTGTTACGGGTTGGCGGGTGTGCGTCGATTATAGAAAACTAAATGATGTCACTCGTAAATACCATTTTTTGCTACCATTTTTAGACCACGTTCTGGAGCATTTATCCTGTCATCCATTTTATTATTTTCTTGATAGTTTATCAGGGTTTTTCCAAATCCCCATTTCCCTCGATGATCAAGAGAAAACAACTTTTACCTGCCCGTTTGGCACCTACGCCTACCGAAGAATGTCATTTGGCCTCTGCAATGCGCCAGCTACATTCCAAAGATGTATGCTCACAATCTTTGGCGAGATGGTAGGAGAGATTATGGAAGTCTTTATGGATGACTTTTCTGTTTTTGGACGCTCTTTCGCGTCTTGTCTTCAAAATCTAGATCATGTCCTCCAGCGATGCGAGGACACGCATCTCGTTTTAAATTGGGAAAAGTGTAACTTTATGGTTCGAGAAGGTTTGTTTCTCGACCATATGATTTCGTCTAAGGGGATGGAGGTAGATAAGACCAAGGTAGAAATTATAGAAAAACTTCTGCTACCAACAAACATAAAATCTATTAGGAGTATCTTAGGGCATGCGGGCTTTTACCGACGTTTCATTCAAGATTTTTAAAAAATAACAAAGCCGCTTACTCGCCTCTTGGAAAAAGAATCAAATTTTGTCTTTAGTAGCGAATGCGAGTCTGCATTTAATTTCATAAAACAAAAACTTATCAATTCACCCATTTTAGTGGCGCCCGATTGGTCCCTTCCGTTCGAAATTATGTGCGACGCTAGTGATACTTCCTTAGGTGTCGTTCTTGGCCAATGTGTAGAAAAACATTTTCATCCAATTTATTACGCTAGCAAGACGCTCACTTCCGCACAAGTAAATTACACCACAATGGAAAAAGAACTCTTAGCCGTCGTTTTCGCTTTTGATAAGTTTCAATCATATATAACGTTATCTAAAGTTATCGTATTTACCGATCACTCCGCCCTTAAATATTTATTAGCTAAAAATGATGTGAAACCCCACTTTCTTCGATGGATCCTCCTCTTGCAAGAATTTGATTTAGAGATCCGGGATAAGAAGGGCGCGGAAAATTTAGCCGCCGATCACCTCTCGCGCTTAGAAAATCCCCGAGGAACTCCTCCTAGCCATAACTACTAATTCTTCGTACCCGTCTTGGTTTGCAGATTTTGCGAACTATTTAGTTGCGAGGGTGCTCCCAAAAGACTTTTCGAGCTAGCAAAAGAATAAATTCTTTTTTGACTTGAAATATTTCTTTTGGGAGGACCCTTTTCTTTTTTGTATCTGCGCAGACGAAGCAGTTCGAAGATGCGTCGCGGGTGTGGAGTGCACGCAAATACTTCGGCACTACTACGAGGGTCCGGCTGGTGGGCATTATCAAGCTAACCGGACCGCGCGGAAGGCGCTAGAGGCGGGCTACTTTTGGCCCACTCTCTTCAAAGACGCTCATAATTTTGTACGCGCATGCGATAGCTGTCAGAAATCGGGTAACATCTCTCGTCGCGACGAGATGCCCCAAAATATGTTTTTAGAATGTGAAGTCTTCGATTTATGGGGCATAGATTTTGTTGGCCCCCTACCTCCGTCTTTCAAAAATATATATATTTTAGTGGTGGTTGACTACGTATTGAGGTGGGCGGAAGTGCAAACTCTCCCCACCAACGATGTGCGAGTCGTCGTTACATTTCTTAAAAAACTATTTTCTCGCTTCGGCACGCCTCGCACAATTGTTAGTGATAGGGGAACGCATTTTTGCAACACCCAAATGGCTAAGACGTTAGCTAAATACGGCATCACGCACAAACTTGTCACCCCCTACCACCCGCAAACAAGTAGCCAATTCGAGGTAGTAAATCGAGAGATTGAGCGAATATTAGAAAAGACTGTTTCACTTAATAGGAAAGATTGGTCCGTTAAGCTCGACGATGTGTTGTGGGTGTATCTGACGGCATACAAAAACGCAATTGGTTGTACGCTGTTTTGGTTAGTCTATGGCAAAGCATGCCATTTACCCGTAGAACTAGAGCATTGCGCTCTTTGGGCTTTAAAACTCTTAAACCTCGGCGCCAACTTAGCCGCTCAGAATAGAAAACTGCAACTAAACAAACTCGATGAATGGAGTGCGAACGCTTACGAGAGCAATAAGTTCTATAAGGAGCGTTCTAAGTTATATCGCGATCGAAAAATAAAGTCCCCAAAACTTTTCTCTCCGGGCGATCTTGTCCTTCTTTATAATTCATGTCTTAAACTTTTTCCAAGAAAACTAAAATCTAGATGGTACGGTCCTTTCATAGTTGAAGAAGTTTTTCCATATGGGACCGTACTCGTCTCCCACCCGGAAAAAAGTTCGTTTAAAGTAAACGGTCATCGGTTAAAGTTATACATAGCGGGCGACCCAGTGATCGAGCATTACGAAACCATAACCCTCTTTGATATATAACTCCGCCAAAATAGTCCAGCTACACGACTATAAACAAAGCGCTCTTGGGAGACACCCCACGCTTATCTTTTTTGTTCTTTATTTATTATGTTTGCTTCTTTTTCTAATAAATGTAGGGTTTTTGATGGACCTCCTCGAACGCGTTCCAGGGAAGCTTTTACCCCCCCCCCCCCCCCCGCTTTATTTTCTTTGTAAATATTGCATTTTCTTTTTATTCCGCATACTTACGTTGCAACATTGGGGACAATGTTGGACTTAAGTATGGGGGTGTTTTCTCACTTTATTTTCTGCACTTCTATTTTTTGCACTGTACTTCTACTTTCTGCACTTCAAAAATTAAAAAAATATATATATAACAACAAAATAAAAAAATTAAAATGAAAAATCCAAATTTTTTTGTTTTCCTTTCTTTTTAAAACACAAAAAATTCAACAAAAAATTATAAAACACAAATTATAAAAATTATAAAAACAAAAACTCCAAAAAATATTAAGTTTTATTTTGTAAATATTTTTTATAAATATTTTTTTCTTTTCTCTCCTTCCCCTATTCCTTTCTTTCTCTTCTTTGTAATTAACGTTTCTCTCTTTTCTTATTTTATAAATATTTGCTTATAAAAACCAAAAAAATCCAAAAAAAATTAGAAAAGAAAAAATAGTTCAAAAAATATATATATTTCATATCGCTTTTTTCCGTATGTATATAATAACAAATTTAAAAAAAAAACAAAACAAAACAAAAAAAGATAATAAGTCAAAATTTCAAAAAAAAAATGAGTAAAACAAAACAAAATTTCAAAAAAAAAGATAATAAATTAAAAACACGAAAAAATGATGATAAAAACTCTAAAATACAAAAAAAAATGTTTTGAAACAAATAAATCAAATATACCATTCTTAATTTTCTTGCTATCCAAAAATTTTGTTTTGAGTTTATTTATATGTGAATTTTATTAATTCTTTGTTCACTATTCATTTGTTAATTATTGATTGAAATATTTAAATATCTGGGGTTAAGTTTTAAAAAATTCATTATGCTTTGTTAAAAATAGTGAACTCGTTTTAGGCACTACTTCTAATTTTTCATTGATAGGAGCACGCGTATTATGTTAGAAAAAAACGACTATAGAATTCAATTATGTTTACTTTTAGCTTTCTGAAAAATTGGAACGTACAATTTATTAAGGTTGCTCTCAAAAAAAAAATTAATTAAAAATCCAGTTTTCTTTTCTCCCCTCATTTATCATGACTTACTTGGCATGATAAAATTTTTACCCTTAAAAGATCTTATGTCAATGAGAATAAGATTTCATTCCGTAAACATAGGCACTCAATAATTTAAAAAGATTATGTGTCACGGAGTAAGAGGATAAAATTCATTACTCTCACACATATACATTGAGTTAATTTTATTATTATGAAGTTGAAAAAAATGATATTAGGAAAATAAGATTTCATTTTCCTAATAATTCAAAAAAATGGAGGTTCGAGAAAAAATCACCTCACCTCAAAATCCAAACTCTCTTCATAAACCAACATCAACCCCCTTAGCCAATTTCACGATTCTAGAATTAATTTAAAATTCTTTTTGAAAGCATAATTTGTAAATTGCATTATTTTCAGTAAAACTCTTATAAGCTAAAATTCATATAATTCCAAACTATTTTCGTTAATATAACCGTTACAACTATTGTTTTTTATTTGATTACATCAAAAAGTCTTTTGGACAAAACTTTTGCGCTATTAAAATCATCTACATAATTTTAGGACTTAACTCTTACAACTCGTATGTTTAGTTATATCTCTCTTATAATTAATTAAGCAGTAGCTAAACTTAGAGTTTCTTTTATTCCTTATAAGTTCACCTCAAACTTTTGCTCTGGAATAGCAAAAGCTTAAGTATGGGGATATTTGATAAGTTGTAAATATACGCATTTTTCTATGTTTTTATTATGTTATTTTAGTTTTGTTTTGCCTTTTTTTAGTTAGTTTTATTTAATAAATTGCTCCTTTTTGTAATTATTATTTCTAACATAGCTTAATTTTGATTTCTGAAATTTTTCAGAAAATGGTCAAAAATTGACCTGACACGCTCGTGTCAGCCAACCCGACACGCCCGTGCCATTCCCGATTGACGATCAAGGCTTCCAGCTCGACGTTTGTCGACCAACCCGACAAGCCCAACATCACTCCTGTGACCTAGGGCGTGACCGCCACGTGACTCCTCCACCTGGCCGACAAGACCTCGCCGGCGACTTTTGACGCAACCCGCCCAAGATCCTCCTGCTGAACACGCCCACTGACACGCCCCGTGTCGACAGAGACTCGGGCGTGACTTCCACGTGGACCGCCCAGAAGTCAATGCTCCAGTCAAATCACCGGATCACATCGCAAATAGTGTTGACACCCCCGACCCCCCCCCCCCACCCGACACGCCCGTGTCGGAGGGCGTGTACTTTGAATTTTTCCCTATAAATAGCTCATTTCTATAAGGTCCAAGGGTTCACTTTTTTGAGCCAAAATTTCATGTGTTTTTTGGGTTGCCCTGGTGTATTCCTTTGCCATGTAAGGAGAACTTTCTCCTCCTTTCTTTTTATGTTTGTATTAGCTTTGTAATAGTTCATTTTAATCAATACAAATATGCTAGTTTTTCTCTTCTTAAATGACTTTGGAATGAACTTGTGTGCCCACTTTCTTTTTCATTTTATCCTTAGTTTCATCTTAATATTCCTCTTTATGAAAAGTGTGTTTGTGTGTACGAGTGTAATTTGTTTAGTTCTTATGCTTTCTTTTTTTTTGGTTTGTCTCCATGTTAGGGTTTTAGTAAAGATTTTCATTCTTATGAATTTATAAAAGGTTTTAAAGTATTTTTGATTTTTTTTACTTAATTTTTTTTAGGATTGTAAAACCTTTTTGTTCTTTGAAATTTTATTTCAACTTTTTTATCACTTTTATGAACTCTTAAGAATGAAAAAGTTGAAAGTTTAATTTTTGAAAGGTTTTGGTTTTTGCTTTGTTTTGAAAAACTTTTTGTTCTTTTTATTTGGTTTGTTCTTTTTATGTGTTTTGGTCAAATCTAAGTATAAAAAAGCAGTTGTTTTAATTTTTAGGTAACTTTCATTTTGTTTTTAAGTTGTGTGTGTGAGTGTATGAGTTAGGTTTTCATTTTGTTCTTTTAAAATTTCATGATGTGTGTGTGAGTGTATGAGAATAATGTTTAATGCTTTATTCAATTATGTAGAGTGTGTGAGTTTATGAGATAATTTTTCATGATTTCGTTTATGCTTTCTTCAATTATGTAGAGTGCGTGTGTGTAGGAGATAATTTTATGGCTTTCTTTCAATTCATGTAGAGTGTGTGCGTGTGCGCATTTATTTCCGCCCACTCGTTAAGAGTTAAATTGCGTGTTTTTATTTCTCGCCTACTCGTTTCAGTAGGACTTGTACTTGCATTTATTTCCGTCTACTTGTTAAGAGTTAAATGGCGTGTCTTTATTTCCCGCAGACTCGTTTGAGTAGGACTTGTTATTTCGTTTCTTTTGTAACTTAGTTTCTGTTTTATTTATAATTTGAAGTGTGTGTGAGTTCTCATATTAGCTAACTTTTCAAGTTTTCTAAACGTTTGTTATTTGTTTTTATGTCTTCTTTTTATAACCCTTCAGCGTTTAGCCTCGAACTCACGCCTCATCAAATTATAAAGTCGTCCCCATACCGATGAGTGGCTAATCGTTATTAGCCTCAGCATCGGAGAGCATTGGGACTTATAAAATGATTTTAAATAATTAAAGTTCTTTATTTTCACTTTAATTTTAGGACTTAAGGTTTACCCTGGGTTAACGACGCGTAGGACCACATATCAATGTGTGGGCCCTATTTCCGTTATCCATACGCTGGCTAGCCGAGAGGCCGTGCGTATGGACAGATCACCCCTGGGTAAAGAGAGTTGCGTGCATACCCTCGAGTGAGGACAAGTGTAATTCTTCTGGATTGGGTTCCCCACCCAATAGTGGGGTTCTTAGCGTAAAGCGGGCGTTAAGAGGAATCCTTCGTCGGACTAACGTTCGGTCGAATAGTATTAGCGTTCAGGTGAGCAATATTCCTAGAGATAAGTGCGCTCATATTCCTGGAACCTCCATGACCAAGTTGCCTTTTATTAAATTGAAAACTAAGTTCAATAATTATTAAAAGTTATTTTAATCTTAATCCGATTCGGTGCCGAAAGTTAACCCTTCATCGAATTTTCTAAATCATTTTCGCTCTCTTTTGTTTTTTCCCTCTTTAGTTAATTAAAATCTCCACCTTACTTTCAGAGAAATAATAGTCCTCCTGGAGGAGTAGGAATAATCAATCCGACCACGAGAACAATACGACCTCGGTATTCCCCCGAATATCGAGTACTACATGTGATAGGTGCACTTGCCTCCTTTCGTTAAAAACTCGCTTTTTAGCCCGCCCGCGATGGTCGACTCATCGAACCAACCACCTAAATAAGAGTCTGTTCGCGGGCCATCACTCTCCTCTGGGACGAGGACCTCCGCCTCTACCGTTTCCTCCACGGACATCGCTTCGGCCAGCTCCTCCCGATCTCCTCCTGCCACCTCAACCTTGGTGCAACTTTCCACCTCCATCTCCTCCCTACCAGCTCCCTGCTCCGCCTCCTCCATCCTTCGCTCCATCTCCTCGGCTCCCTCCTGCCAAGAGTTGGAGTTCACGGCGGTGATGTAGCACTCCCGTGCCACTTTGGGGTCCCCCCTGACCCAGACCTGGATCCCCTCGGCATTGAACTTCAAGCACTAGTGAAACGATGAGGGGACGCAGCGGAAGGTGCTGATGAGGGGCCTCCCGAAGATGGCACTGTAGCTACTAGGGGCATCTACGATGACGAACCTGCAGTTCCTGGACTGCCTGTAACGCCCCCGATTTTCCAGTGATTTATTTAATTTCTTATTTGACGTATTATGACGTCAGGGCGTTATGTTAGCGCGTGTTGGTCAGGTGGCGTTGTTAGAGCGTGCTTTTAGCTCTTTAGGTTCCCTGCGTGGCTTGGTGATGCCTGGTAGCAAGATTCCCTATCGAGCCGGAGTCTGTTTGGTGACTCGGTGGAGCCTCTTGGGGAATGCTTGTGTTTTGGCTTTGGAAGTTATTTGCCCGAGTTTTGTTCGTCGGATTTTGTTACCGACTTTGTCGTAGCGCGTTTGCGTTCGTTAGGTTTGACCGGCCAAATTTTGGGATTTGCGTCGGGAGTGGAAAATTTTATATTAGAAATTTAGATCGGATAATTTTAGACTTGCTCGTCAAGTTTCGTCGCGTTCCGAGCATTTTTGGAGCCTCGGCGCGCGATCGTAGTTTGTATGTTTTCGCGTACGCCGTTAACTTTAGAAATTATTATCTCGAAAACGGTGCGTCGGAATTCGATTTTGACTTCGCCGTTGGATTCGTAGCGTCGTCATTCGCCTACGGTGCGAATTTCGTTCGATTCGGCGCGCGTTTGGCCCTCCGTAACGATATATATTATATCGTTGGTTTTTAATAATTATATATATTATTATTATATATATATATATTTATATAAATAATTTATATATATAAAAAAAAAAAAAGAGGAAAGTTTTCGTGGGGA
This sequence comes from Platanthera guangdongensis, assembly GCA_039583875.1. Lineage (NCBI taxonomy): Eukaryota > Viridiplantae > Streptophyta > Magnoliopsida > Asparagales > Orchidaceae > Platanthera > Platanthera guangdongensis. Next base: position 42,588,746 of record CM077147.1, read on the forward strand.
ATCGGTGAGAATGAATCTCACCGATTCTCACCGAATCGGTGAGATTCATTCTCACCGATCCGTTTTCCCCCCTTTTAAGTTATATGATTTATATTATTATAATTTTAATTAATATATAATTAATATATTATTATTAATATTATATTATTATTATTATATTATTATTATATAAGTTTAAGAAAAAAAAAAGAAAAGCTCTTCTTCTTCTTCCCCGATCAGCCCCCCCTCCTGTGCGGAATTTTTGCGGAGTGCGGAACCCTTCCGTTCGCGAAACTTCCGGCGGCCGCCACCGCCGATCCGGTGGACGGAATTTCGATCCGATCGCGGCGTTGGAAAGCTCTCGGCGAGAGCTTCGAGATCGCGGTAAGCTTTTCCCGTTTCGGTGACCGTTTCGCCATAGATTTTTTTCGGCCCTAACCCCGGTTGTCCGTTTTTTCGTAGATCTCGTCTCCGCGTGCCCCCTTTTGGACGGATCTACGTGGTGGAGTATTTTGGGTGACGTTTTCAAGGTCGATTTGAGGCAAGTGGATTTCTCCCCTCTTGCGTGCCTCCATGAGTTGCATTTTTGTCGTATTATTCTTTTCTCCTTGTCGTAGAATAGGTGAAATTGGAATGTTCCTAGTTTTGGGCTTGTAGTCGGCCCAAACTAGGAAGTTTTCGGTTTTATTTTAGTTGTACTCGGCGGGTAGGGGAAGTAACTCGGCGGGTAGGGGAAAATAGTTCGGCGGGTAGGGGAAAATAAGTCGGCGGGTTTTGGTTGTAGAACTTGGTAGTTTCTAAGTGGTGTTGTCGGCTAGTTTTGGCGCCGAATCGTGGATCCTTAGCATGTGGTAGCTGGGTTTCTGAAGGAGTATGGTACCAGGGGAGTTCGAGCCGTGGCCACCACCATTCCCTCCTTTGGATATTCTTTTTGGGTTCCTGTAAGAGGTTGGAACTCTATGTGTGTGGACCCTGTGGCGGCCCCTTTAGTACTCTTGAGACACCTGGACCTGGTTGTTCGGTTGTGACTGTTCTTAGTCTCCGACACAGGTTTGGGATTTGTGCCAGTGCTAATGATTTACAAGTTTAGGACTGTTAGTTCCTTCTTACTGTTCATTTGATGCATATTGGTTTCCTTCTGTCTCTGCAGGCTTGAGCGGAGTTTGGTACGTTTCTGTACTTGTTGCATTTCTCTCACTTTACTGATTATTACACCTGCATTTTGTCCTCTTTTGGATTCTTTAGCTGAGTTTTTCGGCATTTACTCTTGCAGGGTTGGTAACCCTTTTTCTTTATGTTCTTTTATTCAATTATTATCTGATGCTTCTTTGCCACTTGTTTCATTATTTCTTGCTGAGGTGTTCTTCTTTTGAATGCCTCAGGTTCAGGTCTGTAGCCGGCTGTGCGGCTAGTTTCAGGAGTTTCTCTGTGGACTGCGCTTTGGCAGTGTTTTCCTCGCTTGTCGAGGTAGTTCTTTAGCCTTGTAGTAGTACAGACATACATGCTCACCAGCGAGTTCGTGTCAGGTTGTTGACGCTCGTTGGTGATTTTCCTTTGTGATATTAAGTAATTGCTTAGCTGCTAGTTTACCTGTTTTGTGGTAGTTTCACTTGCTCTCTGGGAATGTTTTATGCTAGGTTGCTAGTTACTTTAAACCTTATAATAGAACTACTATATGTATTGCATGATGAGCATGTTTTATAAAAGCTCAAACTCTATTTTCCAATGCGTAAAAAGATGGTTTTTCCTTATAAAAATTATAAATTGAAAATCTAGGGTCTTGCATAGTGTAAGTTGTCCTCTTAGGACGCTTATGCGCTCTTTTAGGATGTTTAGCATAAATGAAGTATTTTTCCGCTACGTATAAAATAGTTTTCAAACCGTGGACTATCTGATCCACTGAGCCGAGGGATACGGCCAATTAATTTAAAAATCAGTTTTCTATTCATTTTAACTTATGATTTGAAGGATTAAAGTGTTGCCTGAGCGTCAGCAGTTATCCCCTGCTTGACGTGGCATCACAGCTCGTAGTTTTCTCGTGCTCTGATTCATTTTATAAATGAGAAAATGCGGGATGTGACAGTTGGTATCAGAGGGAGGTTGCTTGACAAATTGTCGGGCAACCTGTCCCTGTTAGTGTTAGGTGTTTAGATTCATACCATACACACACCGATATGTCATCAGCACGTCTTGGCTAAAGCACGAACACTACACTCATAGCATGACATGAAGTATACGAGGCATATTATGTAGTATGGGATGCATACTATGTGTTTGTATATGGATCCACCATAGGAGGCAACATGTGAGGGTTATGTAGTATGGGATGCATAACCTCACCACATGAATGCGGCTAGCACGTTTTCTTTTTCGTTGCATGGAAATGTTATGTAGTATGGGATGCATAACATTTTCATGTATACGCCGCTCACAACATGCATTAGGGCCTTTTTAGAATGCATAGCACAATCATGCATAACATAACATTGCATAAGCACAACGTGCAGAGCTAAAGATTTGCAGGATGACATGTGTACACACATGATTTTGAGTCAAAAAGAATATAAATTCATGCATTCCCGATCTAGGCACAAGAGTTAGTTGGATGATAGTGAATCATCGTAGGATAAGCATATCATCATTATTGAAAAAAATCCCAGAGCAAGTTAGCAGCATGAGCAAGTACTTAAGTATGTATTGTTTGTACTATGTGTTTGGTTCTAGTGGGTGGGCTAGGTGTCTAATTAGTGTTTTGTTGTTCCATTAGAATGTCGAGGCGTCCTTCGACAAGGTTGACTCCCCAATCGGAGGGAGAATCATCAGGTGCGCAGAGCAGCGCAGTGATAGAAGGTCTGAGACAAAGCAATGAAGCCTTGTCAAAGCAAGTAGGGGAATTGCAGTCTCAGGTCCAGTCCTTGTTAGCAGTCGTGGCAGGGCAGATTCCGAGAGTTCAGGACCCTGTTGTGGGTCAAGCTGTCCCTGTTCCCCCCGCTCCTCTGGTGCCTCCGGTCGTGGTGCCACCAGAGATGACCTTTATTTCTCAGTTTCAGCGACTTAGGCCTCCGACGTATGATGGCAAGGCAGATTACATGGTCTTAGACGATTGGATGATATCAATCGAGGAGATGTTCTCATACTCCGGGATCACTGATGACCAGAAGGTGATGTTAGCCGCATATCAGCTCAAGGGGTTGGCGAAGGGCTGGTGGCTGAGGGAGAAAGAAGGTCTGAAGGACGGGTGTTCCTGGGAGTCCTTTAAGGAGCTACTTCTGAGCAAGTTTCTGCCATCGGTCGAGAGGGACCGTCTGATGAATGATTTCCTGCACTTAAAGCAGAGGCAGCTCACGGTTAGCGAGTACGAAATCGAGTTTAGTAAGCTAAGCCAATTTGCCCCAGACTTGGTGAGTTCCGACGAAAATAGAAGCAAGCGATTTCTGGCTGGGCTAAGGAGTGACGTCCAGCAATTAGCAAGTGCCTATGCGACCTCAAGTTATGCTGGTATGGTGGAAGCTGCCTTAAAGGTAGAGGCAATTGATAATGCCAAGAATCGAGGTCAACAACTGAGGAAGGATAAAAGAAAATCTGATGAGGGTAAGAGTGCTCAGGTCCCTGACGCTGCTCCGAGGAAGAGAAACAAGGAGGTATGCAGTTTCTGTGGCCGACCGGGCCATCCATTGGAAAGATGTTATCAAAGGTTAGGAGCTCAAAAGAAAGAGCAGATTCATGCAATCCAAGGTATCCAAAAGAAAGATTTGCTTTGTTCGGTATGCAAGAAGCCGGGGCACGATGATGCCCATTGCTGGAAGAAGACTAGAAGTTGTTTCTTGTGCGGTCAAGTGGGTCATCTCAAGTATCAGTGCCCGCAAGCTCAGCTTACTCTGCAGCCAGTTCCTCTTCAGGCCTTGCCGCCGCCGCAGCGAGTGGACAAGGGGAAAGGAAAGTTGAACGTGGTCTCTATGGACGAAGCTCAGACGTCCACGCAAGTGATATCAGGTTAGATTCCCCCCTAGTTTTAATGTTAGCTCATAGTTATAGTTTTGAGCGTTCGCTTCCTTAGTCGCGTGTGCAATTTTATAGGACGATTTAAGGTAAAGAACCGCTGGGCGCGTGTTCTGTTCGATTCCGGCGCTACCCACTCATTTGTGGCTAGGGCCTTCGTAGAGCGTTACCGGTTGGATCTCGATCGTGTTGGTGATGCGTTCTGTGTCAAGTTTCCTTCAGGCGAATCTGTAGTTTCGGACCAGGGTATTCAGAGTTGTCCAATTTTGTTAGGCGATTTCCTCGCGTTTGCTGATTTGAAGCTGTTGGATCTGGAAGACTTTGATGTGATCCTAGGCATGGACTGGTTGTCCAGATATGATGCTGTGATCCAATGCAAGGGTAAACGCTTGGACTTCAGGATGGACAACGGTCAGCCCGGGAGTGTTTACGGTTATCCGCGCCAGGATTCTCCGACTATATCGGCGGTATGTGCTCGGAAGCTTGTAGATTCCGGTTGTTTTGCTTGTTTGGTTTCGGTTTTAGAAACCAAGCTTAGTTTGCCGCGTTTGGAGGAGATCCCGGTGGTTCGTGATTTTTCTGATGTCTTTCCAGCTAACCTTCCTGGTCTCCCGCCTGATCGAGACGTGGAGTTTGTTATAGATTTGGAGCCGGGTACGCGTCCTATTGCCAAGGCGCCTTACCGGATGGCCCCACGCGAACTGGAGGAGTTGCGTATCCAGTTAGACGAGTTGCTTGAGAACGGATTTATAAGGCCGAGTTCTTCGCCTTGGGGTGCTCCTGTTTTGTTCGTCAAGAAAAAGGATGGATCGATGAGGTTATGCATCGATTATAGAGAGCTAAATAAGGTAACGATCAAGAATAGGTATCCGTTGCCGAGGATAGACGATTTGTTTGATCAACTGCGAGGCAGCGCCGTGTTCTCTAAGATTGACCTTCGTTCGGGCTACCACCAGTTAAGGATCCGTGAATCAGATATACCGCGGACTGCCTTCCGTTCCAGACATGGACATTTTGAATTTTTGGTGATGTCGTTCGGTTTGACCAACGCACCTTCTGCTTTCATGGACATGATGAACAGGGTCTTCAAGGACTTTCTGGACAAGTTTGTGGTCGTATTTATAGACGATGTGTTGGTGTATTCACGCAATGTTGAGGAGCATGACCAACATTTGCGTCTAGTTTTATCTGCCTTGAGGGACCATAAGTTGTTCGCCAAGCTAAGTAAATGCGAGTTCTGGTTGCCTCAGGTTTCTTTCCTGGGTCATGTGGTTAACAAGAACGGAATCTCGGTCGACCCAGAAAAGATAGCCGCAGTTATGGAATGGACGAGGCCTGCCACACCCAAAGGAATTAGAAGCTTCCTAGGGTTGGCTGGCTATTATAGGAGATTTGTAGAAGGTTTCTCTACGTTATCTGCGCCATTGACCAAATTGACGCAGAAGAATGCAGCATTTGTGTGGAGCGATAAGTGCGAAGAAGCGTTCCAAGAGCTAAAGAATAGACTGTGCACTGCTCCGATATTGACATTGCCTACGGAAGGATTAGACTATGCCATTTACGTGGACGCTTCCCACGTGGGTCTTGGTTGTGTGCTGATGCAAGAAGGAAAAGTGATTGCGTATGGGTCAAGACAACTTAAGATTCATGAAAGGAACTACCCTACGCATGACTTAGAATTCGCAGCAGTTATTTATGCATTGAAATTATGGAGACACTTGTTGTATGGCGCGCAGTGCAAGATTTATACAGATCATAAGAGTTTGAAGTACGTCTTCACTCAAAAGGAGTTGAACTTGCGCCAGCGCAGATGGTTAGAGTATATGGCTGATTATGAAGTGGAGATCTTATACCATCCGGGTAAGGCTAACGTGGTAGCCGACGCCTTAAGCAGGAAGACAGGGAAAATTTTCAATCTCTCCACTGAGTTGTTGGTAGAAGAGTTTCTTTTAATGGATATTTCAGTTGGTAGATGTGACTCGCCAAGCAGTTTGGAAGTGTCTGAGCCTTCATGGATTTCTCTTACGAGGTTTCATCAAAAGGACGATCCTGATCTACTGCACCTTCATAATAGAACTGAGAAGGGGGAGCTGCCGGACTTTTCGATCGATGACGCGGGAACTCTAAAGTACCGCGGTAGATTTTGCGTCCCCAATTTTCGAGAAATTCGAGATAAGTTGTGCAGTGAGGCATACGGTTCAAGTGTGGCCTACCATCCAGGGTCTACAAAAATGTATAAGGACTTGAAACAGATTGCCTGGTGGATTGGGATGAAGGGTGACATTGCAAGGTTTGTGTCAGAATGCTTTACATGCAAAAGAGTTAAGGCTGATCATGGAAGGCCTGGTGGAAAGTTAGCGCCTTTAGAGATTCCAACTTGGAAGTGGGAGAGTATCTCAATGGATTTCATTACTGGTTTGCCGAGATCTCCCCGAGGGCATGACTCTGTTTGGGTGATTGTTGATAGATTAACAAAGTGTGCACACTTCGTACCCTTTCAGATTGGTTACTCGATGAAAAGGATAGCGGAGCTATATTTGAATGAAGTTATCAGGTTACATGGATTACCCGTAAGTATAGTATCAGATCGAGACTCCAGGTTTACGTCTCGTTTCTGGAAGAGCCTTCAAGAAGGATTGGGAACAGACTTGAGATATTCTACCGCATATCATCCACAGACCAATGGTCAAACGGAGCGTGTTAATCAGATTGTGGAAGATATGATCCGTTGTTATATATTAGACCACGGAGGAGCGTGGGATGAACGCTTGAGGTTGATGGAGTTCGCATACAATAACAGTTATCAAGAGAGTCTGCAAATGGCTCCTTTCGAAGCGCTATATGGAAGACGATGTAGAACTCCTCTGTTTTGGGCTGAGGTTGGTGAGAGGCCGATGTTAGGTCCAGATGCCTTAGAAGAAATGGAAGTTTCTGTAAAGCTTATTCGAGAGAAGCTTCGGATAGCTCAAGAGCGATACGAGAAGAACGCCAATCGGCGTAGGTCCGTTTTGGAATTTTCTGTGGGGGACATGGTATTCCTTAAGGTTTCCCCGATGGTTGGAGTGAAGAGGTTCGGTAAGAACCATAAGTTGGACCCGAGGTATGTGGGACCATTTGAAATTGTGGAGCGGATTGGTGTGTCAGCCTACAAGTTGAAATTGCCTGCAAATTTTCCTGGCGTGCACAATGTTTTTCACGTGAGCCAACTGCGGAGGTGTGTGCTAAGTGACAGACAAGTGCTGGATGCAGTGCCCCAGTTGGAGCCTAACCTTTCCTACGTGGAAGTTCCGATCCGTGTTTTGGATGTGCAAGATCGAGTGTTGCGGAAAAAGACAATACCGATGGTAAAGATTCTGTGGAAAAACCAAGACGTGGAGAGCGCGACTTGGGAGTTGGAGTCAGCTATGAGGGAGGCGCATCCTCATTTGTTCTCCTAGATGTGCTCGGTAAGCATTCGATAACCCTTGGTTATTTTTCTTTTCCTCTTTGGTAGAATTGTTTTATGCGTAAAGTTTCGGGACGAAACTTTCTTTTAGGGGGAGTGACTGTAACGCCCCCGATTTTCCAGTGATTTATTTAATTTCTTATTTGACGTATTATGACGTCAGGGCGTTATGTTAGCGCGTGTTGGTCAGGTGGCGTTGTTAGAGCGTGCTTTTAGCTCTTTAGGTTCCCTGCGTGGCTTGGTGATGCCTGGTAGCAAGATTCCCTAGCGAGCCGGAGTCTGTTTGGTGACTCGGTGGAGCCTCTTGGGGAATGCTTGTGTTTTGGCTTTGGAAGTTATTTGCCCGAGTTTTGTTCGTCGGATTTTGTTACCGACTTTGTCGTAGCGCGTTTGCGTTCGTTAGGTTTGACCGGCCAAATTTTGGGATTTGCGTCGGGAGTGGAAAATTTTATATTAGAAATTTAGATCGGCTAATTTTAGACTTGCTCGTCAAGTTTCGTCGCGTTCCGAGCATTTTTGGAGCCTCGACGCGCGATCGTAGTTTGTATGTTTTCGCGTACGCCGTTAACTTTAGAAATTATTATCTCGAAAACGGTGCGTCGGAATTCGATTTCGACTTCGCCGTTGGATTCGTAGCGTCGTCATTCGCCTACGGTGCGAATTTCGTTCGATTCGGCGCGCGTTTGGCCCTCCGTAACGATATATATTATATCGTTGGTTTTTAATAATTATATATATTATTATTATATATATATTTATATAAATAATTTATATATAAAAAAAAAAAAAAGAGGAAAGTTTTCGTGGAGAATCGGTGAGAATGAATCTCACCGATTCTCACCGAATCGGTGAGATTCATTCTCACCGATCCGTTTTCCCCCCTTTTAAGTTATATGATTTATATTATTATAATTATAATTAATATATAATTAATATATTATTATTAATATTATATTATTATTATTATTATTATATTATTATTATATAAGTTTAAGAAAAAAAAAAGAAAAGCTCTTCTTCTTCTTCCCCGATCAGCCTCCCCTCCTGTGCGGAATTTTTGCGGAGTGCGGAACCCTTCCGTTCGCGAAACTTCCGGCGGCCGCCACCGCCGATCCGGTGGACGGAATTTCGATCCGATCGCGGCGTTGGAAAGCTCTCGGCGAGAGCTTCGAGATCGCGGTAAGCTTTTCCCGTTTCGGTGACCGTTTCGCCATAGATTTTTTTCGGCCCTAACCCCGGTTGTCCGTTTTTTCGTAGATCTCGTCTCCGCGTGCCCCCTTTTGGACGGATCTACGTGGTGGAGTATTTTGGGTGACGTTTTCAAGGTCGATTTGAGGCAAGTGGATTTCTCCCCTCTTGCGTGCCTCCATGAGTTGCATTTTTGTCGTATTATTCTTTTCTCCTTGTCGTAGAATAGGTGAAATTGGAATGTTCCTAGTTTTGGGCTTGTAGTCGGCCCAAACTAGGAAGTTTTCGGTTTTATTTTAGTTGTACTCGGCGGGTAGGGGAAGTAACTCGGCGGGTAGGGGAAAATAGTTCGGCGGGTAGGGGAAAATAAGTCGGCGGGTTTTGGTTGTAGAACTTGGTAGTTTCTAAGTGGTGTTGTCGGCTAGTTTTGGCTCCGAATCGTGGATCCTTAGCATGTGGTAGCTGGGTTTCTGAAGGAGTATGGTACCAGGGGAGTTCGAGCCGTGGCCACCACCATTCCCTCCTTTGGATATTCTTTTTGGGTTCCTGTAAGAGGTTGGAACTCTATGTGTGTGGACCCTGTGGCGGCCCCTTTAGTACTCTTGAGACATCTGGACCTGGTTGTTCGGTTGTGACTGTTCTTAGTCTCCGACACATGTTTGGGATTTGTGCCAGTGCTAATGATTTACAAGTTTAGGACTGTTAGTTCCTTCTTACTGTTCATTTGATGCATATTGGTTTCCTTCTGTCTCTGCAGGCTTGAGCGGAGTTTGGTACGTTTCTGTACTTGTTGCATTTCTCTCACTTTACTGATTATTACACCTGCATTTTGTCCTCTTTTGGATTCTTTAGCTGAGTTTTTCGGCATTTACTCTTACAGGGTTGGTAACCCTTTTTCTTTCTGTTCTTTTATTCAATTATTATCTGATGCTTCTTTGCCACTTGTTTCATTATTTCTTGCTGAGGTGTTCTTCTTTTGAATGCCTCAGGTTCAGGTCTGTAGCCGGCTGTGAGGCTAGTTTCAGGAGTTTCTCTGTGGACTGCGCTTTGGCAGTGTTTTCCTCGCTTGTCGAGGTAGTTCTTTAGCCTTGTAGTAGTACAGACATACATGCTCACCAGCGAGTTCGTGTCAGGTTGTTGACGCTCGTTGGTGATTTTCCTTTGTGATATTAAGTAATTGCTTAGCTGCTAGTTTACCTGTTTTGTGGTAGTTTCACTTGCTCTCTGGGAATGTTTTATGCTAGGTTGCTAGTTACTTTAAACCCTATAATAGAACTACTATATGTATTGCATGATGAGCATGTTTTATAAAAGCTCAAACTCTATTTTCCAATGCGTAAAAAGATGGTTTTTCCTTATAAATATTATAAATTGAAAATCTAGGGTCTTGCATAGTGTAAGTTGTCCTCTTAGGACGCTTATGCGCTCTTTTAGGATGTTTAGCATAAATGAAGTATTTTTCCGCTACGTATAAAATAGTTTTCAAACCGTGGACTATCTGATCCACTGAGCCGAGGGATACGGCCAATTAATTTAAAAATCAGTTTTCTATTCATTTTAACTTATGATTTGAAGGATTAAAGTGTTGCCTGAGCGTCAGCAGTTATTCCCTGCTTGACATGGCATCACAGCTCGTAGTTTTCTCGTGCTCTGATTCATTTTATAAATGAGAAAATGCGGGATGTGACACTGCCCCCCAAGGGTGACATGGAGGCCTACTCCTCCTTCTACCTCCTTCCTCTCCCCAGAAAATCCAAACAAGGGTCCATCCGAGGCCAACACCCTCTTCGCCTCCACCTTCATCGTGTCAAACATCTTCTTAAAGACGACGTTGACGGAGCTCCCGTTGTCAACGAGGATTCGGGAGACGGTAAAATTCTCGATGGCTGTCTAGATGACCAGCGCATCACAAAATGGATCCTCATGATCCGGCATGTCGCTCCTTGAGAAGGTAATCCTCTCTTCTGGGGGTGGGGTTTGGGATGTGGAGCCAACGCCCCGGTGATACATGGTGTGGTGGCTCGCCTTCCGGGAAGCCTCAACCCCCCCCCCCCCCCTCGTGGATCACTCTGATCCCCCGGGTCACGACGTCCACCCGGTCTTCACACCGGTCCTCCTCTGCCCGAGGCAGGACATCCTCTATCCGCACCTCCTAGCGCTCTTGTTGATGCTATTGCTCCATGTTCCCTCTCATTTCGAGGAACTCCGGGCACGTGGTTGTGGCGTGCCCCTCCTCCTGATGGAAGTTGCAGTATGGCAACTCCACCCTTACTTCTCTTCTCCTCCTCCTGGCCGCTCTTCTCCACTCCCCTATGTCTATGGCCATAGCCTGTTCCTAGTCGGGGAGTCCAGGCCTCTGGGCTTGCCTCCAGCCGGGGGGTGGAAATGATCTTTCCCCCCTTGATGGCGGTACCTTCCTTGGTACCCTCTCTGTGGCCCCTGCTCCTGCCACTCAGGCCTCCAGCCCAACCGACGGTCTGGCTCCCGATGCCCCCACCTGGGCTGTTGCTGCCCCTGGAGCTGCCTCTGCTTCCTCTGTCAGGGCTCAACTCTCCTCTCCTCCTGCACCCTTTCGCCTCTCGGCTCCTTCTCCTCCTTCGTGGCCCACCTGGCTAGCTTCCGGGCAAACTCCGGGTTTAACGCCTCCCCGTCAACTTCTCTCGCCGCCCTCTCCATCAGCTCCTCGTAGGAGAGGGGCACTCTCTTCAACTCCACTCTGAAGAAACCCTGTTGCAGCCCCAGGGTGAAGGCCATCATCAGGCTATGGCCTGACATCTCCTGGACCTGGGTGACCTCCTCCTGGAACCAGTCAACGCAGCTCCCCAGCGTCTCATTCACTCCCTGCTTGATGGGGAACAGGGACTCCGACTCCTTCTTCCTCCTCTTAGAAGTGGTGAACCTCAGCATGAACCCCCGACGCAGGTCCTCGAAGCAGTAGATGGAGCTGGCCGGCAGCTGATGAAACTACTCCCTCGCCTTTTCCTTGAGGTTAATGGCGAAGAGTCGACACTTGAACCCGTCCGACATCTGCCGGATCGAGACCACGTCCTCAAACCACTGGACGTGTTGGACCGGGTCTCCCTTCCCGGTGTAGTAGGACACTTCAGGTTCCCTGAACCCGTATGGAACTGGGGCGGAAGAGACCAGCTCGCTAAAGGGGCTGCCTCCTCCTGTCGGGCAAGCCGGAGAATCTCGCGCGCCCACGTCGCCGAACCGTCCGCCGCTCGCTGAGCCGGGGAAAAGCACGCGCCCTGGGAGCTCTCCCTTCCTTCTTAAGGAACCTCCTTCCCGGCTCGCCTACCGGGAGCGTCCTCGCCCAGTGATGGGGCGGCAGCGATGTGGGCGGCTGGAGTCAAGCACTCGGCCCACGCGCCGAGTGCGAACTTGACGAGACTCAGCACCTCGTTCCTAAAATCTTCAAGCATCCCCACCGTGGCTCGAGGCGGGGGTGGGGGGGCGCGAGTCCGACCTGTCAGATCCCTGTCCTCCTGTCATCGAGCTCGCTGAAGGTTTTCTGTGCTGATCACACTCCACGCTCACCGCACCAAAATGTTGAAACTGAAATCTCGGTCTCTCGTGGAATTCACCCTTGGGGAAGGGGTGATCGCGCACCTACTTCGCTCCTGCAAGCAAAATAACAAAAGAAACAAAGGAAAACGGACTCAAGGGCTCGGCGGGAAGGACCCACCACACACCTGGAAGACCTTAAAACATTTCCCCTCCTTAGCCACAGGCTGAGCTAAGGCTACCTCAGAAAGCGCTAGAGGACCAAGGAGCAAGTGAGTCTGAAAGCGTACTTTCTGAGGTGCCCCTTGAGTCTTATTTATAGATTCCCGGAAACGGCCTGCAAATAGCCAACCTCCGCTGTTTTGAATAGTTATATGCAGTCAAACTTGTTCTGCCAATAGTGTAACTCCACTATTCCAAAAAGCTATTCGCACCCATGAGGAGGTCATCCAGGTAATTTCACCCCTGGGCCCCAGCGGACCTGTCCCAAGGATATGGAGGTTAGCTCGCCACTATTCTCTCCTCGGGAGAGGCGGGTGCGACCTGGCTACCGCAGCTTGCCTACTCTTCCTAGGTGAGCGCGAGTCGGGCTGCCGCGACCTGCCAGTGCCCGTGCCGAGGCGGGACGGCGGCCAGGTTGCGTATAGGAGAGCGGGCTGGCGGCCAGGCTTCAAACTGTAACCATGAGAGCCCCGGAGGGAGGCTCGCCTATCTGGACTCGTCAGGCTCAACTTCGGACATTAGTTCGACGAATGGCGAACCCAAACTCTGCTCGACGAACGACGGACCAAAACTCTGCTCCACGAATGACGGACCAAAACTCTGCTCGACGAATGGCGGGCGAGAACTCTGCTCGACGAATGGCGGGCAAGAACTCTGCTCGACAAATGGCGAACCAAAACTCTGCTCGACGAATGGCGGGCGAGAACTCTGCTCGACGAATGGCGGGTGAGAACTCTGCTCGATGAATGGCGGGCGAGCTAGAAGGGGGAAGGGACCATCTCGTGCGGCTCGCTCTCCTGACTTCGGCGAGAGCGAGCTGGCCGTCTACTGCTTACCCGCATGTTGTTCTAGTTCGGGCCGTGCGCCTTGGTCCGCTCGCCTGGCTTGGCGAACACACTCGGCGAACACGGGGTTATACAATGAGAGACCGCAACCTGATCGCGAAGGAGGTGCATGACGAGATCTTGTCCAAGGAGGTGGAACCTCAAGTGGAAGATGCCCGTGAGTTAGGCCTTAGGCATGGAGCGGCAAAGGCCTTTCGTTTTGTCAACTGGCGTCTAGGATGCGACACCTCTGGCTTTAGCTTTGTCGACATTTCTGAGGATGAGCGCTCTGATGTTGATGTTGCTGATGAGTAGCGGCATCATGTTTTTGCATTTTTGTGCTTTTGTACTCTCCCCCTTCCATCTGTGTCGTGTGTTGTTTTTGCTTTGCAGTTGTAGTGGGCACTTATTGTGCGTTGATATGTATGACATAGTTATATTTTATGTCATTTAGTTATTTTGTTTTCCTGTCTCATTTGAGTATTGTTTTTGCAAGTTTGGCTTGCGGTAGAGCGCGTGGATGGAGCATTCCAACATTTACAACTTCGTTCACATAGTTTTGTCCCGCGGATTAGTTTGCGCGAGGGGCACTTGCGGCTTAGTTTGTACGAGGGTTGCTCATGGCTTAGTTTGTGCGAGGGTTGCTCGCGGCTTAGCTTGCACGAGGGTTGCTCGCGTCTTAGCTTGCCCGAGGGATGCTCGCGGCTTAGTTTGCACGAGGGTTTCTCGCGGCTTAGTTTACACGAGGGTTGCTCGCGGCTTAGCCGTGTGGGGGGCAGGCCCCATAGGGAGTTTGCGCGAGGGTTTCTCACGGCTTAGTTTACACGAGGGTTGCTCGTGGCTTAGCCATGGGGGGGGGGGGCATGCCCCCATGGAGAGTTTGTGCGATGGTTGCTCGCGGCTTAGTTTGCACGAGGGTTGCTTGCGGCTTAGCCGTGAGGGGGGCAAGCCCCCACGGGGAGTTTGCGCGAGCGTTGCTCGCGGCTTAGTTTGCACGAGTGTTACTCGCGGCTTAGCCGTGAGGGGGGCAGGCCCACACGGGGAGTTTGCATGAGGGTTACTCGTGGCTTAGTTTGCACGAGTGTTGCTCGCGACTTAGCCATGAGGGGTGCAGGCCCAAACGGGGAGTTTCCTGTGAGAAGCGTACTGCACGGAGGCAGTTGCTGTAAGAAGCGCGCTGCCCGAAGGCAGTTACAGGAGCGCGCTGCATAGTGGTTGTTGCTATAAGGAGCGCGCTGCCCGAAGGCAGTTGCTGTGAGTGTAAGTGGACGCCTTTGTACTTGGATGAATTGAGGATGTCTTTAAAATTGCACAGATGATGCTTGTCTTCTATAAGCCTAAAATAAGAAAGCTTTTAAAGTTATTAGTGTTACAGTCGTAAGACTGTTCTTGTATAAATTTGCATGAAGAATTTGTAAGAAAGTAAAACTGATAAATGCTAGAATAGGTAGAGCCTTGTTGATAGGTATGAAGCCCTCTCTTGGGCTGGTCGAGTTTGGGGTTGCCCCCCCCCCCCCCCAGTCCGTTCTTGCAAACGGTTAGCCGATTTCCTGTCAGCGGATTTGGTGCTTAGCCCCGTAAGAATCTCCCCAGGTGGCCTTGTTTGATGAGATGCTCGATCTCCTCCTTAAGCTTTGAGCAGTCTTCTGTGTCGTGCCCTCGTCCATGGTGGAACTCACAGTACTTTGTTTGGTCTCCCGTATTTGTAGTGAGGGGTCTGGGCTTGCGGAGCGCCTCGCTGCCTTGGATTGCATAAAGCACATTTGTTCTGGAGGTATTGAGGGGCGTGTAATCTTGGGGCGGTTGATCTCTCTGTCGGTCACGTCGGTGTTGCCCGTTCCGACGTTCTTCTCGAAATCTTCCTTCTTGGTGTTGAGGAGCCGTTTCCTTCTCCCTCTTGCACTTTTGGTTCCCGTCGAACGGTTGACAATGAGCTTCAATAGCCTCGTCGGCTGCAATCTGCGCCTCTACACGGTATACGAGATCGGGGTAGCTAGGGACGGTTTCCCTTATTAATGCAGAATAGAAGCTGCTAGGACGGAGACCCCTAAGGAACACTCCTCTTAACAGCTCTGGGTCGACACCTGGGATTTGGCGGGCTTCTGTATAAAACCTGCGGAAGAAGTCCTTCAAAGACTCCCCTTCATTCTGACGGATACCTAATAAGTGTGAAGGGTCGCGGACGATCCTTCGATTCGCTATAAACTGATCCGCAAACTGTCTTGCTAGCTCTGTGAAGTTGGGAATGGTGCCCGCCCTCAAGGAGTGAAACCATATGCGAGCCTGCCCCTTGAGAGTGGTTGGGAACACTTGACAGAGTAACTGATCAGGCGCATTGTAGATCCTCATAATGGTAGTGAAGTGGTTGGCATGCTCCAACGGATCGTCTGTTCCATCGAACGTCTCGATGTTCGGCAGGTTAAAACCATGAGGAATTGGATGAGCCAGGATTTGTGGTGCATGGGGGGAGCCTTGGCAGAGTGGTTGGCGAATATGAATGTCCTGTTGACCGGCTTACAGATATTCATCTGCAATCACTTCCCGAATCTCTTCCCGGGTAAACCTCTTGAGTGGGGGAAGCCGGGCCTCGTCTCCCCAGTTGTGGTAGTGTTGCCCAGTTTCAGTTCCTCCACGGGACTGGTGAGTGGAGCTGGCGGCGTCAGAGTATTATTCATGCGCCTCTTGTCTTGGTGCTTCTTGCGCCCTTCCATGACTTGGCGGTGGCGGGTTAACCAGTGCTAGAGGAGGAGAAGGAGGCGCTCCCAGATTCCGGAGCAGAGCAAGCATTTCAGTTTGCTGCTCCTCCATTTGTCGAACTCGCCCCTCGAGGGCGGTGGCAGGAGCGAAAGTGGCCTCTGCGGTCAATGACACATCCACCAGAGAGTGGGACATGCTGGTTCAGTATGTCTTTCTTGGATATATCCTTCAGCTGTGCGAGCACTTCTTTTTGCCATTGAAGCGGAGCTTGTGTAACGTCCCGAATCTCTCTAGGCCCCTCGTGTGTGTTTTTGAGTCAGGAGGGTTGACTTGAGTCTTGAGAAGTGCAGGGAATTGGACTGCACTTGTGGAGGAGTGGAGGAATCAGTGCAGAGAAGGACACGGGTAGTGAGACGGGCGTGTCACTACCCGTGTGAATGTGACACAGATAGAGACACGGTCGTGTCCCTACCCATGTGGCAATGTGTCGAGTTGAGCTCGACGAGATGTGTCGAGATCGACGAACTGCGCATCGACATCGACGAATTACATGACACGGGTAGCGACACGGGCGTGTCCCTACCCGTGTGGCATTGTGTCGAGTTGAACTCGACGAGATGTGTCAAGATAGACGAATTATATGACACGGGTAGAGACACGAGCGTGTCCCTACCCGTGTGCTCCAGTCGACGATTTTGATCGAGATCGATGAAGTATTGAGATCGTCGAAATGCATCCAGAGAAGGATACGGCCAGGGAACACGGCCGTGTCATGTAGACACGGGTCGGGACACGGGTCGGGACACGCCGACACGGGCGTGTCCCTACCCGTGCCGAGTGTTGAACCGACACTAAAAACCGTCGTAACGTTTTGCGGGAGAAGGACACGGGTAAGGACACGGGCGTGTCCCTACCCGTGTCACTTGTTATATATGGAGTGGGAAAAACCCTAATCGTTTCACTCTTCTTCCCAGCCGTATTTTTCTGAGAGAAGTCCTGTGGAGAAGGAGAGTTTGCTGGAGGAAGATCTAGGGAAGAAAATCCAACATCACTGTGAAGGAGAAGATGCCTCCAAGGAGAATTACGAGATCCATGGCTGGAAATGGAGGAACCGCTGGAATCGATGTGAGTTTCCTACCCTCTTCCTTGGTGCTAGATCTGTAGATATCTAGGCGAGATGTTGACTCAAAAGAGTCTTGACATGTGAGAAGATGCTTTCTCTAGGGTGAGGCCAATCCGGGGCTTGTGCGCTTGGTTAGTGGTGTCTTCAACCTCTCCGATCTTCTATGTGGAGATGGGGGATGGTTTCATGAAGAGCAAAGCCCTCATGAGGGTGAATAAGGGTGGAGGAAATTCTGGAATGATTTGGGAAGATCGCCTTGAGGAGGAAGATGAACTGATGTCGTTCATTCCGCCTTAAGATGCGTGCAGAATCTGTATTCTGCGCGCAGCGAACTTCGTGGCCCTTTTTAGGTGTGATATGGCCAGATCTGGGCTTTCGCCTAAACACAAACGTTGAAGCCCTTGAAAATACCTTTCCAACGAATGGTTGCACAACTCCAGGCGAAGTTTGTAGCCACAGGAAAGTCTAAACGAACATGGTGTTCAATAAATCCTGCATGGAGAAATTGTGTTTTGTACGCAGCGGACTTCAAGTCCAATTTCAAATAGGATCACGTCAAAACTGGGTTAAGGTCTGAATACGAAAGTTGTGGACCACGGGAAGACCTTTCCATCGTGGGGTTACATGTATTCACCGAATTCCTGTAGCTTCAGGAATCTCCGGTTGAAGCCGCTGTCCAGATTCAATCTGCACCTAAATTCTGGGCTTTCTATAAGATGGATTTGGATTCTGTGGAATTATTATTGCACGTTACTTGGCTTGGATGAACTCTTATGATTAATTATTTGTGCATGATTGATGAAGCTTATTAATTAGATTTCATAAAATTAAATTGTGAAGCAATCTTACTTAAACGAATTGACCTGATAGGAATTGAAAGATTGTTATTTGTGTGCATCATGTAAATAAAATGTCGTTAACATATGGAAAGTGTGATGGATCTTTATACGCACATCATGTTCATAATAGGTTAGTACTTTTGGAAAGATTGATAGATCCTTATATGCGAAACATGTTTTTATTATGTTGTCATCATTTGGGAGTCATATAGAAGAATAAATCATGGCCATGGGTATGTTTGATCAATGTATTGAGTTTAGTAGTCCAATACTTAGAGCGTCGTCTCCCTACGGGTAGTATTGTGAAGGGATGTAAGTACGGTGTTGACCGTCACTTGTTTGGTTGTGTGGTGATAAGGTATGGATGGATGGTTGGGCTGTGTCCTCGTGCTTACATCTGAGGCCCCTTCCATGTTATGTTGATGTGGCATTTGCATGCGATGTGAGTCGACACGCGGTGTCGTAATCTTGGGTTAAGGATAGTGTGGCAGGTCTACGGGCTTGCCAGTCGTCACACTGACGGGAGTCAACTGTTAGACTTTGGGTGGTTGGGCTGTGTTCTCGGTGTTCACGTCCCGGGGCCCCTTCCGTACCAAGTGAACGGTTGGGTTGTGTCCTCGTGCTTACTTCTGAGGCCCCTTTCGGGTCACACAAGGCCAGTTCGGGCCGTGTTCTTGGTGCACATCTACCCAAGACCCCGCTGGGCCATAGTACGCATGGGCTCCGCTGTTGTGTTCTTAGCGTTGAGGCGTACGGAGGCCTAGGTGAAGTAGTGTGGATACCCGCCTAGTAGTAGAAGTGCCCGTTCTACTGTCACCGCCTGGCCACGGCGGCTGATGCCTGAGAGGTTAGTTACCTGCTCGAAAAGTGGGAACTATAGTCTGTGTCGACATAACAATTGCATGGGTGTAATCATGGGTGAGTCATTGCATAGCATTCATAGCATTTCATAATATTGCACAACAAGATCCTCATCGTATAAGTTTGTATGGGCACTCTTATACGATGAGTTACCTTTATGTAACCTGATCCTTAACTTATAAGTTTGTATGAGCATTCTTATAAGTTAAGTTACTTTCCTGCTGTTACTTATACATGTTAGTTTGTTGTAGCTCTTAAATATTTGCTAGATCATGTTATTGTTACTCTTACACTACTGCAACCTGCTTATACTTCTTTACTTGCATATATATATATATATATATATATATATATATATATATATATATATATATATATATATATATATATATATATATATATATATATATCCTTGTTCCTTCTCTCCGCCCGGTGTCGAGGAGTCGTCGGGCTATCGGATGTGAATCCACTTAGTCGTTTCGACTAACGGTTGCTACGTCTTCCTTATAGGAGGTCACGCCGCAGGTAGAGCAGCCGCAGACTACGCAGTAGGACAGCCAGGCCAGGATGATAGGGCCTGAAGTGACGGTGTCGTTGATACCGTCAGTTACTGATGTTAGTATTTTGATACTCTGATGTAGTCCGTTTGGGCAATGATTAACCGTACTCTGATATATTATAGAAGAATGTTTTAGCTTCTCCTTTATTGATGTATTTGGACATTATTACTTAGTGTGGATTTGACTTCTCTTGCTTATATTATGGTTGGGCTGGCATGTTCTATTGATATTGTTGTAGCCGGCGGAATAGGTGTCTTGTGGTACAGGTTAGCCAGTGTGCTAATGATACCGCAAGGCGGCTGTTCCGGGCATAAGATCCCCCTTTGTGCCGTGTTTTGAGATTCGGGAGGGGGGTCTTACAAATGGTATCAGTTTGCCACGATTCTCAACTAAATAAGTCATTCAACAATGGTGCCACCCCCATTTGATTAGTCAGTTTGGGGACAAACTGACTTAGCGGAAGCAGTGGTGTGCCCATATATAATTCACGCTAAGTATGTCCAACTTTGACCTTAAGATTAGCCAACCTGACCATACGTTTGTGTTTTATGTGTAGATTCCAGCGCTCGTTGAGCAGGTGGGAGGCACTCCTGCGCCCTCTTTACCCACTCCCACTCAGTTCCAACAGTCTGAGTTGGGGCTGACGCTCACTGCCATCCTCGATGCTTTTAGGGTGCAGCAACCCCCGGTGCAACAACAGGACCCGAGCTCCAACTGGCTGAGCACCTTTCGGGCTCTCTCCCCTCCCGCCTACCTTGGGACGGAGTCAGCCGTACGTACAGAGGAATGTCTAGACACGGTACAGGAGTTGTTGGCGGGTATCCGTTGCTCGGCCAACATGGCAGTGACATTGGTGGTGTCTGTCTTGGACTTACATGCTAAGTGGTCGTGGAAGTCCCTCATGGGCTCTACCTTCCAAGGCCGGGTCTACACAGAGATAAGTTGGAGTGAATTCTCTGGTGTTTTCTTGGAGCACTTTATCCCTACATCAGCCCGAGATGAGCTTGAGCAGAGGTTTATCCTACTAAAGTAGGGATCAAAGTCGGTTACGGAATACCAGTGGGAATTCCAGCATCTCGCAAGGTTTGCGGATTCTTACGAGTTGGATGACAGAGGTTATGCCAAGCGCTTCTACAAAGGGCTGCGGGATCCCCTAAGGCAGTCCCTTTTGTTTATAGCGGATGGTAGCTTGGCGGAGATCATTGATATGGCGAAAAGATTGGAGACGGACCAGTTGGGATGCAGTAAGAGGCCTGCGGAGGACGTGATGTAAGTCGGCCCATGGAATAGAAGGAGGCGAGACTTCAGAGGAGGAAGGGGATATCAAAGAGGTGGAGGGCGTGTCCACCGGAATTATAGGGTGGAGCATCCGGTTCCGCGGCCGTCTGTGTTGCCTCCACCACCACAGCCTCAGCAATTTCAAAAACCTGAAGGGCATCGTGGGCTGGTGTGCTTCGAATGCAACCAGTCGGGCCACATCCGACGTTTCTGCCCGCAGCTATTTGGAAACGTCCCTCCCGCTCTCCCGCCGGCAGCTCCTCGAGGGCGGGGTTACATACGTGGTCGAGGACGAGGACTGCGAGGAGGTAACCCCGGCCCTACTAGGGATCAGGTGTACGCGCTTGACATGGCGCGGGAACGGAACCCCCAAGATGTGATTGCAGGTATGATTTAATTAATTAACATATTTTCATGATCTAACTTGAATTGTTTAAGACTTACTAGACACCTAGCAATAAGTTTTGGTTGTTGGTACTTAGGCACTGTGATTATTGGCGGGAAGACGGCCTATACGTTGTTCGATACCGGTGTCTTACACTCCTTTGTGTCCAAGGATTTCATAAAAGACGTGGAGGGTGTACAGTACTTTACTGGCATAGCCTGACGTGTACGCCTTCCGGACAGCTCGGAGATGATCGCAACCGCCAAGTGCGAGTTGGAGTTATTTATTGATGGGAAGGCCTTTGATACACCGGCCACGGTTCTGAGAATGCCGGAGTTTGACATCATTTTTGGCATGGCATGGCTGGACTGGCACTTCGCGAGGATCGACTGCGCGGAGAAGCGGATCTATTTGAGACATGGAGACTCTGATGTCGTCTTCCAAGGTATTTGCTTCGCGCCTCGCATGATGTTATCTTCTGTCCAGGTTGTAAAAGCTCATATGGAGGGGGACGAGGTCTTCATGATCTGGTTCGAGTTGAAGGAAGAAGCATTGGAATTAAAGGATGTACGGGCAGTGCGGGATTTTCCCGAGGTATTTCCTGAGAAGCTACTAGGATTACCTCCGCTGAGAGAGGTTGACTTCCAGATTAATCTAGTACCAGTTGCCAAGCCTGTATCCAAGGCTCCGTACAGAATGGACCCGAAAGAACTCGCGGAGTTTAGAGTTCAATTGCAAGAACTGGTGGAGTCAGGGTTCGTTTACCCCAGTTCATCACCCTGGGGAGCCCCTGTGCTGTTCGTGAAGAAGAAGGATGGAACCTTGCGTTTGTGCATAGATTATCGGGAACTCAATCGGCTGACGGTGCGGAACACTTATCCGCTACCTCGGATCGACGAGTTGTTCGATCAACTAGTGGGAGCATATTGGTTTTCTAAACTGGATTTGCGCTCTGGATACTATCAGTTGAGGATACAAGAAGGGGACATCCAGAAAACGGCCTTCAGTTCAAGATATGGTTTGTATGAGTTCACGGTAATGCCGTTTGGGCTCACAAATGCCCCTTCGGCCTTCATGAGCCTGATGAACAAGGTGTTCGAACTGTATTTGGATATCTTCATCATTGTTTTTATCGATGACATCTTGGTCTACTCAAGGACGGAGGAGGAGCATGTCGAGCATCTAACCTTGGTGTTGAAGAAATTGAAGGATCACGCCTTGTACGCCAAGTTTAGCAAGTGTGAATTCTGGCTTAAGGAGGTTGCTTTCTTGGGGCATGTGATCAGTGGGGCAGGATTAGTAGTGGATCCAGCAAAGGTACGAGCCGTGAAGGAGTGGTCGCCCTTGAAGTCGGCGGCCGATATACGAAGCTTTCTTGGACTTGCTGGCTACTACCGCAAGTTCGTGAAAGGATTTTCCAAGATTGCCCTTCCTCTTACCTCCTTGACGAAGAAGGGTATGCCATTTGAGTGGACACCACAATGTGAAGCGGCATTTCAAGAGCTGAAGGATAGGCTTACCTCCGCCCCCATCCTTGTACTTCCGTCGGGGAAGGAAGGATTTCAGGTTTACACAGACGCATCATATCAAGGGATGGGAGCGGTATTGATGCAGCACGGGCACGTAATCGCTTATACTTCAAGGAAGTTAAAGAAACATGAAATCAACTACCCGGTTCATGATTTGGAGTTGGGAGCAGCGGTGTTCGCTTTGAAGGTCTGGAGGCATTATCTATATGGCGTCCACTGCGAGATCTTTTCCGATCACAAAACCTTGAAGTATGTCCACACATAGAAGGAGTTAAACCTGAGACAACGGTGGTGGTTGGAATTTCTATGCGACTATGAGTTCACCATGAACTACCACCCCGGGAAAGCAAACTCGGTAGCCGATGCATTGAGTAGAAAAGTGTCAGGCTCTAGCCCAGAGTCTCGGTTGATGAGTATGGAGTTGGCTCGGATGATCGAGGAGATGGAAATTACTCTAGTATTCAAGGCTCCTTCGGCAGAGTATGGAGAGTATTTGGCCAGCATGAGCATAGTTTGTGATATCCGGGACCGGATTCGGGTGGAGCAAGGCATGGATACGGCCTTGGCCCCGGCAATCAAGGCAATTGAGTATGGGACCACCGATGAGTACACACTAAAAGACGACCTCGTTTATTTTCGTGGCTGACTCTATATTCCCAAGGGCGGCAAAATCCGGGAGGATATCTTGAGAGAGGTACATTCCTCTCAATATTCTGTACACCCGGGTGTTGCCAAGATGTACGCCGGCTTACGGAAGACCATGTGCTGGCCAGGAATGAAGAAGGATGTTGAAAGAAATAGTACCTAATCACCTAGAGGGGGGTGAATAGGTGAACTCAATCTTTTTTAAAATTACAGGCAGAAACTCTGAATAATAAGACCTGTATTTGCAATTCTCTACAGCAATTCAGCACAGAACATACAGCAATCACAGAATTAATCACACACAGAGTACACACAGATTTTATAGTGGTTCCCCAAGGTCTGGGCACATCCACTTTCCCCCTTCTCCTATCTAGTAGTGTACTAGATTCGGCCTAACTTCTTCACTTCTCCTCAGATCCTCAGATCTTACAACTCAGAACCCCAAACAGGTTCCTAAAACTCAGAGTGATCCCACTCCTACAACTCAGGCACAAAATCCCTACCACTCAGTATTCACCAAGACTTACACTTAGAGAACAAAGTCTCCTACAACTCAGGCACTAGGCCCTACCTTAGTCTTCAAACAAGACCTACACTCAGAGCACACTGTCTCCTACACTCAACTTTTATAAAATAGGCTTACAGCTCAGATCCCTTAGGATCCTACAGAAAATAAAGTTTACAAAGTATATAACCACAACTCTGAAAGAGAGAGATGAGTTGACTGGCTTCTTGATGAGTTCTTGAAAGAACTTTACAGAGATCAACCTCCCTTGGCTTTCTTCAAAGCTTCTTGAATTAGAACACAGTAGGGTTGTATCTCTAAGCAGATGATCTTCAATCAACTGTTGTCTTGTGAATCAGATCTCAATCTGAAACTTACTTAGCAGCCTGGTTCAATAGCTGCTCTTCTTAGAAGGAGCTCTCTCTCTCCAACTTCTTAGATCTTCTCTTGAAGGTCTTCTTCTTGTGTCGTGTTGTCTTTCAATTCATTGATTATCTTTCTGTTGAAGGAGAAAGGTCTTTAAATAAGCTTCCTCCATGGTGACCGGCTGATCCGGTTTCTAACAAATTTCTGACGGCTCTGACAGTTGCAGTTGACTGGTTGAAATGGCAGCTGTCAAGTCATCCAGTCACTTCTTGAAATCTCTGTCACTGTCTGAAAGTGTCGAGACAGATAGTCTTTATGTGTCGACACAAATAGACTAAGTGTCGACACAAGTAGACTAAGTGTCGACACTAGCCTTGTTGGTGTCGACACAACTCCTTGTTGTTGTAACAACTTCGCGACACTGCTTCTTCAGAATGTGTCGACACTGATTGAGTGTGTCGACACAAATACTTATTCTTCAATACTTAGTTGGTTTTCTGCTGTGTGTCGACACAACTCCTTTGTGTCGACACATCTTCTTGTGTTGAAACTTGTTAAGTGTCGACACATCTCCTTTGTGTCGACACATGCCTTTATGTGTTGAAACTTGCTAAGTATCGACACATCTTTCTAGCGTCGACACATGTACTTGAACTTTGTTGAAGTTTGCTAAGTGTTGACACAGCCTCCTAGTGTCGACACATGTACTTGAACTTTGTTGAAGTTTGTTGAGTGTCGACACAGCCTCCTAGTGTCGACACTTTTGCTGTCGACAAAGTTTCTCTGGGTGTCGACACTGCCTCTAAGTGTCGACACAGATTATGTAGATAATTCTTCACTGTGTGTCGACACTGCCTTTAAGTGTCGACACTTTTCTTCTGGTGTCGACTCTGCCTTCCTGGTGTCAACACAATTACTCTAAGTGTCGACACAGCTTCACTGGGTGTCGACACTAGCCTTCTTAAGTGTCGACACTTTTCTTCTAGGTGTCGACACATGGACTTAGAATCTTTTATACTTTCCCTGCAATTACTTAACCTGTACAAATAAACTCAAAGCACATCAAATACATCTTGATGTATACCATTGAGTAGGGTGAGGCTTCTTCAAATCAGGTACATATATTCCAATGTACCAAAGAATCTCCCCCTATTTATAGAAGTCATAACCCTTAGTCAATGATATACACCATACATAACAAATACTCAATATGATGTATAACAATATTAAATGACAGGGAAAATACTTAAACATGTATGAACAGAACATGTATAAACAATTATCTTAGAACAATAATGTAATAGATTGAACATATAACATTGTTCTAACAACTCCAAACATTTTCATTAATCAAAAGTTTACATAGAGTTAAATGCAAATGATTACAAATTGTAAACTTAAGAAAATTTCTATCCTATGGCTGCTCAGGTTCCTTGATAACAATGCCCTTTCTAGATTGAATCTTTGCTTGAACATGAGCTTCAATGTCATCAGCAGGCTTCTTCCCTTTAAGATCTGCCTTTTTCTGCTCTTCAGCCATTATCTTCTGCCTTTCAAAATAGTGATAAGGCTTAGGGAAATACTTGCCTATTCTCATGTTTTCTCCCCTCCTATTCAGAATACCATTTGCCTCTATCCAGGATATTGTCCTTAGCGGCCTTCCAAGCAGTCAATATAATATTCCTGGATATGGGGCTCCATTGTTCAAAATCTGGCCTTAATTCAGCTTGCTCTCTGAACCTTTTCTTAGATAATTGGGCCTCTTGTTCTTTTAGAACTGCCTCTGGCACAGGCTGTACAACTTTCTCAAAAATAATATTCTGATTACCCTCAGGAGGACTATACATAGATTGTACCTCCTGATGTATCATGTCAAAATCTGCAGGAGGATATATCACTTGAGCTACTTCAGCTTGTTCTCCTCCAAAATAAGCAGGATTTATGCCAGACTCGGCCACATTATCATCATCACATAAAGGTGGATATACCAGGGTAGCTCTGATGGAGTTTGAAATCCACTTTGCATGATCATAGCCTGCCTTGACTAAAACCATCTCCTCCTTTATGACTTCTCTTTCTATATGATCCCTAAGATCATCTTTCTGGAATCTTATTTGAGCATTCAAATAGTTTACTCCATCCTTATAAAAAGGTTTGAACTTCTAAAGCTGGGCAGAAATAGCTTTCTGAGAATCTTCAATGGCAGTTTTCACAGCAGTGAGGCTCTCCTGTAATTTCTTATCAAATTCTTCTTTGGCAGTTGCACTTACTGCAGGCTGTACAGTAGCTATAGTTTTTATTTCAGTGATAATGGCATTATGGGAAGCAGTCAGATTATCATTCATTATAATCTGATTCTCCAAAACATATCCTTGTTTTACTGCCATGTCATCCACTTGTGTTTTTATCTTCTTTTGATGAGTAGCCAAAAAGACCACTGCATTCCCTCCTTTATGGAAACATTCAGTCATTTCCTTTTTGTTTTGATTCACTTCAAATCTTATAGATTTTATGTCTTGTGCTAGATCAAATTGCAGGGATTTATGCCCTTCATCCATATACTTTTCTAGAGCTTTCCTTTGCTCATCCATCTTTATCTGCAATGCCACCATCAGTGAACTATAATCAGTAGTTGGGGCAAGCAGTGGAGCAATTGTTTGCAGTGACTTCTTGTAGTTCTAGCTTCTTATCTTGAAGACCTAGAACTTCCTTTTCTTGGCTCTAGCAGCCTCTTCATCCTCTGAAGCAGAAGTGCTAGCAATATCTACTCTATCCTTAGGACTAGGAGGTAACTCCTTCTCAGTCCTTTGTATTTGCTCAGCATCCTTTGGCTCCACATTCTCTTGTCTAGCAGTCTCCTATACATGCTCCCCCTCAATATTGACCTTCTCCCCCTCAACAGCTGCTTTTTCTACCTCTAAGTTAGTCTGTATTAGATCAGGGAATAGCTCCTCTAGAATAAACTCATGTTGAGGTTGGATTGGTGAATCTCTGTGCTCAGGAGCATCTAATACCTCTCTATCAGCAACTGATGTGTCCTCCATGACAACATCCTGGGGTTGACTATGTATCTGTATTTGCTGATTAACATCAGGTAATGAGTCAGTCAAAACTCCATCCTCAATAGGGAAATCTAATTGATTAACTCAAGTATTGTTTGGGTAGCCCTTTCACTCTCTAATGGAGTTGGCTCATCCACATGTAGAGGCTCCCCTTGGAGTGGATCCAGATGAATAGGGCTAGCTGATGGTAGCTCCCCTGCCTCTGTGCATCTTCTTGTCTTGTTGGTGACTGTTCAGCATTTCTTCCCACTTCATCATCAGAACTAAACACCACTTACTCCTCTGAGCTACTTGAGGATTCTTGAGCCACAATGGTTGTCTTCTTCTTCTTCTTCTGAGGTGTTTCCTTTTCTGGAGTTGGCAGTTCCTTTGTCAATACTCTATCCCACCTTGAGAAAATTCTCACATCCATTCTCCTTATGTGGTTTATCTTTGAACCATCAGCTTGATTCATCACTTCAGGTATACTGCCAGCTAAGTATAAACTCAGAATTCTTCCTAGATTGGGTTTCTTCAGTCTCTCTTTTATCTTAT
Source organism: Platanthera guangdongensis (assembly GCA_039583875.1). Taxonomy (NCBI): domain Eukaryota; kingdom Viridiplantae; phylum Streptophyta; class Magnoliopsida; order Asparagales; family Orchidaceae; genus Platanthera; species Platanthera guangdongensis. Next base: position 42,616,294 of record CM077147.1, read on the forward strand.
CAAACATAACTGCTGACCAATCAGTATTAAGTTTGAAGATTATCCTTGTCATCAAACTGAACATGTGAGCTAAAATTCTATCATGCCCACCAGGCTTGCTCAGTATGATCTTGCCAACTATCTCAGATAAGAACTTGCCCTGCATGTTCATCCCTTTTCTGTTGAAAACTGATCCAATTTTCAGGTTTGAGTCTAATCCACATCATTTCAATGCATATCTAGTCTTAGAAGCAGATATATCTTCTTCCTCTTTTGTTCTTGGTAGTTGAAGTACCTTTCTTAGACTTTTCTGTGTGATCTTAACTTTTGTCCCATGCACCCTGGACTTAATCTTGAGTCCTGATTCATCAAGAGTAGCTGCACCCAAGAATACAAGGACCTCCTTCTTCCAGATCTTGATTGGTTCTGATACAAGATATTCTAGTCCAGTATCGGCAATTAGGGTTACCACACCTTGGATTTCGGGTTCTGCGTCATCAAAGGCGTGTCGCACGAGCTCATATCCTTCATTAATGTTCTCTTCTAGCTTGGGCGCCATTAGGGTTTGAAGAAATTTTAAATTTAGAGAACAGAGATGTCGACACACAAGTTTGGTCTCGAAATTTTGGTGAGCGTGTCGACAAACAATGGGGAAAACCTATTTATACCTTTCTAGAATTGAAGGTGAAAAGGCGCGTTAACAGACTTGAAATGTGTCGACACTGTTGAAAAGTGTCGACACTTACTTCTAATGTCTCGACAACTATGTGTCGACACAAATATAGTCGACAAAATATATGTGTCGACACTTATATATTTCAGCTCGACACTTAGTCGATAGTCTACTAGACTAATTCTGTGTAAATCCTAAGTGTCGACACCACCCTGCATGTGTCGACACCTACTTTTCATGTGTCGACACTAATTCTCTTAAGTGTCGACACTGACTGTCTAGATGTGTCGACACCATTTCTCTGGAATGTCGACACCACTTCTATGTGTCGACACAGACAACTCTGTGTGTCGACATCATTTTACTTAGCCAATTTTTGAAACTATTCTAAGTTTATCATTCCTAATTCAATTTTAAACTTATTGAATTTAGTTTCGTCTAGGGGCTTAGTATACATATCAGCTAACTGATTATCTGTATTAATATATTCTAAGGAAATGTCTCATTTTTCTACATGTTCTCTTAGAAAATGGTATTTTATTTCTATGTGCTTAGTCCTACTATGGGAGATAGGATTATTTGCAATAGAAATGGCACTAGTAGAATCATAAAATAAAGGTGTTCTACTTACTTGAATACCATAATCTTCTAGCTGGTGTTGTATCCATAGTAGTTGTGCACAGCAACTTCCTGCAGCAACATACTCTGACTCAGCTGTGGAGATGGCCACACTGGTCTGCTTCTTGCTGCTCTATGACACCAGCCTTCCACATAGAAATTGACAAGTTCCTGTTGTACTCTTCCTATCTTCCTTGCAGCCTGCAAAATCTGCATCTGAATAACCTGTCAGTACAAAATCTCCATTCCTAGGGTACCAAAGGCCTAGATAAGGTGTGCCCTTAAGATATCTCAAAATTCTTTTGACTGCTGTCAAATGAGATTCTTTAGGGCAAGCTTGGTACCTAGCACAGACACATGTAGCATACATGATATCTGGTCTACTAGCAGTCAAATATAGTAGGGAGCCAACTATCTCTCTATACAAAGTCTCATCTACAGGTTTCCCTGCATCATCTTTGCTTAGAGACATGCTTGACCCCATAGGAGTTTTCATGGTAGTGGATGAATCCATACCATACTTCCTTATTAACTCTAGGGTGAACTTAGACTGGCATATGGACAAGCCATCTTCAGTCTGTCTAACTTGGAGACCCAAGAAGAACTTAAGTTCCCCCATACTGCTCATTTCAAATTGTCCTTGCATAAGTTTTGCAAACTTTCTGCAAAGACCACTTTCTGTAGACCCAAATATTATGTCATCTACATATATTTGGACTAAGATAATCTTGCATCTGGATTCCCTAAGGAATAGAGTCTTGTCTATTTTCCCCCTTGAGAATTTGTTCTCAATGAGGAAATTAGACAGGGTTTCATACTGTTAGAAAGTAGCGAAAAGAAGCGAAAAGTAGAGAACAAGCAAATAAACTTTTGAATAATTGAAATTTTATTATCCAAAAAAGGTATCTATTACAAAGGTATGCCCTCCCTTATATAGAATGGATGAGAGATGAGAGAATACAAATAAGAGATGTGGGACTAAAAATTACAGGACTAAGCGGATTATACAAGACAAACCGCACAAACCGCGCGGTTAGACAGCAGGGCTAACCGTACGGCTACCACCAGAGAGGAAGCGAAGACTGCCAGGGTAGACCGCCAGACCGCCCGGTCTCCAAGCCGACTGAGACAGACCGCCAGACTGCGCGGTCTCCAACCCGCCAATACAAACCGCCAGGCCGCCCGGTCACCAACTTCAACACTCCCCCTCAAGCTGGAGCATATATATCGATCATGCCCAGCTTGTCGCAGATGTGGAAAAAGGAAGCAGACACCGGCTTGGTGAAGACATCTGCCAACTCGTTGTCGGACGTGACAAATGGAGTGCAAATCTGTTTCTTCAATATTTCTTCCCGAATAAAATGACAGTCGACTTCTATGTGTTTTGTTCTCTCATGAAAGACCGGATTTTTGGAAATGTGTATTGCGGCCTTATTGTCACAGAACATAGGAAGAGGATAGTTGTAAACCTCTCCTAAGTCAAGCATGAGAGCCCTCAACCACTTCAACTCACATGTAGTCGATGCCATGCTACGATATTCCGCCTCTGCACTAGACCTGGAAACAACAGACTGTTTCTTACTCTTCCAACTCACAAGATTGCCTCCAATAAATGTGCAGAAACCTGAAGTCGATTTGCGGTCCCCTTTGTCATCCGCATAGCTTGAATCAGAGTAAGCTTCAACCCTTAGGTGACCATTCTTCTGAAATAGGAGTCCTTTCCCTGGAGCAGCTTTAATATACTCTAATATCCTCAGAGCAGATTGTAGATGACACTCCCTCGGAGCTTGCATGAACTGGCTCACCTTGCCAACAGCATAAGAGATGTCGGGTCTGGTTACTGTGAGATATATGAGCTTGCCCACCAGACGCCGGTATCTCGTAAGATCAGAGAGAAGAGGTGAGTCATCTGTCCAAGTTTTGTCTTCTCTAGCAGCCATAGGACAACGTGCAGGTTTAACACCAGTGAGTCCTGCCTCCTTTAAAAGATCAAGAGCATACTTCCGTTGTGAAAGGACCATGGAGTTGGGCTTTCTAGAGATTTCAATCCCCAGAAAGTATTTCGGGGAGCCCATATCCTTTGTAACCAGATGTTGACGAAGGTGTTTCTTGGTCATCAATACCCCATCCTGGTCATCGCCAGTAAGAAGAATGTCATCAACATAAACCGCAAGAACAACAAGACCAGAGGCGGTTTTTCGAACAAACAAGGCGTGATCTGCTGAGCTTCGTGTAAAACCAATGGCCGCAACAATGCCACTGAACTTGTCAAACCAGGCACGAGGACTCTGCTTGAGGCCATAGATAGCCTTCCTTAGCCGGCATACCCGTGTCTCCCCTGAGCAACATACCCAGGAGGTTGCTCCATGTAAACATCTTCCTGCAGATCACCATAGAGGAAGGCATTCTTAACATCTAGCTACGAGATGGGTCAATCCCTGTTGACAGCCACAGAGAGAAGAACCCGAATAGTGCTGAGGCGAGCCACGGGAGAGAAAGTGTCAAAGTAATCAATCCCATAAGTTTGGGTAAAACCCTTGGCAACCAGGCGAGCCTTATAACGATCCACACTGCCATCTGGGAGAAACTTCACCACGAAGACCCAGCGACAACCAACAACATCTGTGCCGAAAGGAGGCGGAACAAGGGTCCAGGTACCCCGTTCAGTGAGAGTAGCAATCTCCTCATCCATGGCAACTTTCCAGTGAGGAATAGTAAGGGCCTCCTGGTAGGAACGGGGGGTGGCAGTGGCCGAGATAGCCAGTGCAAAAGCTCGGCGAGCAGGGGTAAGACGATCGTAGGAAACAACTGCAGCAAGCGGATGGTGGGTACAGGCCCGAACCCCTTTGCGAAGAGCAATCGGGAGATCCAGGTCAGCAGGTACCTCAGTATCCGGAGTATCCGTGGTGGAGAGAGCTGGCCCGGGAGTAGAGAGAGATGGCAGCGGAGTGGAGGGAGAAAGCGGAGTAGAGGGTGGAGTAGAAGAGGAAGCGGGAGAGAAGTAAGATGCATTGGCAAAGAAGGTGACATCCGCAGAGACAAATTGCTTGCGGGTAACAGGGTCAAAGCAACAATATCCTTTCTGAGTGGGAGAGTAGCCCAGAAAGACACATTTGGTGGCACGTGGTGAGAGTTTATCACGGGTGGCAGCGGGAGAGTGCACAAAAGCGGTGCACCCAAAGATGTGCAGAGGAAGAGGAAAGGGATCCTTGTCCGGATAAAGAATGGAGAAGGGGGTAGCACCGTGGAGAACGGTAGAGGGAAGGCGATTGATGAGATAGCAGGAGAGGAGGACAGCATAGCCCCAATAGGAGCGAGGAACATGCATTTGAGTCATCATAGTGCGAGCGACATCAAGGAGGTGACGGTTTTTGCGTTCCGCCACCCCATTTTGTTGTGAGGTGTATACACAGCTGGTTTGACGAATAACACCATGGTGAGTACAAAAGGAGGAGAAGTCGTGGCTAAGATACTCCTTAGCATTGTCAGAACGAAGGAGTTTAATAGACGTAGCAAACTGAGTTTGAACCATAGAATAAAAGGAGGTCCAAACAGAGAACAACTCGGAGCGATCTTTGAGAAGATATACCCACGTACATCGAGAGAAATCATCAATGAAGGTGACAAAATAGGAACTACCCCGACCGATGGTGAGGTTAGGAGCGGGACCCCATATGTCAGAGTGAATGAGGTCGAACGGATGGGAAGAGCCCCGACTTTGCGTTGGTGGGAAGGAGGAGCGGTGATGTTTGCCAAGTTGACAGGCATCACAGTTTAGAGGAGGATGATGAGGAGGGAGGTGCGGCAGGAGCTGTCGTAGAATTCGGGGAGGAGCATGTCCAAGGCGAAGATGCCATTGGAGAAGATTTGTAGAGGAGGAGGAGAAGGCGGATAGAGCAGAAACGTTGTCGAGGAAGTAGAGGCCACCACTCTCAGTCCCGGTAGCAATCGTCCGTTGGGAGTCTGGATCCTGAAAAGCACAAGAGGTAGGGGTGAATGTGACAGAACACCGTAGTTGCTTGCATAAAGAAGTAACCGATAATAAATTGCACGGAAACTTGGGCACATAGAGGGTATCAGCCAAGCAGAGAGATGGAGTGACTTGAACCATGCCTGTCCCATGGACCAGGGAGGGAGATCCATCAGCAACAATGACCGGGGGCAACTGAGCCTGTGTGTCAAGAAGAGAGAAACATTGAGGGTTGCCTGTCATATGATTTGTTGCACCAGAGTCGATGAGCCATCGTCCGCGAGTCACAACATGAGCACTACCAGAAGAGGTGACCACGGAGGCGGACAGGCTGGAGGAGAGGAAAGCCATGGAAGCAAGAGAGGAGCAAACCGCGACGAGAGGAACAAGCCGCGAGAAGAGAAAAGAGCACCAAGCCGGGCGACCAGAAAACAGGTCGGGCGGCTAGGAAGGCCGCTTCTAAGAAGCCGAGCAAAGCAGAGGGAAAGAAGTCGCACGGCCTGAAAAAGTCGGGCGAACAGAGGAGAACAAGTCGCACGGCCAAAGATGAGGCCGGGGCGACTAGCAAGCAGGAGCGGGTAGAAGGCAACAAGAAGTAGAGCACGGTGAATAGAGGAGATCGCGAAAAAGGTCGCGAAAAAGAAGGGGCAAGCCGCGCGGACAGGGCGCGCGGGCAGACGGAGAATCAAGCGGCGAAAAAGCAGGCAAAGGCCCAGCGGGGAAGAGGTCGCGCGGACTGAGAAGGCCGAGCGAACAGAAGAGAAGAGAAGAGCAGGTGACCGCGACCAAGATGCGGGTGAAAAAGGAACAACCCGCACGGTCAGGCAGATCACAGCAGCAAACCGCGAGAATAGAGACAAGCGGTAATGAGGAAAGCAGAGGCGGACAGGGAGAAGAAGTCCGCAGCGGGCAGAAACAAGCCGCGCGGATAGAAACAAGCCGCGCGGACAGAAGAGAAGGCAAGCCGCGAGACAAGTCGCAGGACGCGGAAATCAAGCCGCGAACAACAGAGAGCGCACAGAATCAGGAGGAAATGACTGTGTGCTCTGATATCATGTTAGAAAGTAGCGAAAAGAAGCGAAAAGTAGAGAACAAGCAAATAAACTTTTGAATAATTGAAATTTTATTATCCAAAAAAGGTATCTATTACAAAGGTATGCCCTCTCTTATATAGAATGGCGGAGAGATGAGAGAATACAAATAAGAGATGTGGGACTAAAAATTACAGGACTAAGCGGACTATACAAGACAAACCGCGCGGTTAGACAGCAGGGCTAACCGCACGGCTACCACCAGAGAGGAAGCGAAGACTGCCAGGGTAGACCGCCAGACCGCCCGGTCTCCAAGCCGACTGAGACAGACCGCCAGACCGCGCGGTCTCCAACCCGCCAATACAAACCGTCAGGCCGCCCGGTCACCACCTTCAACACATACCAAGTCCTAGGGGCTTGTTTTAACCCATACAAAGCCTTCCTAAGTCTATAAACATAATTAGGTTTAGTAGAATCAACAAAACCTGATGGTTGTTCTACATACACTTCTTCCTTCATATTTCCATTCAGAAAAGCTGACTAAACATCCATTTGGTATACCTTGAACCCTTGAAATGTTGCATAGGCAAGGAACATCCTTATTGCCTCCAGTCTTGCTACTGGAGCAAATGTTTGATCAAAATCAATACCTTCTTCCTGTCAATATCCTTTTGCAACTAGTCTGGCTTTATTCTTTATAATAATTTCATTCTCATCCAACTTGTTCCTAAAGATCCACTTGGTTCCAATAATGTTGTGGTCCTTGGGTTTAGGAACTAGCTCCCAGACTTTGCATCTTTTGAACTGGTTCAGCTCCTCTTGCATGTCCTCAATCCAATGAGGGTCTAGGATTGCTTCTTCAAATTTCTTTGGCTCTACTTGGGATAGAAAGCTGGAGTAGAGAACTGAACTTAGATTCCTGCTCCTTGTTTGTACCCCTTGTCTGAGATCTCCAATAATTTGATTGGTTGGATGATCTCTTAAGTGCCTATTTGCTGGAGGCAGACTGTCTTCTGGTTGTACACCTTCATTCTCTTCATTTAGCTGCACTTCTTGGTCTTCTTCAGCATCAGGTGTATCTTGTACTCCCCCTGGATAGCAGCCACCATCTTCCACTTGCTGACTTGCAGTAGGACCTTCTACAATAGTAAGCTTGTCCATCTTCTCAGTTATAACTATGGAGCTGCAAACACTTCTAGGCAATTCATTGTTAATGAGTCTACCTTCATCAAAAACTACATGAACAGACTCTTCTACAACTTGAGTAATTAAGTTGTAGATCCTATAAGCCTTACTATTGTTGTTGTACCCAACAAAGATCCCCTCTTGGGATTTGGCAGCAAACTTAGTTAGATAAGACTTTCCATTGTTAAGGATATAGCACTTGCAACCAAAGATCCTGAAATAGGATAGATTTGGTTTTTTGCCCTTTACAATCTCATAGGGGGTCTTCTTGTGGCTCTTGGTGATAGTAGCCCTATTGATTACATGATATGCAGTATTAATTGCCTCAGCCGAGAAATATTCTGGGAGAGATGTGTCACTCAACAGGGTTCTACCAACCTCTATCAAGGTTCTATTTTTCCTTTCAGCAATACCATTTTGCTGAGGTGTTCTTGGTGAGGAAAATTCCTGAAAAATTCCAAATTCTTCACACAGTTTTGTCATACTTTCAGACTGAAATTCAGTACCATGGTCACTTCTGATTTTGACCACTGTACTGTCCAATTCATTCTGAATTTGTTTCACAAAACTATATAAGATACTTGGTGTCTCAGATTTTTGTCTAAGGAAGAACACCCAGGAAAATCTTGAATAGTCATCTACAACCACAAATGTGTAGACCTTCCTACCTAGGCTGTGAACTGGCATAGGACCAAAAAGATCCATATGCAATAGGTATAAACACCTCACAGCATCTTTGTTCTCAAGGCTATGAAAGGTGGATTTGGTCTGCTTGCCTTTTTGACAAGCTGAGCATATCCCATCCTTTATACACTTAACCTGAGGACCATTCCTCACTAACGTTTTGCTAAAGAGTTGGTCAATTGTCTTATAGTTAAGATGAGCCAGCCTCTTGTGCCATTTAACACAATGTGAGACTTTCGCATCAGCTACAAGACAAACAGGAGAAACATTGTTCTCACTCATAATGTCTAAACAATAGACATTTCTCTTTTTATATCCAGTCAGAATGATCCTTTGATCACTTGACCTCTTGATATGACAACCATCTTTGACAAATGAGATGTCATATCCTAAATCACTCAGCTGACTTATGCTAATGAGGTTATGTTTCAAACCCTTTTACATAAGCCACTTGAGTAATTATAATTTAGTTACTAGAAATATTACCAAAGCCTTTGATGATTCCTTTTTTTGAACCACCAAAGGTAACTTTAGGCCCATCTTTGATAGATGTATAATCCTTCAGCAATCCCCTAGTTCCAGTCATGTGCCTGGAACATCGACTGTCCAAGTACCATATAGGGGCATGCCACTTGGACTCACCTGCAAAACAAATTACTTAACCTTAGAACCCAAATAATTCTTGGGTCCTTGGTGCAGGTTAGTTTGGATTGTAACAAAACTGCCTGTAGCTCTTCTAGCAGGTATTTTGCCACTCTCCTTGACACTAGAATTGTGCCAACAGTCTATGGCAAAGTGGCATATCTTGCCACAACACCAGCACTCAAACCTGTTGTACCTTTGTTTAGGTACAACCCTGACAGTTTTATCTACAGCAGGCTTCTTGTTGAGTACTGGGGCTTTGCCCTTAGATATGGACTTTGCTGTCCAGGCAGGTTTTGTAAACCCCAATCCAGTCTTACCCTTTTGAGGTACAAACTCATCTATCAAAGGTAAAACTGATTTTGGTTTAGAAAAACTTGCTACAATATCTCTCTCCTTCTGAAGTCTAACCTCTAGATTTCTAATTTGATCATTCTTAAATATAATAGTTCCCATCTGAATAACAGTAATGTACTTCAGCCTGGCTATTTCATTCAGTTTCTGATCAAATAACTTGTCTGAATCAGCAGCAGCCAATTTTAGACTAGCAATTTCCTTTGCCTGAGTCTTGGCCAAGGATTTGTTTTTCTTCAAGGCCTGCAACAAGTCCCTATATTCATCAATTAACTGATGAATATCTCCTTCAGATTCAGACCCACTCACATCACTTGATGCAGATGTATCTGAATCTGACTCAGTACTAGAAATTGAATTAGCTGAACAATGTTGTACCTTACTTGGTCCAAGCTGATCCTGGATTTTGTCTCCTTCAGATAATGCCATCAGCCCTTTGCACTGATTGTCCTCATGCTCATAAATTGAATTCATCAGCTGCATGAACTCATCTTCCTCTTCTTCAGCAAACAATCCAATATAAGCTTCAGCTTCTGAAACTATTTCTGAAGATGACTGATCAGTCAAACTCTTATCCTTTTTAGCAACAAAGGACCTTTCCTTTTTGCCCTTAAACTGAGTCTTCTTCTTGTCAGTTGACTCTTTCCTCTTTTCTGGACAGTCAGCTACTACATGTCCTTGTCTATTGCAACAATAGCATACTATTTTTGAGGATGTAGTTTTACTTGGCTTGGACTTTCTTCTGTCATTCCTTGATGACTTCCTGTTCTGATAGTAGTCATCTTTTGTCTGTGAAGTGGATGGCTTAGACCTCCACTGCTTCTTCTTCAGAAACTTTTGAAAATGTCTTGTAAAAGCAGCAAAGTATTCATCACTTTCACTGCTATTTGAATTCTTGCTTTCTGATTCATCTGTCTCAGCCTCAGCAACTTTTTGAGGTGGAGATGGAGACTTGCTTTTATATTTCCTAGTGGCTTCAGTCTTGAAGGCCACAGCTCTTTCCTTGTGCTCCACTCTTGTAGTCTTCTTGTAACACCTCCCCTGTAGTGAACGTATAATATGGGTCCGGCCGGGGCCCCACAACATACGAGTGCCACAGCTTTAGCATTATAAGTTGATATAGCTACCCAAACTCAAAACACTTTGCACAACACAGCGGAAACAGAACAGGACTAGAAGTTATCCACCACTAAAGAGTAAAACAAATGGCCATAAGGCCTACATCAAGTGTCCAAAGAAAAGTAGTACATCAAACATGAATGTGCTCAGCAGTCCTAGTCTACCTCGGCATGCAAGCCGGACAAAAAGTCTCAAACAAACATCATCATAACTGAAGTGCTACAAAAGAGGGAAAAACACTTCATGGGGCTTAGGCCTTCCTGGCCGGCGTGCTAGCTCCTGCATGCGATCCTTGACCTGTAAAAATTATTAGTAACGTGGGTTAGCAAAGGCTGACCTCAAACTGTGTAACAACACATCTCCTCCCGGCCGCCCCTAACGGACCCCGGGGAACCCTCCAACCTGCAAGTCAGCACTTCATATGCAATATAAACATCTATAAATAGAAAAGCATTAAAACAGGCTTGGATGTCTCAATCATCAAACATGTTCTCTACTGGTTGAGCATATAAAGAAAGGGCCTACTGTGCAACATGAATGCAACACCCGGGCTTCACCCAAGGTACCCTACTGCGTATGCATCTAGCACAACATCACATCATTTGGGTACTCACATTTCCCCATTGGCATAAAGCCGCAAACACTAAGGGAGACACATCTCCCTCAAACGGCGCACAGGCCGCCACAAGGAATTCTTGCCAAGGCCCCACCCGCTCGTGGGCTTAGCCCCGGGCTTGCCTGCAAGCTCTGACGTCTCATGTCAGGATTCCAACAAACACAGACCGACCGATTCTAAGAAGCCTTGCTGGACCCCACCCGCTCATGGCCTCCTTGCCCGGGCTTGCCCCAAGCTTGGCATTCTCGTCAGTCTCACAGAAGGGGACTAGTCTCGCCGGGACACTCTCCACACATGACGCATATGTCACGGGATAGCCAGCCGACCACGGAGACATAGCCACGCCTTGGCACAACACAAACCAAGACTAAATACATCATAATCCCTCATTGTATTGCAGCGTTTCCGCGCACCAAGGAAACCATCTCCAACTCGTGCGGAGCTAACCTTGTCCCTCAAGGAAACCATCTACCGCCACGAGGATCTAACCTTGTCCGGGTCCGACTACACGTACCTTTCAAGCAAACGGGACAATCACCACCATAACACAAACGGCATCTTGCCGCAACGGAAAATCTCTACGAATCCCTAAGTTCGTATGCAACATCACCGAGTCGGACTAACGGTCGCGACTACGGCTTCACCCACCATGCCTAATCCACTAGCGAAGCGGATCTCTAATGCAAAATATGTCGGGGACGGACTCAATCAACCCGGAAGTTCCTCTTGAAACTTGGCAAACCAAAACCCCTCTCATTTGAGAGTTTGGTGCCCAAAAATTGGAGAGAAAGAAAACTAAATGATGCTAATACGTACATCCTAAGGACCGAGAGGAGAGGTGTCGTTACCTTCCGACTCCTCTTCCTTGTCATGGCAAAATAGCCGGATGGAAATCTTCGCAACGCTCCAAGCTTCACGGATCCGGACTCGGCTCGCGATTTGGAGCTCTGAAACCCTGCCTACAGCCCAAGACCTTCTTCTTCTTCCTCCTTGCTCTAGTTTTTCTCAAGAACTTAGAAAGAGAAGACTTGGAAAACAAATGAGGGTTTCCAACCCTAGAATCGGACTTAACTTCCCAAGAACAGTCCTGAGCCGTCAGATCCCAAAATCTGGGAAAGAATGGCAACGATTCGCCTGGAAAATAAAAGACCTGGGCCGAACACGGCCTGGCACACGCCCGTGTCCAGGGCCGTGTGCCTCATTCGCCGTCTCAAATCGACGCGCCTGGAACCGCACACGGGCATCCGACACGCCCGTGTTCAACCCGACACGCCCGTGTCCCCAGTGACACGGCCGTGTGGCCGGCCGTGTGCCTCCAACAACACGGCCCCGAAACCAACCCGAGAGATGACACGGCCTGGGACACGCCCGTGTCCCAAGCCGTGTGCCAAGTCTCGACACCCATCGATAGGCTTTGTGTCGACACCGTGGAAAAACGTCGAGCGAAGATCGTCGACCAAGCGGGACACGCCCTGTGACACGCCCGTGTCACAGGCCGTGTGCCCCAGTCTCGACACTTTGTCGAGCGAATGTGTCGACACTTGGGCCGAGTGTCGACACGGCCTCGACACGCCCTGCGACACGCCCGTGTCGCAGGCCGTGTGCCCCACTCTCGACACTTTGTCGAGCGAAAGTGTCGACACTTGGGCCGAGTGTCGACACGGCCTCGACACGCCCTGCGACACGCCCGTGTCGCAGGCCGTGTGCCCCACTCTCGACACTTTGTCGAGCGAAAGTGTCGACACTTGGGCCGAGTGTCGACACGGCCTCTACACGCCCTGCGACACGCCCGTGTCGCAGGCCGTGTGCCTCCTGCCAGAAACCCAAAAAAATGTTCAGAACTGCAGACTGAACCTCTTGCAAAAACTGGGGTGTTACAACTCTCCCCCACTTAACAGAATTTCGTCCCGAAATTTCAAAACAAAAGGGTACAAAACTTAAATTGTACCTGACATGAAGAGTTCTAGATAATCTTCTAGCATGGCCTGTTCTCGTTCCCAAGAGAACTCCTCACGACCGCAGTTGTCCCATCGAACTTTCACGAGTTTGACTTCTTTATTCCGCAACTGCCGAGTCTCCGAATCCTCTATAGCGATTGGGAGGACTCGCGTCCTCAAGTCTTCCTCAATCGGCACCGATGCCGGCTCTATCACCACGCTAGACTCCACCAAGGCTTTCCTCAAAGCGGAGACGTGGAAGACGTCATGTAATCCACTCAAGTCTGCGGACAATGCCAACCGATATGCTGCTTCTCCTACCCGCTCAACAATTTCAAAAGGCCCCAAAAACCTTGGACTCAACTTCTTGAGTCGGCGAATCCGTGTGACGCCTTTGAACGGCTTGACCTTCAGATAAACCCAATCACCAACTGTAAATTCCAACTTCCGGTGACGAGCATTAAAATATTTTGCTTGCCTGTCTTGCGCCACCTTCATACGCTCTTGGATGGTCCGTACCAACTCACAAGCGTCAACTACCGCATCCTTTCCCAAAAGTTTGGTGTCTCCCGCCTCTGCCCAAGACATTGGCGTTCGACACCGCCTCCCATACAAAGCTTCGTATGGCGCCATCTTTATACTAGCTTGAAAACTGTTGTTGTACGCAAATTCTACCATGAAGAGGTGATCCTCCCACCTCTTGCCAAAATCAAGAACGCACATCCTCAACATGTCCTCCATAGTACGGTTCGTTCTCTCCGTTTTCCCATCAGTTTGAGGATGGAACACCGTACTAAACTTTAGCTTCGTGCCCAAGCTCTTCTGAACCAATCTCCAGTCCTTGGACGTAAATCGTCCATCTCGATCACTGACTATGCTCTTAGGAACTCCGTGCAGTCGCACAATGTTGCGAACATACAACTCCACCAGCTTCTCCACGCTGTCCTCTTTCCGATTTGGGATGAAGTGAGCCACCTTGGTTAGGCGATCCACGATCACCCAAATAGCATCATTACCATGCTGCGATCTAGGCAAACCATGCACAAAGTCCATGGAGATGTCCTCAAATTTCCATTCAGGAATTGGAAGGGGCTTCAGGATCCCGCCCGGTTTCTGACATTCGGCCTTCACCAAGGCACATGTTTGGCAACGACTCACATACAAAGCTACATCTCGCTTCAACCCCGGCCACCAAAAGGATTTCTTCATATCCAAGTACATCTTTGTACTGCCCGGGTGAATGGAGTACTTTGAGAAGTGAGCCTCAAACATCAACTCCTCACGGAGATTGCCAAACTGCGATACACAAACCCTTCCATCCTTTCTCAGGATTCCCCCAATCATCTCCCAGGCGCTGCTCTCGCCCTTTTTAGCCTCCAACACAAAAGGTTGAAACTCCACATCCAATCGAGTCGCTTCCCGAATACGATCGGACAAGTCGCTTTGCACTTCAATCCAGTTCAACCGAGCCACGCTAGACTCGCCTCTCGCAACACATTCCAACCCAAGGGACTCCCATTCCCGAACCAACCGCTCATCATGAGCTTCGATCCAATTTCCTTGCCCCGAGTACTTCCTACTCAACGCATCCGCCACCACATTGGCCTTACCCGGCGTATACTGAATCGCCACTTCGTAGTCTCCAAGAAATTCAACCCATCTGCGTTGCCGCATGTTCAAGTCCTTCTGATCCAAGAGATACTTCAGGCTTTTATGGTCCGTGAAGATCTCCACCCTTGCGCCATACACATAGTGTCGCCAAATTTTCAACGCGAAGATTACCGCCGCCAACTCCAAGTCATGGACGGGGTAATTCCTCTCATGAGGTTTCAGCTGTCGAGACCCAAAAGCTATTACCTTGCCATGTTGCACCAACACGCAACCCAAACCGCATCCCGATGCGTCACTGAAAATCTAAAATCCATCGGTCCCTTGCGGTAAACTCAGGATTGGAGCCATCATAAGCCTCTCCTTTAGTGCCTCGAATGCTTGACTGCACTCTTGGGTCCACACAAACTTATGGTCTTTGCGAGTGAGTGAGGTAAGGGGTAGAGCTATCTTCGAGAAATTCTCCACGAATCTCCTATAATACCCGGCTAGTCCAAGAAAACTTCGGACTTCCGCCACGGTCCTCAACACCGGCCAATCTCTGATGGCCTCCACTTTCGCTGGATCCACTGCCACCCCATCACCACTAATCACGTGGCCCAAAAACGCCACCTTGGCCAACCAGAACTCGCACTTTGAGAACTTTGCAAACAATTGGTTCTCCCTCAACACTTGCAGGACCACTCTCAAGTGGGTCTCATGCTCCACTTCAGACTTTGAGTACACTAAGATGTCATCAATGAAGACAACCACAAACGAATCCAAGTAATCCCGAAATACTCGATTCATCAGATCCATGAACACCGATGGTGCATTCGTCAACCCGAACGGCATCACCGTAAACTCAAAGTGTCTGTACCTTGTCCCAAAAGCAGTCTTGGGTATGTCCTCATCCCGAATTCGCAGCTGATAGTAGCCTGACTTCAAGTCCAACTTCGAATATACCATTGACCCCACCAATTGGTCAAACAAATCGTCTATCCGAGGAATCGGATACTTATTCTTGACGGTCAATTTATTCAGCTCTCGGTAGTCTATGCATAGGCGCATGCTACCGTCTTTCTTCTTAACAAACAACACCGGTGCGCTCCACGGTGAAGAACTGGGTCTAATATACCCTTGCTCCAACAGTTCCTGTAACTGTACCTTAAGTTCCGCTAACTCCTTTGGTGCCATCCTAAATGGGGGACGCGACACCGGTCTAGCCTCCGGCATTAACTCGATCGAGAAGTCGATCTCCCGCCGAGGAGGCGCTCCAGGAAGTTCATCCGGAAACACATCCTTGAACTCTGCCACCACAGGCACTTCCTCAATCGAAAGTTGGGAGAGACGAACCTCCAACAACGCTACCAGCGCCACACCTCCCTGGTTAACCGCCCGCATCATTTGCATGGTCGTAATTAGGGAATGGGCTACTCCACAAAGGCCCATAAACTTGACTTCCGCTTGCCCCTTACTCTTTAGGGTCACTACCTTGGATAAACAATCAATGCTGGCGCGCTGATCTGCAAGCCAGTCCATGCCCAAAATGACATCGAACTCTACTAACGGCAACACTGCCGCTTCCAAAACGAAGTCAACTCCGTCTAGCTCCCAACCGATGCGCCCTTTAGCCCCGGTGGTCATAGATGACCCATTGGGCATGCGCACTTTCAGTTCCGCGTCCGCCGAGAAAGTCTCGACTCCTACCCTTCGGATGAAACTCTCCGCAAGAAAAGAGTGCGAAGCCCCGGTATCGAACAATACCCTAGCGGGGTATCCAGAAACTAACACGAAGCCTACAACAAGACAACACACGGAAAGGGGGGGTCTAAAAGTATGAAGCACAAATGCAAACTTAAATTTTCTTCATACCTGTCACCACATCGGTTTGGCGGATCGCTTCTTGCTGTCCAAGGTTGTAAGCCCTTGGTTGCACCGGTTGGAACCGAGAAGCGCTCGACTCCGCCATCTTTCCTTTCTCTGCAGCACTGGGGCCCGAGCGCACAGACTGCTCCTGCTTTGACTCTTGCCCCGCTCCCCCTTGCTGACAAGCACGGGCTATGTGCCCAACCTTCCCGCAGTTGTAACACGTCGGCGGTCCCCTAGAGTGAGAACCCCCAGGCGTCCAAGTGCTCCTCTCACCCGACCTGGAAGGGTGAGGCTTCCTCCTCCACCTGCTCCCATCAGACTTTACATGAGATTGGGAGGGCTTCCCTTCCCCGTGCTTGGGAGTAAAACCCTTTCGACGCTGGGTCCGCTCCAGATCACTCTCCAAACTCCTGGCGGCTTCAACTAGCTCATTAAATCCCGCCCTCTTCATGGAGATGAGTGGCTGTCTCAGATTCTCCCTCAAACCTTGGTAGAAGAGGTTATCCCTCTCTACATCATCCGCCATTGTCGTTCCCGCATAACGACCCAAACGGGTGAACTCTTGCACGTACTCATCCACTGTCTTGTCTCGCTGCATTAGATGCAGAAACTGCCTCTGTAGGGCCAACCGTGTTGAAACTGGAATATACCTCTTAAGAAAAGCGTCCCCAAACTCTTCCACTGACGGGGTGCGCCCCGGGAACAGGCGGCCGCTATGGCTCACCCACCACAATTTGGCGTCTCTTTCCAACATGAACGCCGCATACTCAGCTTTCTTTTCCTCTGGCGTCTCTGTCGCCCTTAACAGTTCTTGAATAGGAACCCACCAATCCTCCGCATCCGTTGGCGTTCCAACACCCTTGAAAGACGGGGGATGGAAACTCAGGAAATACTTCATGTGTCGGTCTCCATGCCCTACCACCACCCTTTCTGCCAAAGGCTCCACTCGCCTGGCTTCTCCGCCTGGCACGGCCGTCGCCGTGTCCGGTGTAGCAGGGGTTGCTACCTGGGCTGCAGCCGCCGCTTGCGCTGCCACCATCGCTTCTGCAAGCATACGGCAGAAGTCAGCCGGGTTTACACCCATGCCCAGAAGACCTGGAGCAGTAGCACTGCTCGCCGAGAGATCATCCCTTGCTCTTGAAGTGCATGCCTCGTTGCTTGCACTCTTCAGGAAAACAAGAAATAAGGGATTAGTCTTCAATCGCAAGACTAAAACATAAGGACACTCACGGTCCCGCATTACTCTTATGTGGATAACTTCTCTACGCACTGACCTTGAATCTAACCTCCCTCTGATACCAAATTGTAACACCTCCCCTGTAGTGAACGTATAATATGGGTCCGGCCGGGGCCCCACAACATACGAGCGCCACAGCTTTAGCATTATAAGTTGATATAGCTACCCAAACTCAAAACACTTTGCACAACACAGCGGAAACAGAACAGGACTAGAAGTTATCCACCACTAAAGAGTAAAACAAATGGTCATAAGGCCTACATCAAGTGTCCAAAGAAAAGTAGTACATCAAACATGAATGTGCTCAGCACTCCTAGTCTACCTCGGCATGCAAGCCGGACAAAAAGTCTCAAACAAACATCATCATAACTGAAGTGCTACAAAAGAGGGAAAAACACTTCATGGGGCTTAGGCCTTCCTGGCCGGCGTGCTAGCTCCTGCATGCGATCCTTGACCTGTAAAAATTATTAGTAACGTGGGTCAGCAAAGGCTGACCTCAAACTGTGTAACAACACATCTCCTCCCGGCCGCCCCTAACGGACCCCGGGGAACCCTCCAACCTGCAAGTCAGCACTTCATATGCAATATAAACATCTATAAATAGAAAAGCATTAAAACAGGCTTGGATGTCTCAATCATCAAACATGTTCTTTACTGGTTGAGCATATAAAGAAAGGGCCTACTGTGCAACATGAATGCAACACCCGGGCTTCACCCAAGGTACCCTACTGCGTATGCATCTAGCACAACATCACATCATTTGGGTACTCACATTTCCCCATTGGCATAAAGCCGCAAACACTAAGGGAGACACCTCTCCCTCAAACGGCGCACAGGCCGCCACAAGGAATTCTTGCCAAGGCCCCACCCGCTCGTGGGCTTAGCCCCGGGCTTGCCTGCAAGCTCTGACGTCTCATGTCAGGATTCCAACAAACACAGACCGACCGATTCTAAGAAGCCTTGCTGGACCCCACCCGCTCATGGCCTCCTTGCCCGGGCTTGCCCCAAGCTTGGCATTCTCGTCAGTCTCACAGAAGGGGACTAGTCTCGCCGGGACACTATCCACACATGACGCATATGTCACGGGATAGCCAGCCGACCACGGAGACATAGCCACGCCTTGGCACAACACAAACCAAGACTAAATACATCATAATCCCTCATTGTATTGCAGCGTTTCCGCGCACTAAGGAAACCATCTCCAACTCGTGCGGAGCTAACCTTGTCCCTCAAGGAAACCATCTACCGCCACGAGGAGCTAACCTTGTCCAGGTTCGACTACACGTACCTTTCAAGCAAACGGGACAATCACCACCATAACACAAACGGCATCTTGCCGCAACGGAAAATCTCTACGAATCCCTAAGTTCGTATGCAACATCACCGAGTCGGACTAACGGTCGCGACTACGGCTTCACCCACCATGCCTAATCCACTAGCGAAGCGGATCTCTAATGCAAAATATGTCGGGGACGGACTCAATCAACCCGGAAGTTCCTCTTGAAACTTGGCATACCAAAACCCCTCTCATTTGAGAGTTTGGTGCCCAAAAATTGGAGAGAAAGAAAACTAAATGATGCTAATACGTGCATCCTAAGGACCGAGAGGAGAGGTGTCGTTACCTTCCGACTCCTCTTCCTTGCCATGGCAAAATAGCCGGATGGAAATCTTCGCAACGCTCCAAGCTTCACGGATCCGGACTCGGCTCGCGATTTGGAGCTCCGAAACCATGCCTACAGCCCAAGACCTTCTTCTTCTTCCTCCTTGCTCTAGTTTTTCTCAAGAACTTAGAAAGAGAAGACTTGGAAAACAAATGAGGGTTTCCAACCCTAGAATCGGACTTAACTTCTCAAGAACAGTCCTGAGCCGTCAGATCCCAAACTCTGGGAAAGAATGGCAACGATTCGCCTGGAAAATAAAAGACCTGGGCCGAACACGGCCTGGCACACGCCCGTGTCCAGGGCCGTGTGCCTCATTCGCCGTCTCAAATCGACGCGCCTGGAACCGCACACGGGCATCCGACAAGCCCGTGTTCAACCCGACACGCCCGTATCCCCAGTGACACGGCCGTGTGGCCGGCCGTGTGCCTCCAACAACACGGCCCCGAAACCAACCCGAGAGATGACACGGCCTGGGATACGCCCGTGTCCCAAGCCGTGTGCCAAGTCTCGACACCCGTCGACAGGCTTTGTGTCGACACCGCGGAAAAACGTCGAGCGAAGATCGTCGACCAAGTGGGACACGCCCGTGTCACAGGTCGTTGTGCCCCAGTCTCGACACTTTGTCGAGCGAATGTGTCGACACTTGGGCCGAGTGTCGACACGGCCTCGACACGCCCTGTGACACGCCCGTGTCGCAGGCCGTGTGCCCCACTCTCGACACTTTGTCGAGCGAAAGTGTCGACACTTAGGCCGAGTGTCGACACGGACTCGACACGCCCTACGACACGCCCGTGTCGCAGGCCGTGTGCCCCACTCTCGACACTTTGTCGAGCGAAAGTGTCGACACTTGGGCCGAGTGTTGACACGGCCTCGACACGCCCTGCGACACGCCCGTGTCGCAGGCCGTGTGCCTCCTGCCAGAAACCCAAAAAAATGTTCAGAACTGCAGACTGAACCTCTTGCAAAAACTGGGGTGTTACACTTCTCTTCCTCCTTTCTAACCATTAACTGCATCTCATAAGATAACAGTTTTCCAAACAAAGTTGGAGGAGGTATATCAGCTAATTTGGTCATTTCCCTAATGGCACAAATCTTGGTATCCCAGTTCTTAGCCAGGGATCTTAAAAACTTGTCATTCAGCTCATAGTTGCTGAATTCTCTTCCATAGGACATCAACTCATTAACAATCCTATAGAATTTCTTGTATCATTCAGTAATGCTATCAGACTTTCCTTGTCTGAAGCTTTCATACTCCTGATTTAACAAGGACTTTCTGTCCTGTCTTAATTCTTCAGACCCTTCCATGTAAACTATTAAAGTGTCCCACATTTCTTTAGAAGTTTTACAGTGAATTAAATTCTGAAATGTGGCATCATTAATTGCACTAACAATAATATTTTGGGCCCTTTTGTCCATAGTGGCCAGAATAATCTCATCTTTAGTCATTTCTGAATAGTCTTGGGAGTTCTCTTATTTGCATCCAGAATAGATACTTTCATTGGCACATATGGCCCTTCTTTGACAGTAATGTATATTCTTGGGTCTGAGGCTTCCATAAAAAGTCTAACCCTCTCTTTCCATATGCCAAAAATCTCTTTTCTACAGATTGGCAACTTCATGGACCCTAGCTCTTTGTGATTCTCAGTAGAACCCATTTTCTTGATTCTTGATTATTTTGATTCTGCCTACAGGATCTTTACTCAGACTGTTATGTCCTTTTTGAGAAACCTGGCTTTGATACCACTTGAAAGAAATAGTACCTAATCACCTAGAGGGGGGTGAATAGGTGAACTCAATCTTTTTTAAAATTACAGGCAGAAACACTGAATAATAAGACCTATATTTGCAATTCTCTACAGCAATTCAGCACAGAACATACAGCAATCACAGAATTAATCACACACAGAATACACACAGATTTTATAGTGGTTCCCCAAGGTCTGGGTACATCCACTTTTCCCCTTCGCCTATCTAGTAGTGTACTAGATTCGGCCTAACTTCTCCACTTCTCCTCAGATCCTCAGATCTTACAGCTCAGAACCCCAAACAGGTTCCTACAACTCAGAGTGATCCCACTCCTACAACTCAGGCACAAAAGCCCTACCACTCAGTCTTCACCAAGACTTACACTCAGAGAACAAAGTCTCCTACAACTCAAGCACTAGGCCCTACCTCAGTCTTCAAACAAGACCTACACTTAGAGCACACTGTCTCCTACACTCGGCCTTTATAAAATAGGCTTACAGCTCAGATCCCTTAGGATCCTACAGAAAATAAAGTTTACAAAGTATATAACCACAACTTTAAAAGAGAGAGATGAGTTGACTGGCTTCTTGATGAGTTCTTGAAAGAACTTTGCAGAGATCAACCTCCCTTGGCTTTCTTCAAAGCTTCTTGAATTAGAACACAATAGGGTTGTATCTCTAAGCAGATGATCTTAAATCAACTGATGTCTTGTGAATTAGATCTCAATCTAAAACTTACTTAGCAGCCTGGTTCAATAGCTGCTCTTCTTAGAAGGAGCTCTCTCTCCAACTTCTTAGATCTTCTCTTGAAGGTCTTCTTCTTGTGTCGTGTTGTCTTTCAATTCATTGATTACCTTTCTGTTGAAGGAGAAAGGTTTTTAAATAAGCTTCCTCCATGGTGACTGGCCGATCCGGTTTCTAACAACTTTTTGATGGCTCTGACAGTTGCAGTTGACTGGTTGAAATGGCAGCTGTCAAGTCATCCAGTCACTTCTTGAAATCTCTGTCACTGTCTGAAAGTGTCGAGACAGATAGTCTTTATGTGTCGACACAAATAGACTAAGTGTCGACACAAGTAGACTAAGTGTCGACACTAGCCTTGTTGGTGTCGACACAACTCCTTGTGTTGTTGTAACAGCTTCTCGACACTGCTTCTTCAGAATGTGTCGACACTGATTGAGTGTGTCGACACAAATACTTATTCTTCAATACTTAGTTGGTTTTCTGCTGTGTGTCGACACAACTCCTTTGTGTCGACACATCTTCTTGTGTTGAAACTTGCTAAGTGTCGACACATCTCCTTTGTGTTGACACATGTCTTCATGTGTTGAAACTTGCTAAGTGTCGACACATCTTTCTAGCGTCGACACATGTACTTGAACTTTGTTGAAGTTTGCTAAGTGTCGACACAGCCTCCTAGTGTCGAGACATGTACTTGAACTTTGTTGAAGTTTGCTGAGTGTAGACACAGCCTCCTAGTGTCGACACTTTTGTTATCGACAAAGTTTCTCTGGGTGTCGACACTGCCTCTAAGTGTCGACACAGATTATGTAGACAATTCTTCACTGTGTGTCGACACTGCCTTTAAGTGTCGACATTTTTCTTCTGGTGTCGACTCTGCCTTCCTGGTGTCGACACAATTACTCCAAGTGTCGACACAGCTTCACTGGGTGTCGACACTAGCCTTCTTAAGTGTCGACACTTTTCTTCTAGGTGTCGACACATGGACTTAGAATCTTTTATGCTTTCCCTGCAATTACTTAACCTGCACAAATAAACTCAAAGCATATCAAATACATCTTGATGTACATCATTGAGTAGGGTGAGGCTTCTTCAAATCAGGTACATATATTCCAATGTACCCAACAGATGTTCGTTACTATGTTACACATTGTGAAGCTTGTCAAAGAGTGAAGGCTGAATGCAGGAGTCTCGGTGGTTTGTTGCAGCTGTTGCCCATCCCCGAATGGAAGTTAGAGGATATCTCCATGGACTTTGTCCATGGGCTACCTCGCTCCTACTCCGGGAATGATTCAGTGTGGGTTATTGTTGATCGACTGACAAAGGTGGCCCGGTTCATTCCAATGAAGAAGGAAGCATATGTGGATGTTTTGGTACGTCTTTTTGCGGAGCAATTCGTACGGTATCATGGCGTGCCCAAGACAATTATTTCGGATCGGGATGGTAGGTTTACATCCAAGGAGTGGAAGGCGGTACAGGCGTATTTGGGCTCGCGCCTAACCTTTAGTACAACATTTCACCCTCAGACGGACGGGCAGTCTGAGCGGACCATTAGAACACTGGAGGATTTATTGAGGTTATGTGTGCTGGACAGAGGAGAACCGTGGGAAAGACTCATACCACTGGTGGAATTATCCTACAATAATAGCCATCAGGCGAGCATCGGTATGGCGCCCCATGAATCCCTTTACGGAAGAAGGTGCAGAACACCCTTGTCTTGGGTGCAGGATGAAGATCCGAAGGCATTAGGAAATGAATATATAGATGAGACTGATGCGGCGGTCAGATTGGTACGGGATCGCATGTTGGAGGCTCAAATTCGGCAGGCGAAGTATTATAATGCACAGGACCGAATGGTGGAGTTCCAAGTGGGTGAAAAAGTGTTCCTCAAGATTCGGCCAATGCATGGAGTGTCGCGGGTGCGTGGGGTGAAAAAGCTCAGCCCAAGGTATGTTAGGCCTTATACTATACTAGAAAGGATTGGTTCGTTGGCCTATCGGTTGGAGTTACCACCAGAACTAGAGACTCTCCACGATGTGTTCCATATGTCGTCGCTTCGAAAAGCACTGTTGCGGCCCGACCAATATATTCCCACTACTGATGGTGCAGTGGCATCAGATAGGTCTGTGTGACTAGAGCCGGTGCGGATTGTTGACAGCGAGACAAGAACATTGCGCCGCAAAAGTGATCCCTTGGTGAAGGTACTATGGTCCAACCATGGGAAGGAGGAGTACACATGGGAGCCAATGGATTTGATGCAGCAACGCTACCCGGAGTCGTTTGCTCAAGGTAATTTTATTCAAAAGCATATGTTAAATTTTTTGTTATGCTTTTCTCCCCACAGCCTAAGCCTGATTTCGGGGACGAAATCTTTTATTTTGTTTATAGGATTTGTACCGTCCCGAATCGCTCTAGGCCCCTCGTGTGTGTTTTTGAGTCAGGAGGGTTGACTCGAGTCCTGAGAAGTGCAGGGAATTGGATTGCACTTGTGGAGGAGTGGAGGAATCAGTGCAGAGAAGGACACGGGTAGTGACACGGGCGTGTCACTACCCGTGTGAAAGTGACACGGATAGAGACACGGCCGTGTCCCTACCCGTGTGGCAATGTGTCGAGTGGAGCTCGACGAGATGTGTCGAGATCAACGAACTGCGCGTCGACATCGACGAATTACATGACACGGGTAGCGACACGGGCGTGTCACTACCCGTGTGTCATTGTGTCGAGTTGAACTCGACGAGATGTGTCGATATCGACGAATTATATGACACGGGTAGAGACACGGGCGTGTCCCTACCCGTGTGCTACAGTCGATGATTTTGATCGAGATCGACGAAGTGTTGAGATCGTCGAAATGCATCCAGAGAAGGACACAGCCAGGGAACACGGGCGTGTCATGTGGACACGGGTCGGGACACGTGTGTGTCCCTACCCGTGCCGAGTGTAGAACAGACACTAAAAACCGGCGTAACGCTTCGCGGGAGAAGGACACGGGTAAGGACACGGGCGTGTCCCTACCCGTGTCACTTGTTATATATATGGAGTGGGAAAAACCCTAGCTGTTTCACTCTTCTTCTCAGCCGTATTTTTCTGAGAGAAGTCCTGTGGAGAAGGAGAGTTTGCTGGAGGAAGATCTAGGGAAGAAAATCTGCCATCACCGTGAAGGAGAAGATGCCACCAAGGAGAATTACGAGATCCATGGCCGGAAATGGAGGAACCGTTGGAATCGATTTGAGTTTCCTACCCTCTCCCTTGGTGCTAGATCTGTAGATATCTAGGCGAGACGTCGACTCAAAAGAGTCTTGACATGTGAGAAGATGCTTTCTCTAGGGTGAGGCCAATCTGGGGCTTGTGCGCTTGGTTAGTGGTGTCTTCAACCTCTCCGATCTTCTATGTGGAGATGGGGAATGGTTTCATGAAGAGCAAAGGCCTCATGAGGGTGAATAAGGGTGGAGGAAATTCTGGAATGATTTGGGAAGATCGCCTTGAGGAGGAAGATGAATCGATGCCGTTCATTCCGCCTTAAGATGCGTGCAGAATCTGTATTCTGCGCGCAGCGAAATTCGTGGCCATTTTTAGGTGTGATATGTCCTGATCTGGGATTTCGGCTAAACACAAAAGTTGAAGCCCTTGAAAATACCTTTCCAATGAATGGTTGCACGACTCCAGGCGAAGTCCGTAGCCACAGGAAAGTCTAAACGAAAATGTTGTTCAATAAATCATGCATGCAGAAATTGTGTTCTGTACGCAGTGGACTTCAAGTCCGATTTCAAATAGGATAACGTCAAAACTGGATTGAGGTCTGAATACGAAAGTTGTGGACCACGGGAAGACCTTTCCATCATGAGGTTACACGTCTTCACCGGATTCCTGTAGCTTCAGCAATCTCCGGTTGAAGCCGCTGTCCAGATTCAATCTGCACCTAAATTCTGGGCTTTCTATAAGATGGATTTGGATTCGATGGAATTATTATCGCAAGTTACTTGGCTTGGATGAACTCTTATGATTAATCATTTGTGTATGATTGACGAAGCTTATTAATTAGATTTCATAAAATCAAATTGTGAAGCAATCTTACTTAAACGAATTGACCTGATAGGAATTGAAAGATTGTTATTTGTACGCATCATGTAAATAAAATGTCGTTAACATATGGAAAGTGTGATGGATCTTTACACGCGCATCATGTTCATAATAGGTTAGTACTTTTAGAAAGATTGATAGATCCTTATATGCGAAACATGTTTATATTATGTTGTCATCATTTGGGAGTCATATAGAAGAATAAATCATGGTCATGGGTATGTTTGATCAATGTAATGAGTTTAGTAGTCCAATACTTAGAGCGTCGTCTCCCTACGGGTAGTATTGTGAAGGGATGTAAGTGCGGTGTTGACCGCCACTTGTTTGGTTGTGTGGTGATAAGGTATGGATGGATGGTTGGGTTGTGTCCTCGTGCTTACATCTGAGGCCACTTCCATGTTATGTTGATGTGGAATTTGCATGCGGTGTGAGTCGACACGCGGTGTCGTAATCCTGGGTTAAGGATAGTGTGGCAGGTCTACGGGCTCGCCAGTCGTCACACCAACGGGAGTCGACTATTAGACTTTGGGCGGTTGGGCTGTGTCCTCAGTGTTCACGTCCCGGGGCCCCTTCCGTGCCAAGTGAATGGTTGGGCTATGTCCTCGTGCTTACTTTCGAGGCCCCTTCCGGGTCACACAAGGCCAGTTCGGGCTGTGTTCTTGGTGCACATCTACCCAAGACCCCGCTGGGCCATAGTACGCATGGGCTCCGCTGTTGTGTTCTTAGGGTTGAGGCATACGGAGGTCTAGGTGAAGTAGTGTGGATACCCGACTAGTAGTAGAAGTGCCCGTTCTACTGTCACCGTCTGGCCACGGCAGCTGATGCCTGAGAGGTTACATACCTGCTCGAAAAGTGGGAACTATAGTTTGTGTCGACATAGCAATTGCATGGGTGTGATCATGGGTGAGTCATTGCATAGCATTCATATCATTTCATAACATTGCACAATAAGATCATCATCATATAAGTTTGTATGCGCACTCTTATATGATGAGTTACCTTTATGTAACCCGGTCCTTAACTTATAAGTTTGTATGAGCATTCTTATAAGTTAAGTTACTTTCCTACTGTTACTTATACATGTTAGTTTGTTGTAGCTCTTAAATATTTATTAGATCATGTTATTGTTACTCTTACACTACTGCCACCTGCTTATACTTCTTTACTTGCATATATATATATATATATATATATATATTACCCTTGTTCCTTCTCTCCGCCCGGTGCCGAGGAGTTGCCGGGGGAGCGGATGTGAAGCCACTTAGTCGTTTCGACTAACGGTTGTTACGTCTTCCTTTTACGAGGTCACGCCGCAGGTAGAGCAGCC
Organism: Platanthera guangdongensis; assembly: GCA_039583875.1. NCBI lineage: Eukaryota > Viridiplantae > Streptophyta > Magnoliopsida > Asparagales > Orchidaceae > Platanthera > Platanthera guangdongensis. The sequence continues at coordinate 42,643,352 of CM077147.1, forward strand.
GCGGACTACGCAGTAGGACAGCCAGGCCAGGACGATAGGGCCTGAAGTGACGGTGCCGTCGATACCATCGGTTACTGATGTTAGTATTTTGATACTCTGATGTAGTCCGTTTGGGCAATGATTAACTGTACTCTGATATATTGTAGAAGCATGTTTAGCTTCTCCTTTATTGATGTATTTGGACATTATTACTTAGTGTGGATTTGACTTCTCTTGCTTATATTGTGGTTGGGTTGGCATGTTCTATTGATATTATTGTAGCCGGCGGAATAGGCGTCTTGTGGTACAGGTTAGCCCGTGTGCTAATGCTACCGCAAGGCGGCTGTTCCGGGCATAAGATCCCCCTTCGTGCCGTGTTATAAAGTGGGAGGTCTAGAATTCTGAAGGATGTTAGGAATCATTATTCCCACAGACAACATCAAACTGTTGCGGGAAGACTCTGCATCCCAGTCGGACCGGAGTAACTGGACAACCTTAGCTCTCAGGACGGTCGAGCGCGCACACTGTAATGCCCCGAAACTCAAAAGAGCGACGGGTAGTATTTCGGGCCAAGTTTGGAACTTGGCAGGGGTCACACGGCATAGGACACGGGCGTGTCCCAGGGCGTGTCATGCTCGGGTCGACGATCTGGCCGAGAGGTTGATGAATTTTGGAGTCGACGATCGTCGAGCAGCGAACACGACCTGTGACATGGGCGTGTCACAGGCCGTGTCCTTCACGGGATGAAGTCGGGTTGTGTCATTGGAGACACACGGTTTTGGAGCACGGGCCGTGTCGGGTAGACACGGGCGTGTCAAATTCGGCACGGGCATGTCGAGGACCCGTGTCCTTTGCGGGGCATTCTTGGACCTGTGTCGACGGAAGGACACGCCCGGGAACACGGGCATGTACTGGATGATACGGGTGTGTCAGGTCAAACACGGGCGTGTCGGGTGCCCGTGTTCTTTTCGGGACGCGTCGGTTTCGACGGCGAATGGGGAACACGGCCCTGTACATGGGCGTGTCACAGGCCGTGTTCGCTGCTCTACGATCATTTCCTTATTGTGGGATCCGACGGCTGGGGGTTGTTCCTGCTGGGACATACCCGGGAATAGGGTTCAAATCCCTCATTTTCTCATACTCAATCTCTTTCTAAAGATCTAGAGAGAGGGGAGAGCAAGGAAGAAGAAGGAGGTTAGATTCGGTCACCGGCAGAGCTTTGGAGCTCCAAATCGCGAGCCAACTTCGGATCTACGGAGGCAAGGAGATTACGGTGCTTTTCATCCGCATAGATTTCCATGGGGCCAGGGAAAAATGCTAGGGTAACGATTCTCATTCTAGGACATGTGAAGTCCTCTTTTCCTTTGCATAGGAAGCCCGCTCTCGCGAGTTTGTGGTGAGTTGAGGCGTTCCTTCAGATAGACATGAATAGTCCCTGTTGTGTACATGTAGAGTCTGTAATCGAGAACGGATATAGGCATGATGTGTGAAGCCTACCCGGACAAGTTGGTCTGGATCGGTGATGTTGCATTGCATGAATGGCCGGAGAAGACTCCGCGCGAATGTTTGTTTTTCGGGTTTTCTACGTGGTAGATTATAATAGGGAGCCTTGGGGATTAACTCCAAGGTGCACCCGGAAAACTGGGCAGATGCGTGATTCTGCCATCATGGTGGCATGGTATCCAGCCTGAACATAACTAGTGAAAGAAATAGTGCCTGACCACCTAGAGGGGGGTGAATAGGTATAATTTTTTCTTTTGCTTTAAAGGCAGACAATCTGTTCTGAAATTTAAACAGCAATTGCAAATTCTACAGCTATCAGCACAACAATCACAGAAATAAACATTCACAGAGTGCACACAGATTTTATAGTGGTTTCTCAAGGTCTGGGTACATCCACTTTCCCCCTTCGCCTACCTAGTAGTGTACTAGATTCGGCCTAACTTCTGCACTTCTCCTCAGATCCTCAGATCTTACAGCTCAAAACCCCAAATAGGTTCCTACAACTCAGAGTGTCCCCACTCCTACAACTCAGGCAAGTTGCCCTACCTCAACCTTCACCAAGGCCTACACTCAGAGAACATAGTCTCCTACAACTCAGGCACAAAGCCCTACCACTCAGTCTTCAACAAGACCTACACTCAGAGAATAGATTCTCCTACACTCAGGCTCAAAAGCCCAACCTCAGCCTTTATAAGTTTAGGCTTACAACTCAGATCCCTTAGGATCCTACAGAAAATAATGTTTACAAAGTAATTAACCATAACCCAGATAGAGAGAGAGAAGGGTTGGCTGGCTTCTTGATGAGTTCTTGGAAGAACTTTACAGAGATCAACCTCCCTTAGCTTTCTTCAAAGCTTCTTGAATCTGAACTCAGTAGGGTTGAATCTTCTGTGAAGTTGATCTTTAATCACCTTCTAACTTAAGGTCCAGATATCAATCTGAATCTTTATTTGCAGCCTGGTTCAGCAACTGCTCTTCTTAGATGGAGCTCTCTCTCTCCAACTTCTTCTAGATCTTCTGTCGAAAATCTTCTGTATAATTACTTCTCTCTTAGTTGTTATTAGTTGGTTGTGATTGATCATCGTTTTTTGTTAAAGGAGAAAGCCTTTATATAGTCTTCCACCATGGTAACCGGCTGATCCGGTTTCTAACAACCTTCTGACAGCTTTGACAGTAGCAGTAGACCAGTTGAAATGGCAGTTGTCAAGTCATCCAGTCACTTCTTGAAATCACTGTCTCTGTCTGAAAGTGTCGAGACTGATCTTCATTATGTGTCGACACAAATAGACTAAGTGTCGACACAAGTGGACTATGTGTCGACACTAGCCTTGGTGGTGTCGACATAACTCCTTGTGTTGTTGTAACAGCTTCTCGATACTGCTTCTTCTAAATGTGTCGACACTGATTCTGTGAGTCGACACAAGCCTTCTGTTGAATGTGTCGACACTGATTCTGTGTGTCGACACAAATACTTCTTCTTTAACATTTAGTTGAATTCTATTGTGTGTCGACACATCTCCTTTGTGTCGACACAACTTCTTTTGTTGTTGATACTTGCTGAGTGTCGACACATCTCCTTTGTGTCGACACAAATACTTCTTTTACTTTTACTTTGTTGAAGCTTGCTGAGTTTCGACACAGCCTCCTGGTGTCGACACATTTGATGTCGACTAAGCTTCTCTGGGTGTCGACACTGCCTCAAAGTGTCGACACAATTTATGTTGACAATTCTTCACAGTGTGTCGACACTGCCTGTATGTGTCGACACATTTCTTCTAGTGTCGACTCTGCCTTTCCTGGTGTCGACACAATCTACTCCAAGTGTTGACACAGCTTTTCTCTAGTGTCGACACAAGCCTTCTTAAGTGTCGACACTGCTTCTCTATGTGTCGACACATGGACTTAGAAATTTTTTTCCTGCATGTCCTGCAATTACTTAACCTGCACATATAAACTCAAAACACATCAAATACACCTTGATGTATATCATTGAGTAGGGTGAGGCTTCTTCAAATCTGGTACACATTTTCCAATGTACCCAACAATCTCCCCCTATTTGGAGAAGTCATAACTCTTAGTCAATGATATACATCATACATAACAAATACACATTATGATGTATAACAATTATATGACAGAGTAAATACTAAACAAAACATGTATAAACAATCTTCACAGAATAATAATGTAACAGATTGAACATCAAACATTGTTTTGTTACAACTCCCAATAGTTTCATTAATCAAAAGTTTACATTGATTTTAACACAAATGATTACAAAGTTGTAAACTTTAGAAAATCTAAACTGAGACTGCTCTGGCTCTTTGATGACAATGCCCTTGCCAGATTGAATTTTGGCCTGAACTGGAACATCTGTGTCATCAACTGGCTTCTTGCCCTTTTGATCTTTCTTTTTCAGCTCTTCAACCCTTATCTTTTGTCTTTCAAAATAATGATAAGGCTTAGGGAAATACTTGTTAGGCTCCTGTGCATTAGGAGGTAGCTTCCCAAGTTTAGCCTTTCTTTTGTACTGAACTATAGCCTCTTGCCTGGCTTCATGTTTTCTTCACTCTTGTTCAGAATACCATTTACCCCTCTCTAGAATATTGTCCTTTGCAGCTTTCCAAGCAGTCAGTATAATATTTCTAGAATTTGGGCTCCACTGTTCAAAATCAGGCCTTAACTCTGCCTGTTCTCTGAATCTCTTCTTAGATAATTGAGATTCTTGCTCTTTCAAAACTTCCTCAGGCACAGGCTTATCTACTTTCTCAAAAATAATATTCTTATTACCCTCAAGAGGGATGTACATATATTGGACTTCTTGATGAATCATTTCAAAATCTGTAGGAGGATAAATGACTTGAGCAACTTCAGCAGGCTCTCCTCCAAAAATAGCAGGGTGAATGCCAGATTTAGCCACATTATCATCATCACACAGGGGAGGATAGCCAAGTGTGGCTCTGATGCTATTTGAAATCCATTTAGCATGGTCAGATCTAGCTTTGACTAAAACCCTCTCCCCCTTTATGACTTCTCTAGCTATGTGATCTCTGAGATCATCCTTTTGGAATTTGAATTGTCCATCCATAAAATTGACTCCATCTTTGTAGAATGCTTTTAATTTCAGTAGCTGTCCAGAAATTGTCTTTTGGGAATTTGTAATAGCAGTTTTTACAGCAGCTATACCTTCTTGTAATTGCTTGTCAAACTCAGCCTTGGCAGCAGTCCTTGCTTCAGTCTGAGCAGCTGCAATAGTCTTCATTTCAGTTACTATCACATTATGTGATTCAGTTAGATTTGCATTCATTCTAATCTGATTCTCAAGAACATATCCTTGTTTTACAGCCATATTATCCACTTGAGTCTTTATCTTTTCCTGATGAGTAGCCAGGTAAACAACAGCATTTCCACCCTTGTGGAAGCAATCAGTCATTTCTTTCTTATTTCGATTCATCTCAAATCTTATAGATTTTATGTCTGTAGCCAAGGAGAATTGGAGATCTTTGTGAGTTTCATCTATATACTTCTCCATTGCCACTCTTTGTTCATCCAACTTCACTTGCATGGATACTAATAAAGAACTATAATCAATTGTTGGAGCAGGCTGTGGAGAAGCAGTTTGTAAAGCTTTCTTGTAGCTTTGACTCCTTCTTTTGAAGACCATAAGCTTTCTTTTCTTGGCTCTAGCAGCTTTTTCATCTTCAGAAGCAGAAGTACTGGCAATGTCTACTCTATCTTTAGGACTAGGAGGTAATTCCTTCTCAGTCCTTGGTAGCTCCTCATCATTCCTTTCAGTCTCCTCCTGAGATCTTACATGCTCCCCCTCAAGATCTACCTTCTCCCCCTCAAATACTGCTTTCTCTCCCACAAAATCTGCCTGCTCCCCCTCAATATCAGTCTATACCAAATCAGGGAACAGCTCTTCTAGAGTAAACTCCTGTTGAGTAGGGACTGGAGAGTTTCTTATCTCAGGAGCATTATCAGCAACTGGTGTGTCTTCTATGACAACATCTTGTGGTTGACTATTTAACTGATTTTGCTGATTAACATCATATAAAGACTGAGTTAATACTTCATCCTCTATATGGAAAATTGACTGATTAACTTCATTTATTACCTCAAGGATTGTCTGAGTAGCCATTTCACTGTCGAGGTGAGTTGGTTCTTCCACATGTTGAGGCTCCCCCTGGAGTGGATCCAGGTGAATAGGGCTAGCAAATGGTTGCTCCCCCTGCCTCTGTGCTTCTTTATTCTTTACTAGGGACCTTCCAGTATTATCACCTTCTTCCTCATTTGAACTGAAGACTACTTGCTCCTCTGAACTACTAGAGGATTCAGGAGCCACTATGGCTTTCTTCTTCTGTGGAGGAACTTCCTTCTCTAGAGTAGGCATGTCCTTTGTTAACACCCTATCCCACCTTGAGATAATCCTAACATCTATTCTCCTCATGTGATTTATCTTAGAACCTGCAGCTTGGTTCATCACTTCTGGAATAGTTCCAGCTAAGTATAAACTCATAATCCTACCCAGATTGGGCTTCTTCAGACCTTCCTTAATTTTCTCAAACATCACTGCTGACCAATCAGTTTTTAGTTTGAAAATGATCCTTGTCATTAAACTGAACATGTGAGCTGATATCCTATCATGCCCACCTGGCTTGCACAGAATCACCTTTCCTACTACTTCAGACAAGAACTTGTCTTGCATGTTCATGCCTTTCCTATTAAAAACGGATCCAATCTTCATGTTTGAATCTAGTCCACACCATTGCAGTGCCTCCCTTGTCTTAGATATAGGTACATCTTCTTCCTCTTTAGTTCTTGGTAGATGTAGAACTTTTCTTAGACTCTTCTGGGTGAGTTTTACTTTTTCTCCATGGACTATGGATTTAATCTTAAGTCCAGTGTCATCAAGGGTAGCTGAACTAAAGAATTCGAGTACTTCCTTCTTCCAAATCTTGGTTTGCTCAGAAACTAGATACTCCAACCCATTCTCTGTAATTAGGGTTACTACCTCCTTAATTTCTGATTCCGCATCGTCAAAGGCATGTCGTACTAGCACATATCCTTCATTGACATTTTATTCAAGTTTGGGCGCCATTAGGGTTTTGAGAAATCTTGAATTTAGTTGAGAGAGTTGTCGACACAAAGTCTTGGTCTCGAAACAATGGAAAGCGTGTCGACAAACAATGTTGAATACCTATTTATACCTTTCTAAAAATGAAGGTGAATAGGCGCGACAAAATACTCTAAATGTGTCGACACTGTTGAAAAGTGTCGACACAGACCACTTAAGTCTCGACAACAGTGTTGACTTTTATGTGTCGACACCAATTATGATGTGTCGACACTTATACATCTGCGTTCGACGATTAGACGAAACTTCACTCGACGAAAACAGTGTTAAATCTAAGTGTCGACACCACCCTGGATGTGTCGACACCTACTCTGGATGTGTCGACACTTATTTCTCTGAAGTGTCGACACAGACTTTCTAGATGTGTCGACACCATTTCTCTGAAATGTCGACACCACTTGTATGTGTCGACACAGACAACTCCTTGTGTCGACACTATTTTACTTAGCCAATTTTTTATCAAAATATTCTAAGTTTAACACTCCTAATTCAATTTTGAACTTATTGAATTTAGTTTCATCAAGGGGCTTAGTAAACATATCAGCTATTTGATTATCTGTTTAACATATTCTAGGGAAATGTCCTCTTTTTCTACATGTTCTCTAAGAAAATGGTATCTAGTTTCTATGTGCTTAGTCCTACTATGTGAGACAGGATTATTAGCTATTGAAATTGCACTTGTAGAATCAAAACGTAAAGGTGTTCTACTTACTTGAATACCATAGTCTACTAGCTGATGTTGAATCCACAAAAGTTGTGCACAGCAGCTTCCTGCAGCAACATATTCTGACTCAGCTGTGGAGATTGCCACACTGGTCTGCTTCTTACTGCTCCAAGACACTAGTCTTCCACCTAGAAATTGACTGGTGCCTGTAGTACTTTTTCTATCTTCCTTGCAACCTGCAAAATCTGCATCTGAATAACCTGTCAGTACAAAATCTCTATTCCTAGGGTACCAAAGGCCTATATAAGGTGTGCCATTAAGATATCTCAAAATCCTTTTTACTGCAGTCAGATGAGATTCTTTAGGGCATGCTTGGTACCTAGCACAGACACATGTAGCATACATGATATCTGGTCTACTAGCAGTCAAATATAGAAGGGAGCCAACTATCCCTCTATATAAAGTTTCATCTACAGGTTTCCCGGCATCATCTTTGCTTAGAGACATACTTGATCCCATAGGAGTTTTTATGGTAGTGGATGATTCCATACCATACTTCTTTATTAACTATAGGGTGAACTTAGACTGGCATATGGATAGGCCATCTTCAGTCTGTCTTACTTGGAGTCCCAAGAAGAACTTAAGTTCCCTCATACTGCTCATTTCAAATTTTCCTTGCATAAGTTTTGCAAACTTTCTGCAAAGATTACTTTCAGCAGACCCAAATATTATGTCATCTACATATATTTGGACTAGGATAATCTTTCCTTTAGATTCCCTAAGGAATAGAGTCTTGTATATTTCCCCTTGAGAATTTGTTCTCAATAAGAAAACTAGACAGGGTTTCATACCAAGCCCTTGGGGCTTGTTTTAACCCATGCAATGCTTTCCTAAGTCTATAAACATAATCAGGTTTAAGAGGATCAACAAAACCTGAGTGCTGCTCTACATAGACTTCTTCCTTTAGATTTCCATTTAGGAAAGCTGACTTTACATTCATTTGAAATACCTTGAACCCTTGATATGTTGCATAAGCAAGGAACATTTTGATAGCTTCCAGTCTTGCTACTGGGGCAAAGGTTTGATCAAAATCAATACCTTCTTCCTGCCAATACCCTTTTGCAACAAGTCTTGTTTTGTTCTTTACAATAATTCCATTCTCATCCAATTTGTTCCTAAAGATCCACTTAGTTCCAATGATGTTGTGGTCCTTGGATTTAGGAACTAGCTTCCAGACCTTGCATCTTTTGAACTGATTCAGCTCCTCTTGCATGGCATCAATCCAATGAGGGTCTAGAATTACTTCTTCAAATTTCTTTGGTTCTACTTGTGATAGGAAACTGGAGTAAAGAACTGTACTCAGATTCCTGCTTCTTATTTGCACTCCTTGTCTTGGATCACCAATTATCTGATTGGCTGGATGATCCTTTAAGTGTCTATTTGCTAGAGGTAGTCTATCTTCAGGTCGAACACCTCCAGCCTCTTCATTAAGCTGTACCTCTTGGTGTTCTTCAGCATCTAGAGAGTCTTGTACTCCCCCTGGACAGCAGCCACCATTTTCCACTTCTTGAGTTACAGTAGAACCTTCTGTAATGGTAAGCTTGTCCATCTTCTCATTTATACCTGTAAAGCTGCATACACTACTTGGCAACTTACTGTTAATCAGTCTTGTTTCATCAAAGACTACATGTATAGACTCTTCTACAACTTGAGTAATTAAGTTGTAGACCCTATAAGCCTTACTATTATTGTTGTACCCAACAAAGATCCCCTCTTGGGATTTGGCAGCAAATTTGCTTAGATAGGACTTGTCATTGTTAAGTATATAGCACTTGCAAGCAAAGATCCTGAAATATGATAAATTTGGTTTTCTGCCCTTCACAATCTCATAGGGAGTCTTTTTGTGGCACTTGGTGATAGTAGCCCTATTGATTACATGACATGCAGTGTTTACTGCCTTAGCCCAGAAATATTCTGGGAGAGAAGTGTCACTCAATAGAGTTCTACCAGCCTCTATCAATGTTCTATTCTTCCTTTCAGCAATACCATTTTGCTGAGGTGTTCTAGGTGAGGAAAATTCTTGAAATATCCCAAATTCTTCACATAGCTTTGTCATACTTTCAGACTGAAATTCAGTACCATGGTCACTTCTGATTTTGACCACTGTACTGTCCAACTCATTCTGAATTTGTTTAACAAAACTATATAAGATACTTGGGGTTTCAGATTTTTGTCTTAGGAAGAACACCCAGGAATATCTAGAATAGTCATCTACTACCACAAATGTGTAGACCTTCCTACCTAGACTGTGAACTGGTATAGGACCAAATAGATCCATATGCAAGATGTAGAGACACCTCACTGAATCCTTATTTTCAAGGCTATGAAAGGTGGATTTGGTCTGCTTGCCTTTTTGACAAGCTGAGCATATCCCATCCTTTATACACTTAACTTGAGGACCATTCTTCACTAACTCTTTGCTAAAGAGTTGGCCAATAATCTTATAGTTAAGATGAACCAGTCTCTTGTGTCATTTAACACAATGTGAGACTCTCTCATCAGCTACAAGACAAATAGGAGAAACATTGTTCTCACACATAAAGTCAAGACAATAAACATTCCTCTTCCTATATCCTGTCAAAATGATCTTTTGATCATTTGACCTTTTGATATGACAACCATTCTTGACAAATGAGATATCATATCCTAAATCTCTCAGTTGACTTATGCTAATGAGGTTATGTTTCAAACCCTTCACATAGGCCACTTGAGTGATAGTAATCTGGTTACTAGAAATGTTACCAAAGCCTTTGATGATTCCTTTCTCTGAACCACCAAAGGTAACTTTAAGGCCATCCTTGATAGGTGTATAATCCTTCAGCAACCCCCTTGTTCCAGTCATGTGCCTGGAACATCCATTGTCCAAGTACCATATTGGGGCATGACCACTTGGACTCACCTGCAATAAAGACTAGTTAACCTTAGAACCCAAATGAGTTTTGGGTCCTTGGTTCAAGTTAGCCTGAAATCTAACAAATCTGCCTGTAGGTCTTCTCACAGGCAGACTGTTATTCTCCTTGACACTAGAATTATGCCAACAATCTATGGCAAAGTGGCTTACCTTGCCACAACACCAGCACTCAAACCTGTTGTACCTTTGTTTAGGTACATCCCTAGCTGAATTATTTACAGCGGGCTTCTTGTTTTGTGCTGGGGCTTTGCCTTTAGATTTGGACCTAGCAGTCCAGGCAGGTTTTTTAAACCCTAATCCAGCCTTACCCTTTTGAGGTACAAACTCATCTATCAAGGGTAAAACAGATTTAGGTTTAGAAATGCTAGCCACAATCTCTTTCTCTTTCTAAATCTAACCTCTAGATTTCTAATCTGATCATTCTTGAATGTGATTGTGCCCATTTGAATAACAGTTATGTTTTTCAATCTGCCAATCTCATTCAGTTTTTGATCTAACAACTTCTCTGAATCTACTGCAGCCAACTTAAGATTAGCAATCTCCTTTGCCTGAGTTTTGGCCAAGGTTTTGCTTTTCTTCAAGACCTGCAACAAGTCTCTATATTCATCAATTAACTGATGAATATCTCCTTCAGATTCAGACCCACCCACATCTCTTGATGCAGTTGTATCTGACTCTGACTCAGTACTATAAATTGAACTAGAAGAACAACTTTGTACCTTACTTGGTCCAGGCTGATCCTGGCTCTTGTCTCCTTCAGATATAACCATCAGTCCCTTGTACTGATGGTCTTCATGCTCATAAATTGAGTTCACTAGCTGCATGAACTCATCTTCTTCCTCTTCAGCAAATAATCCAATGTATGCTTCAGCTTATGATTCTGTTTCTGAAGATGACTGGTCTGTCAGACTCTTGTTTTTCTTAGCAACAAAGGACTTTTCCTTTTTGCTCTTAAATTGAGTCTTCTTTTTGTCAGCTGACTCCTTCCTCTTTTCAGGACAGTCAGCCACTACATGTCACTGTCTATTGCAGCAATAGCACACAATCTTTGAAGATGTAGCTTTGCTTGGCTTGGACCTGCTTCTGTCATTCCTGGATGACTTTCTCTTCTGATAGTAGTCATCTTTTGGCTGAGAAGTGGAAGGCTTAGACCTCCACTGCTTCTTCTTTAGAAATCTTTGAAAGTGCCTAGTAAAAGCAGCAAAGTCTTCATCACTTTCACTGCTATCAGAACTCTTACTATCTGAATTATCTGTGACAGCCTCAGTAATTATTTTAGGTGGAGATGGAGACTTGCTTCTATACTTCTTAGTGGCTTCAGTCTTGAAGGCCACAGACTTTTCCTTGTGCTCCACTCTAGTGTTCTTCTCTTCCTCCTTTCTAACCATTAACTGCATCTCATAAGATAGCAGTTTACCAAACAAAGTTGGAGGAGGTATATCAGCAAGTTTGGCCACCTCCCTAATGGCACAAATCTTGGTGTCTCAGTCCTTAGTCAGGGATCTTAAGAACTTGTCATTTAGCTCATAGTTGCTGAAGTCTCTTCCATAGGACATCAACTCATTAACAATCCTATAGAACTTCTTGTAACATTCTGTAATGCTATTAGACTTTCCTTGTCTGAAGCTTTCATATTCCTGATTTAACATTGACTTCTTATCTTGTCTTACTTCCTCTGATCCCTCCATATAGACTATTAATGTGTCCCACATTTCTTTAGAGGTTTTACAATGAATTAAGTTCTGAAATGTTGAATCATCAATGACACTAACAATTATATTCTGGGCTCTCTTGTCCATAGTGGCCAGGATGATTTCATCTTTAGTCATTTTAGAAAAGTCCTTGGGAGTTTTCTGATTTGCATCCAGAATGGATATCTTCATGGGCACATATGGGCCTTCTTTGACTGTAATATATATCCTTGGGTCAGAAGCTTCCATAAAGAGTCTGACCCTCTCTTTCCATATGCCAAATATCTCTTTTCTACATATTGATAATTTCATTGACCCCAACTCTTTGTGATTCTCACTAGAACCCATTTTCTTGATTCTTTCTTGATTCTTAAATTTGCCTTAAGGATCTCACTCTGACTGTTAAGCCCTTTCTTGAGTAACCTGGCTCTGATATCACTTGAAAGAAATAGTGCCTAACCACCTAGAGGGGGGGTGAATAGGTGTAATTTTTTTTTTTGCTTTAAAGGTAGACAATCTGTTCTGAAATTTAAACAGCAATTACAAATTCTACAGCTATCAGCATAGCAATCACAGAAATAAACATTCACAGAGTGCACATAGATTTTATAGTGGTTCCCCAAGGTCTGGGTACATCCACTTTCCCCCTTAGCCTATCTAGTAGTATAATAGATTCGGCCTAACTTCTGCACTTCTCCTCAGATTCTCAGATCTTACAGCTCAGAACACCAAATAGGTTCCTACAACTCAGAGTGTCCCCACTCCTATAACTCAGGCAAGCTGCCCTACCTCAGCCTTCACCAAGGCCTACACTTAGATAACACAATCTCCTACAACTCAGGCACAAAGCCCTACCACTCAATCTTCAACAAGACATACACTCAGAGAATAGATTCTCCTACACTCAGGCTCAAAAGCCCTACCTCAGCCTTTATAAGTTTAGGTTTACAACTCAGATCCCTTAGGATCCTACAGAAAATAATGTTTACAAAGTAATTAACCACAACCCAGATAGAGAGAGAAGGGTTGGTTGGCTTCTTGATGAGTTCTTTGAAGAACTTTGCAGAGATCAACCTCCCTTAGCTTTCTTCAAAGCTTCTTGAATCTGAACTCAGTAGGGTTGAATCTTCTGTGAAGTTGACCTTTAATCACCTTCTGACTTAACATCCAGATATCAATCTGAATCTTTCTTTGCAGCCTAGTTCAGCAACTGCTCTTCTTAGATGGAGCTCTCTCTCTCCAACTTCTTCTAGATCTTCTGTCGAAAATCTTCTGTATAATTACTTCTCTCTTAGTTGTTATTAGTTGGTTGTGATTGATCATCTTTTTCTGTTGAAGGAGAAAGCCTTTATATAGTCTTCCTCCATGGTAACCGGCTGATCCGGTTTCTAATAACCTTCTGACAGCTTTGACAGTAGTAGTAGACCAGTTGAAATGGTAGCTGTCAAGTCATCCAGTCACTTCTTGAAATCACTGTCTCTATCTGAAAGTGTCGAGACTGATCTTCATTATGTGTCGACACAAATAGACTAAGTGTCGACACAAGTGGACTATGTGTCGACACTAGCCTTGGTGGTGTCGATACAACTCCTTGTGTTGTTGTAACAGCTTCTCGACACTGCTTCTTCTGAATGTGTCGACACTGATTCTGTGAGTCGACACAAGCCTTCTGTTGAATGTGTCGACACTGATTCTGTGTGTCGACACAAATACTTCTTCTTTAACATTTAGTTGAATTCTGTTGTGTGTCGACACAACTTCTTTTGTTGTTGATACTTGCTGAGTGTCGACACATCTCCTTTGTGTCGACACAAGTACTTCTTTTACTTTAACTTTGTTGAAGCTTTCTAAGTGTCGACACAGCCTCCTAGTGTTGACACATTTGATGTCGACTAAGCTACTCTGGGTATCGACACTGCCTCAAAGTGTCGACACAATTTATGTTGACAATTCTTCACAGTGTGTCGACACTGCCTGTTTGTGTCGACACATTTCTTCTGGTGTCGACTCTGCCTTTCCTGGTGTCGACACAATCTACTCCAAGTGTCGACACAGTTTTTCTCCAGTGTCGACACAAGCCTTCTTAAGTGTCGACACTGCTTCTCTAGGTGTCGACACATGGACTTAGAAAATTTTTTTCTGCATGTCCTGCAATTACTTAACCTGCACATATAAACTCAAAACACATCAAATACACCTTGATGTATATCATTGAGTAGGGTGAGGCTTCTTAAAATCTGGTACACATTTTCCAATGTACCAACAACTAGGTTATGTGAGGTGTGTAAATGATACGGGACTCGGGGAAGCTTGACCCGTGCAGACGACTTAAGTTGACGTTGCGGTGTGAGCAACGGGTTAGGCGGAACCATACCTGATCTATGTGGTTTGGTTAGAGAGACCTAAGGTACGTGGTACTCGTCGTTGGCATAGATGGAGGGTCTTAGGACAGTGTCCATAAAGACCAAATGCTCACGAGATATTGTCGTCCAGGGGACGGTGGTGAGTCAGCGGACTTGTACCGTGTTCACCGAGAATGTGCCCTGAGAGCATGGAGTGTGAGGTCGTGTGTGCTCATGTCTGTGATGAAGTGTTTATTTACTATACTGTTTGGTTATACTAACAAAGTACAGGGAAAGAGCATCGCCGCCCCGATTATGGGGGCGGGATCGTTATAATTTGGTCAGCATAGCTAACCGTTGCTTTTGTTTGCCACCATTGCGGTGGATTGTTGCTTGCAGGTGCTGCGGAGCCGAGCGGTAAATAGCGGGCTAAAGCCCAAGTTTCTGAGCGACCCTCGAAGGCCAAATTTTGAGTGTTTACTTGTTTTATTCATGTGTGACCGGCCTGCGTGCCGTGGTATGGAAGACACATTTTATTTGAGTAAACAATTGTAAGGCCATAAGGCCGTGTACTTGTGTATTGTACTTCATTCCTGTTGGGCTTTGTAGTGGACATTCAAGCTATTGTCTGGGTTCTTTAATTTAAAACTTTTAATAATTGCTTCCGCTACAATGACTCTGTGTAGGACGGTGGTATTAGTTGGATGGTTTTCATTGAGTAACCACCCGGTCTGTCTGTGGTATATGACGTCGGGCCTCGGTCGGACCTACTGCTATATGCTATGTGACGGATATGGGGTGTTACAATTTGGTATCAAACTACTGGTTTCAGTCAGGCTTAAAATGAATTCGTGGGCGAATTCTTTTTAAGGGGTGGTGAGCACATGTGTGTGTGTCATCGTTATAACATCAAAAGAACCCATGAATGTCCACTTAGGAATGAAAATACACGTGTTTGAGGAACCTGCGTGTTCCTATAATTGTGTTTTGCAATTTTGTTTGGTCGCTTAATGAGGTTTTGTACAACTATAGGTGACCAGAAACGGTGTAGAGGCATCAGAACGTCCAGTTTCTGAGGCTAGTAGTGCACCAAATGATGCTCCTGCAACACCTCCCTTGGCTGAAACCATACGATTAGTTGCCGAAGCAGTGTTTGTCATGATCAATGTGCAGCCTGCAAGACAAATGCAGCAGCCCGCTCTTACGATGGAGCAGGTACCGCTTCAAAGGGATGAACCAAGAAGAGTGGAGCAGGTAGTGGTGGAGCCTCTGATGCCTAGGAGAGCAACTAAAAGGCAGCTTAAACATGTTATGGGCTTCAATCCTCCGGTGTTCTTGGGGTTGGGAACCTCATCCCAAGCTGAAGATTGGCTCTCCTGGGTGAAGAGAGTCTTGACAGCGACGAAGATGGAGGAGTGGCAGATGACCACTATAGCTACATTCCTGTTGGACGGGGATGCGAGGCTGTGGTGGGAAGGTCTAGAGCTGCATCATTTGAGAGGAAGGCAACTTACAGAAGTCTCGATGGAGTTTTTGAGATTGTTCTTGGCTAGGTACCTCCCTTCAGCTCAAAGGATAGCATTGAAGAATGAGTTCCAAAGGCTGACACAAGGAGAGAGTAGCATGGATGAGTATCTCCACGAGTTTACTCGGTTGGGTTGGTATTGTTGGGTACATTGGAATAAATGTACCTGATTTGAAGAAGCCTCACCCTACTCAATGATATACATCAAAATGTATTTGATGTGTTTTGAGTTTAGTTGTGCAGGTTAAGTATTTGTAGGGAAAGATGAAAAGTTTCTAAGTCCATGTGTCGACACCCAGAAGGAAAGTGTCGACACTTAAGAAGACTTGTGTCGACACCCAGAGAAGCAGTGTCGACACTTGGAGTACTTGTGTCAACACCAGGGATGCAGAGTCGACACTAGACAGAAAGTGTCGACACATACAGGTTGTGTCGACACTCAATGAAGAGAAGTCCAGAGAAGCAGTGTCAACACTTAGAAGCAGTGTCGACACCCAGAGGAACTGTGTCTACATCAGAAAGTGTCGACACTTGGAGGCTGTGTCGACACTCAGCAAATTTCAGCAGAGTCTAAGTATAAGTGTCGACATAATGAAGAAAGTGTCAACACACAGCAGAAGACTCAACACTTGAAGAAAGTGTCGACATAAGAAAGAATGTGTCGACACTCAGCAGAAGACTCAATACATGAAGAAAGTGTCGACACTAGGAGGCTGTGTCGACACTTAGCAAAGTTCAAAAAAATTCTAAGCACAAGTGTCGACACAAAGAATATGTGTCAACACTCAGCCAAAGTCTCAACCGAAGAAGAATGTGTCGACATAAGGAGCTGTGTCGACACTCAGAAAGTATCAACACAGAAGGCATGTGTCGACACCAAGAAGATGTGTCGACACTTAACAAGTTCAACACAAGAATATGTCACGACACAAAGGAGTTGTGTCGACACTTAGCAGAATACAACTAAGTACTGAAGAACAAGAAGTTGTGTCGACACACAATATCAGTGTCGACACATATTGTAGAAGCAGTGTCGAGAAGTACATTCTACAACACAATGAGTTGTGTCGACACCTTGAAGGCTAGTGTCGACACTTAGTCAACTTGTGTCGACACTTAGTTTATAAGTGTCGACACTTAAAGACAGATTGTCTCGACACTTTCAGACAGTTACAGTTATTTCAAGAAGTGACTGGATGACATGACAGCTATCAATCCAGCCGGTCTACTGCAACTGTTAGAGTTGTCAGAAAGCTGTTAGTAACCGGATCAGTCGGTCACCATGAAGAAGGCCTATAAATAGGCTTATTCTGTCAACAGAAAGAGATGATCAACAGATTAAAAAAAAGATCTAGCTATTCATTAAAGAATCAAGTGAAGATCTAAGTAGTTGGAGAGAGAGAGCTCCTTCCAAGAAGACAGTCATTGGAACCAGGCTGTGAAGAAGGGTTCAGACCTAGTTCTGAATCTTAAGTTGCAGTGATTGAAGATCAGCTGCAGAGAATCAATCCTATTGTGTTCTACATTCAAGAAGCTTTGAAGAAAGCCAAGTCAGGTTGATCTCAGCAGAGTTCATTCAAGAACTCATCAAGAACCCATCAACTCTTCTCTCTTATTCAGAGTTGTAGGTATATACTTTGTATTCTAAATTTCTTGTAGGATCCTTAGGGATCTGAGTTGTAAGCCTGTAATTATAAAGGCTGAGTGGTAGGGCTTGTGTGCCTGAGTGTAGGAGATCCATATCTCTGAGTGTAGGCCTTGTGGCTGAGTGTAGGCCTTATGGCTGAGTGTAGGTCTTTGGAGAAGACTGAGTTGTAGGGCCTTGGGCCTGAGTTGTAGGAACCTGTTTGGGGTTCTGAGTGTAAGATCTGAGGATCTGAGATAGTGGAGGAGTTTGGCCGAATCTAGTACACTACTAGATAAGCGAAGGGGGAAAGTGAATGTACCCAAACCTTAGGGAACCACTATAAATCTGTGTGTTCACTGTGTGCATGCTTTATTCTGTGATTGCTGACTATTAGCTGTGAAGAAGTAATTATAACTCTGTGATATAATCTGCAATCTGCCTAAAAAGTTTAAAAAGATTAAGTCACCTATTCACCCCCCCCCCCCTCCTCTAGGTGATTAGGTACAATTTCAATCAAGTGGTATCAGAGCCAGGTTACTCAAAAAGGACTTAACTGTCTGAGTAGATCCTGTTGGCAGATTCAGTGAAATCAAGGACAGATTCATCATAATCAAGAAAATCAAGAAACATGGGTTCAACAGAGAATCATAAGGAACTTGGATCCATGAAGTTGCCCATTTGCAGAAAAGAGATTTTTGGCATCTGGAAAGAAAGGGTGAGACTGTTTATGGAAGCCTCAGACCCTAGAATATATATCACAGTTAAAGAAGGGCCATATGTGCCTATGAAAATTTCAGTCTTAGATGCAAATCAGAGAACACCTAAAGACTTTTCTGAAATGACAAAGGATGAGATTATTCTGGCCACCATGGACAAAAAGGCTCAGAATATCATTGTAAGTGTCATAGATGATGCTACATTTCAGAACTTGATACACTGTAAGACATCAAAGGAGATGTGGGATACTCTTATAGTGTATATGGAGGGTTCAGAAGAAGTTAGTCAAGACAAGAAGTCTTTGTTAAACCAAGAATATGAGAGCTTCAGATAAGGCAGGTCTGATAGTATAACAGAATGCTATAAGAAATTCTATAGGATTGTCAATGAGCTAATGTCCTATGGAAGAGAATTCAGCAATTATGAGCTGAATGATAAGTTCTTGAGGTCCCTAACAAAGGATTGGGACACCAAGATCTGTGCCATAAGGGAAATGGCCAAGTTAGCAGATATTCCACCTCCAATATTATTTGGAAAACTGTTATCCTATGAGATGCAGTTGATGGTAAGGAAGGAGGAGGAGAAGACTACAAGAAGTGAGCATAAAGAAAGAGCAGTGGCATTCAAGACAGAAGCCACCAAGAAATACAAAAGTAAGTCTCCATCTCCACCTCCAAGGGTTGCTGGATCTGAGACAGATGAGACAGAATGCAGGAATTCTGAAAGCAGTGAGAGTGATGAGGATTTTGCAGCTTTCACAAGACACTTTCAGAAGTTTCTAAAGAAGAAACAGTGGAGGTCCAAGCCATCCACTTCACAGGGAAAAGATGACTATTATCAGAACAAGAAATCATCAAAGAAAGACAGGAGAAAGCCCAAGTCAAGCAAAGTAACTTTATCAAAAATTGTATATTATTGCTGTAACAGACAAGGACATGTTATTGCTGACTGTCCAGAGAAAAGGAAAGAGTCTAATGATAAGAAAAAGACTCAATTCAAGGGCAAGAAGGAAAGGTCTTTTGTTGCCAAGAAGGACAAAAGCCTGTCAGACATGTCTTCTTCAGAAACTGAGTCAGAAGCTGAAGCATACATAGGACTGTTTGCTGAAGAAGAGGAAGAGGAGTTCATCCAGCTAATGAACTCTATATATGAGCAAGAGGACAATTAGTGCCAAGGACTGATGTCCTTAACATAAGGTGACAAAATCCAGGAGCAGCTGGACCTAGTAAGGTACAAAATTGTTCTTTAAGTTCAATTTCTAGTGCTAGTTCAGATTCAGTTACATCAGCATCAAGTGATGCCAGTGGATCTGAATCTGAAGAGGATATTCATCAGTTGATTGATGAATATAGAGTTCTGTTGCAAGCATTTAAGAAAAGCAAATCCTTGGCCAAGAGTCAGGCTAAGGAGATTGCAAGTCTCAAAGTGGCTGCAACTGATTTTGATAAGTTGTTTGATCAAAAGTTAAATGAAATAGCCAGACTGAGAAACATAACTGTTATTCAGATGGGGACTATAGCATTTAAGAATGATCAAATCAGAAATCTGGAGATTAGTCTTCAGAAGGAGAGAGATATAGTTGCTAGGTTTTCTAAACCAAAGTCTGTTCTACCTTTGATTGATGATTTTATACCTCACAAGGGTAAAGCTGGACTGGGGTTTACTAAACCTGCTAGGACTGTTCAGTCCAAGTCTAAGGGCAAAGCCCCAGTACTCAGCAAGCCTGTTGTAGATAGAACAGCCAGGATTGTACCTAAGCAAAGGTACAATAGATTTGAGTGCTGGTGCTGTGGCAAGATATGCCACTTTGTCATAGACAGTTGGCATAATTCTAATGCCAAATTGAGTAGCAAACTGCCTGTTGGTAGATCTACAGGTAGCTTTGTTAAGAGGCAAACTAACCAGCACCAAGGACCCAAGAATTCTTTGGGTTCTAAGGTCAACTAATCTGTTTTGCAGGTGAGTCCAAGTGGCCATGCCCCAATATGGTACTTGGACAGTGGTTGTTCCAGACATATGACTGGAACTAGGGGTTTACTAAAGGACTTCACACCAATCAAGGATGGTCCTAAAGTCACCTTTGGTGGTTCTGAAAAAGGAATCATCAAGGGTTTTGGTAACATTTCTAGCACTCATATTACAATTACTCAAGTGGCTTATGTTAAAGGTTTGAAACATAACCTTATTAGTATAAGTCAACTGAGTGATTTAGGATATGACATCTCATTTGTCAAAGATGGTTGTCATATCAGGAGGTCAAATCATCAAGAGATCATTTTGACAGGTTATAGAAAAAGAAATGTCTATTGCCTAGACATTATGTGTGAGAACAATGTTTCTCCAGTGTGTCTTGTAGCTGATGAGAAAGTCTCTCATTATGTTAAATGGCACAAGAGGCTAGCCCATCTCAACTACAAGACAATTGGCCAACTCTATAGCAAAGAGTTAGTGAGGAATGGTCCTCAGGTTAAGTGTATTAAAGATGGAATATGTTCAGCTTGTCAAAATGACAAGCAGACTAGATCCACCTTTAATAGCTTTGAAAACAAAGATGATGTAAGGTGTTTATACCTCTTGCATATGGATCTCTTTGTTCCTATGTCAGTTCACAGACTAGGTAGGAAGGTCTACACATTTGTGATTGTAGATGACTACTCAAGGTTTTCCTGGGTGTTCTTCCTTAGACAGAAATCTGAAACACCTAATATCTTTTTTAGCTTTGTCAAACAAATTCAG
This sequence comes from Platanthera guangdongensis, assembly GCA_039583875.1. Taxonomy (NCBI): domain Eukaryota; kingdom Viridiplantae; phylum Streptophyta; class Magnoliopsida; order Asparagales; family Orchidaceae; genus Platanthera; species Platanthera guangdongensis. The sequence goes on from CM077147.1 coordinate 42,664,244, forward strand.
AATGAGTTAGACAGTACAGTGGTCAAAATAAGAAGTGACCATGGTACTAAATTTCAGTCTGATAGTATGACAAAACTATGTGAAGAATTTGGGATATTTCAGGAATTTTCTTCACCAAGAACACCTCAGCAAAATGGCATTGCTGAGAGGAAAAATAGGACCTTGATTGAGGCTGGTAGAACCATATTAAGTGATACATCTCTCCCAGAATATTTCTGGGCTGAGGCAGTTAATACTGCATGCCATGTAATTAATAGGGATACCATTACTAAAAGCCACAACAAGACCCCCTATGAGATTGTGAAAGGCAGAAAACCAAACCTATCCTATTTCAGGATCTTTGGTTGTAAGTGATTTATACTTAACAATGGAAAGTCTTACTTGACCAAGTTTGCTGCCAAATCCCAAGAGGGAATCTTTGTTGGGTATAACAACAATAGTAAGGCTTATAGAATCTACAACTTGACTACTCAAGTTGTAGAAGAATCAGTACATGTAGTATTTGATGAAGCTAGACTTATTAACAATGAGTTGTCTAGAAGTATTTGCAGCCCCATAGGTGTGACTAAGAAGATGGACAAGCTCATTATTGAAGAATGATCTACTGCAAGTCAGCATATAGATGATAGTGGCTACTGTCCAGGGGGAGTACTACATGCACCTGATGCAGAAGAAGACCTTGTAGTGCAGCAAGTTGAAGAAGATGAAGGAGTTCAACCTGAAGCCAGGTTGCCTCCAGCTAGTAGACATTAGAAAGATCATCCAGCCAATCAAATTATTGGTGATCTAAGTCAAGGGGTACAAACAAGGAGCGGAAATTTGAGTGCAGTGCTCTACTCCAGTTTTCTATCCCAAGTTGAGCCAAAGAAATTTGAAGAAGCCATCCTAGACCCTCATTGGATTGAGGCAATGCAAGAGGAGCTGAATCAGTTCAAGAGATGCAAAGTCTGGGAGCTTGTTCCTAAACCAAAAGACCACAACATAATTGGAACTAAGTGGATCTTTAGGAACAAGATGGATGAACATGGAGTGATTATCAAGAACAAAGCAAGACTGGTTGCTAAGGGATATAGGCAGGAAGAAGGTATTGACTTTGATCAAACCTTTGCACCAGTAGCCAGACTGGAGGCAATAAGAATGTTCTTGGCCTATGCAACCTATCAAGGATTTAAAGTTTACCAAATGGATGTTAAGTCAGCCTTTCTGAATGGTAATCTGAAAGAAGAGGTCTATGTGGAACAGCCATCAGGTTTTGTTGATTCAACTCAACATAATCATGTCTATAGACTTAGGAAGGCTTTGTATGGGTTAAAACAAGCCCCAAGGGCTTGGTATGAAACCCTGTCTAGTTTCCTCATTGAGAATAAATTCACAAGGGGGAAAATAGACAAGACTCTATTCCTTAGAGAATCCAGAGGCAAGATCATACTAGTCCAAATATATGTAGATGACATCATATTTGGGTCTACTGAAAGTAGTCTTTGTAAAAAGTTTGCAAAACTAATGCAAGGACAGTTTGAGATGAGCAGTCTGGGGGAACTTAAGTTCTTCTTGGGTCTCCAAGTTAGACATACTGAGAATGGTTTATCCATATGCCAGTCTAAGTTCACCCTAGAACTGATAAGGAAATATGGTATGGAATCTTCCAGTACCATGAAAACTCCTATGGGGTCAAGTATGTCTCTTAGCAAAGATGATGTAGGGAAACCTGTATATGAGACTTTGTATAGAGGGATAGTGGGATCCATATTGTATTTGACTGCAAGTAGACCAGATATCATGTATGCTACATATGTCTGTGCTAGGTACCAAGCATGCCCTAAAGAGTCTCATTTGACAGCAGTCAAAAGGATACTGAGATATCTAAATGGCACTCCTTATCTAGGCCTTTGGTACCCTAGGAATGGAGACTTTGAACTGACAGGTTATTCAGATGCAAATTTTGCAGGCTGCAAGGAAGATAGGAAAAGTACAACTGGTACCTGTCAATTCCTAGGTGGAAGACTGATATCATGGAGTAGCAAGAAACAAACAAGTGTGGTTATCTCCACAGCAGAATCAGAATATGTGGCTGCAGGAAGTTGCTGTGCTCAACTTCTATGGATACAACATCAGCTTGAAGATTATGGTATTCAAGTAAGTAGAACTCCACTATTTTGTAATTCTACTAGTGCTATATCTATTGCAAACAATCCTGTTTCCCATAATAGAACTATACACATTGAAATAAAATATCATTTTCTAAGGGAACATGTAGAAAAAGAAGATATTTCACTGGAGTATGTTAATACAGATAATCAACTAGCTGACATGTATACTAAGCCTTTAGAAGAAACCAAATTCAATAAGTTTAAAATTGAATTAGGTATGATAAACTTAGAATAAGTTTACAGAAATGGCTAAGTAAAATAGTGTCGACACACAGAGTTGTCTGTGTCGAGACAGAACATTGGTGTCGACACTTCAGAGAAAAGGTATCGACACATCTAGGAAGTTGGTGTCGACACTTCAGAAAATTAGTGTCGACACATACAGGGTAGGTGTCGACACAACCAAGGTGGTGTCGACACTTAGACTTTACACAAAATTAGTCAAGTAAAGTCTCGACTAAGTGTCGAGCTAAGTGGTGTCGACACATAAACTTGTGTCGACACATATATTCTGTCGACTATACTTGTGTCGACACATAGTTGTCGAGACATTATAAGTCTGTGTCGACACTTTTCAACAGTGTCGACACAATTTTGAGTATTTTGACGCGCCCTTTCATCTTCAATCCTAGAAAGGTATAAATAGGATTTTGCCATTGTCTGTCGACACACTCACCAAAGTTTCGAGACCAAACTTGTGTGTCGACACCTCTCTTCTCTCAATTCAAATTCTTCAAACCCTAATGGCGTCCAAGCTCGAAGAGAACGTGAACGAAGGATATGAACTAGTGCGGCTTGCGTTTGATGATGCAGAACCAGAGATCAAGGATGTGGTAACCCTAGTTGCAAACTCAGGGTTAGATTTTCTTGTTTCAGAGCTGACTAAGATTTGGAAGAAAGAAGTTCTGGAATTCCTGAATGGAGCTACTGTAGATGAATCTGGACTAAAGATTAAGTCCAGGGTTCATGGAGAAAAGGTGAAGGTCTCACCTAAGAGTTTGAGAAAGGTTCTAAACCTACCAAGGACTAAGGAAGAAGATGAAGTTTCTGCTTCTAAGACAAGAGAAGCTTTAACATGGTGTGGACTGGATTCTAAGATGAAAATTGGATCAGTATTCAACAGGAAGGGAATGAACAGCCAAGGAAAATTTCTCTCTGAAATTATTGGCAAGGTGATCCTGTGCAAGTCTGGAGGACATGACAGGATTTCAGCATAAATGTTCAGTCTAATGACAAGGTTAATCTTCAAGCTAAATACTGATTGGTCTGCAGTGGTGTTTGAGAAGATTAAGGAGAGCCTGAAGAAACCAAATTTGGGTAGGATACTAAGTCTTTACCTTGCTGGTAGTATACCAGAGGTAATGAGTCAAGCTGCTGGATCTAAAATCAACCACATGAGAAGAATGGACATGAGAATCTTCTCAAGGTGGGACAGAGTTTTGACTAAGGAAATGTCAACTCCTGAGAAGGAAACACCACTAAAGAAGAAGAAGAAGTCAGCCCCAGTGGCTCAAGAATCATCTAGCAGCTCTGAGAAGCAAGTTGTTTTTACTCCTGATGAGGAAGCAGAAGGAACTGCTGGGAAGTCTCCAGCTCAACAAGATGATGTAGAAAGGCAGGGGGAGCTACCTCAAGCTAGTCCAATACACCAGGATTCTATCCAGGGGGAGCCTTTATTAGTGGAAGAGCCAACTCCACTAGACAGTGAACAAGCTACCCACACTATACTTGAGGTAATCACTGAGATTAATGCATTAGATTTTCAAATTGAGGATGATGTTTTGTCTGATTCATTAAATAATGTTAATCAGCAAACTCAGATTCATAGTCAACCCCCAGATGTTGTCATGGAGGACTCATCTGTTGTAGCTCAAGTTGTGTCTGATCAAGTAGTTGATGAGATCAGGAATTCTCCATCCCTTCATCAACAAGAATTCACCCTAGAAGAACTATTCCCAGATCTTCTACAAACTGACTTTGAGAAAGAAAGTGTTGCTGCTGAGGGGGAGAATGCTTATGTTGAGGGGGAGCAAGTAGTTATTGTTGAGGAAACTGCAAGGAAGGAACCTGAAGTGCAGAAGGATTTACCTCCAAGCCCTAAGGACAGGATTGATATTGCAAGCACATCAGCTTCTGAAGATGAAGAGGCTGTAAGAGCTAAGAAAAGAAAATTTAAAGTTTTCAAAAGGAGGAGCCAAAATTATAAGAAAGCTCCGCAAACCATTGCACCACAGCCTACACCACAGCCAGCACCATCTGTAGATTTCAGTTCTCTGATGGTTGCAATGCAGATAAAGCTTGATGAGCAAAGACAAGCAATTGAAAAGTATGTAGATGAAGGGCAAAAATCTCTACAGATTGATCTGGCCCAAGATATCAAGTCCATTAGATTTGAAATGAATCTAAGTAAGAAGGAGATGACTGACTGCTTCCACAAGGGAGGGAATGTAGTAGTCTATCTAGCCACTCATCAAGAGAAGATCAAAGCTCAAGTGAATGAACTTGAAGTAAAGCAAGGCTATGTTCTAGAAAATCAAATTAGAATGAATGATAATTTGACAGCTTCCCACAATGCCATTGTAACTGAGATAAAGAATATAGCCACTGCACAGTCTGCAGAAAGTGCCAAAGCCAAAGAAACTTTTGATAAATAATTGCAAGAGAGCTTAACTGCTGTTACAACTGCTATACAAGACTCTCAGAAGATAATCACTGAAAAACTCCAAAGGTTGAAACCTTACTTTAAGGATGGAGTAAATTATTTGGATGCCCAAATCAGGTTTCAGAAAGATGATCTAAGGGATCATATTGTTAGAGAAGTCATAAAGGGGGAGAGGGTGTTCGTCAAAGCCAACTCTGATCATGCAAAGTGGATTTCTAATTCCATCAGAGCCACCCTTGGATATCCTCCATTGTGTGATGATGACAATATAGCAGAGTCTGGGATTAATCCTGCTTATCTAGGAGGGGAGCAACCTGAAGTGGCTCAAGTAATCTACCCTCCTCCAGACTTTGATATGATTCATGCAGACATACAAACCATGTATAGCCCTCCTGAGGGAATTGAGAAGGTCATCATAGAGAAAGTGGTTCAGCCAGTCCCAGAGGCTATACTGAAAGAGCAAGAAGCTTTGTTGCTTAAAGAACAAGAGACTCTTTTGTCTAAGAAAAGGTTCAGAGAGCAAGCTGAACAAAGGCCTGATTTTGAACAGTGGAGCCCCACTTCAAGGAATATTATTCTAATTGCATGGAAGGCTACCAAGGATAATATCCAAGATAGAAACAAGTGGTTTTCTGAATTGGAGTGGAGGAAGCATGAGACAAGGCAAGAAGCCATTGTGCAATATAGGAGAAAGGATAAGATGGGAAAGCTACCTCCTACTGCCCAGGAGCCTAGCAAGTACTTTCCCAAGTCTTATCATTACTTTGAAAGGCAGAAGATCAAAGCTGAGGAGCTAAAGAAGAAGGATCTGAAAGGAAAGAAGCCTGCTGCTACTGAAGAAACTGAAGCCCCAGTACAATCAAAGATAAAATCTGGAAAGGGCATAGTTATTAAAGAGGCTGAGCAGAAATAGAATAGAATTTTTTCTTAAGTTTACATGTGTAATCACTTTTATGAAACCCTACTGTAAACTTTTGGATAATGTAAATGACAAAGTTATTAGAACAATGTGATGTGTGAAAAATCTATGACATATTTGTTCTGAGATATATGTGTGTACATGTTTTGTTTAATACATGTTTATGTTTTCCCTGATTGCATAATCCTGTTTTACATCATACTGTAATTTTATTATGAATGGTGTATATCATTGACTAAGGGTTATGACTTCTCCAAATAGGGGGAGATTGTTGGGTACAGTAGAATAAATGTACCTGATTTGAAGAAGCCTCACCCTACTCAATGATATACATCAAAATGTATTTGATGTGTTTTGAGTTTAGTTGTGCAGGTTAAGTATTTGCAGGGAAAGATGAAAAGTTTCTAAGTCCATGTGTCGACACCCAGAAGGAAAGTGTCGACACTTAAGAAGACTTGTGTCGACACCCAGAGAAGCAGTGTCGACACTTGGAGTACTTGTGTCGACACTAGGGATGTAGAGTCGACACCAAACAGAAAGAGTCGACACATACAGGTTGTGTCGACACTCAATGAAGAGAAGTCCAGAGAAGCAGTGTCGACACTTAGAAGCAGTGTCGACACCCAGAGGAACTGTGTCTACATCAGAAAGTGTCGACACTTGGAGGCTGTGTCGACACTCAGCAAATTTCAGCAGAGTCTAAGTATAAGTGTCGACATAATGAAGAAAGTGTCGACACACAGCAGAAGACTCAACACTTGAAGAAAGTGTCGACACAAGAAAGAATGTGTCGACACTCAGCAGAAGACTCAATACATGAAGAAAGTGTCGACACTAGGAGGCTTTGTCGACACTTAACAAAGTTCAACAAAATTCTAAGCACAAGTGTCGACACAAAGAAGATGTGTCGACACTCAGCCAAAGTCTCAACCGAAGAAGAATGTGTCGACACAAGGAGCTGTGTCGACACTTAGAAAGTATCAACACAGAAGGCATGTGTCGACACCAAGAAGATGTGTCGACACTTAACAAGTTCAACACAAGAAGATGTGTCGACACAAAGGAGTTGTGTCGACACTTAGCAGAATACAACTAAGTACTGAAGAACAAGAAGTTGTGTCGACACACAATATCAGTGTCGACATATATTGTAGATGCAGTGTCGAGAAGTACATTCTACAACACAAGGAGTTGTGTCGACACCTTGAAGGCTAGTGTCGACACTTAGTCAACTTGTGTCGACACTTAGTCTATAAGTGTCGACACTTAAAGACAGATTTCTCAACACTTTCAGAGAGTTATAGTTATTTCAAGAAGTGACTGGATGACATGACAGCTGCCAATCCAGCCGGTCTACTGCAACTGTCAGAGTTGTCAGAAAGCTGTTAGGAACCGGATCAGCCGGTCACTATGAAGAAGGCCTATAAATAGGCTTATTCTGTCAACAGAAAGAGATGATCAACAGATTAAAAAAAAGATCTAGCTATTCATTGAAGAATCAAGTGAAGATCTAAGTAGTTGGAGAGAGAGAGATCCTTCCAAGAAGACAGCCGTTGGAACCAGGCTGTGAAGAAGGGTTCAGACCTAGTTCTGAATTTTAAGTTGCAGTGATTGAAGATCAGCTGCAAAGAATCAATCCTATTGTGTTCTACATTCAAGAAGCTTTGAAGAAAGCCAAGTCAGGTTGATCTCAGCAGAGTTCATTCAAGAACTCATCAAGAACCCATCAACTCTTCTCTCTTATTCAGAGTTGTAGGTATATACTTTGTATTCTCAATTTCTTGTAGGATCCTTAGGGATCTGAGTTGTAAGCCTATAATTATAAAGGCTGAGTGGTAGGGCCATGTGTGCCTGAGTGTAGGAGATCCATATCTCTGAGTGTAGGCCTTGTGGCTGAGTGTAGGCCTTGTGGCTGAGTGTAGGTCTTTAGAGAAGACTGAGTTGTAGGGCCTTGGGCCTGAGCTGTAGGAACCTGTTTGGGGTTCTGAGTGTAAGATCTGAGGATCTGAGATAGTGGAGCAGTTTGGCCGAATCTAGTACACTACTAGATAGGCGAAGGGGGCAAGTGGATGTACCCAAACCTTGGGGAACCACTATAAATCTGTGTGTTCACTGTGTGCATGCTTTATTCTGTGATTGCTGACTATTAGCTGTGAAGAAGTAATTATAACTCTGTGATATAATCTGCAATCTGCCTAAAAAGTTAAAAAGATTAAGTCACCTATTCACCCCCCCCCCCCCTCTAGGTGATTAGGTACAATTTCTTTCAGGTATGCTAGCTCTACGTTCGCAGATGAGGAGCGTAAGACCAACCGTTTTTATGAAGGTCTAAGAGATGACTTAAGGCTACTACTCTCAGGGTCGATGACGCAGGGCTTCTTAACCCTGGTCAACACGACCCGCTCTTTAGAAAAGGATCTAAAGAATATACAAGTGAAGAAAAGATTTGGTGATAAGAAGACTGAGTTCAAGGTGTCGACTAACCCAAAGTCTGGGTACCATAAGTTCAACAAGCAGGCTAGGACTTTGGGTCCAGCCCCCTCTTCTGGTGCTTCTAGGGCGACTACGGGTCGAACCCCGGGCGCATGCTTTACTTGTGGAAAGTCGGGGCACTTTGCTTGTGACTGCTGAAGCGGACCTCCCAAGTCCGAGAGGAAGCCGGGAGCAACTTATGAAGAGAAGGACAAGGCGGTGGAGTCAACCGCATCCCATTATGCTCCGGCTCAACCGAGAGTTTATAATCTTGGCCAACAGGAGTCCATTAAGCAAGCGGATGTGGTGACAGGTGTGGTTTAAATTTATAGCAAGCCAATTTTTAAATACTTGTTATGCGTGTGTTACCTTATCACTGCTTGTTTAGAATTTGTTTTGATTGTGATAATCCGGCGAGAGCACTATTTGATACGGGAGCTTCGCACTCCATTTGTCTGAAGGATTCATATCGCTCATCGGAGTACCTTCTTCGATGGCGAAGTACAAACTGGATGTGTTGTTGCTGAATGGGTGTTCGATGCGCGCGGAGAGAATCTATGGCGTTAAGATTCGTATTTGGAGTCAAGAGTTCCATTTGCTAGTGTCGTTACTGCCGCTGGTGGAGTTCGACGTAATATTTGGCATGGACTGGCTCTCGGAGCAGCAAGCTTTTATTGACTGCGGTCGTAAGGAAGTCAAGTTGGGAACAGGTCGTGAGACGACTTTTACAGGCTTGAAAGGGTCGAGCAAGACTTTGATATCTGCTCTTCAGGTGGTGAAGGTGGTTCGTGCTGGTGTAGAGCTGTTCTTTACGCTAGTAGAGGTTGCAAGTCCTAAGCCTATGTTGGATAGTATTTCAGTGGTATCTGAGTACCCTGATGTGTTCCCTGGTGAACTTCCTGGAGCCCCGCCTCAACGGGAGATTGATTTCACCATCGAGCTAGTGTCAGGTGCTAAACCTGTGTCATGCTCTCCTGTATTGGCTAGCACCTAAGGAAATGGCGGAGCTGAAGGTTCAACTGCAAGAGTTATTGGAGCAGGGGTATGTGCGTCCAAGTTCGTCGCCTTGGAGCGCACCGGTCCTTTTTGTTAATAAGAAGGACAGGAGCTTGAGACTTTGTATTGATTATCGAGAGCTGAACAAGCTAATGGAGAAGAACAAGTACCCGATCCCAAGGATTGATGATCTATTCGATCAGTTAGTCGGGTCATCGGTGTACTCTAAATTGGATCTCAAGTCTGGTTACTATCAGCTGAGAATAAGGAAGAGTGATATCCCTAAGACAGCGTTCAGTACGAGATACGGTGTTGGAACCCTAGTTGTGATTTGGGCAAGGATCATTATTAGGTTTGTTTAGTCTAACCTAACATGTATAGCCAGGGTCATAGGTTTATTTCTAGAGTTTAGGTCAAGTCAGTCAACATCACCTAGATCAGCCTTCAACAGTTTGCCAAAGACTCAGCCAGATTGTGTCGACACCAGAAGAAAGTCTGTGTCGACACCAGACAGCAATTATGTCGACACTTGGGAAAGGTTGTGTCGACACCAGACAGACTGTGTCGATACTTTGGAAATGTTATGTCGACACTTGAGCAAGACTGTGTCGATACCAGATAGCAAGGCTGTGTCGACACCAGATAGCCAGGCTGTGTCGACACCAGAAGAAGTTGTGTCGACATACAGATCATCTGTCGACACCAACTGTGTCGACACCAGAATCAACTGTGTCAACACCAGCAGCAATTGTGTCGACACACAGGACTTGTGTCGACACATTCCACAGAATCTGTGTCGATACTAGAAGCTTAAGCAGAACTGCTGACTCAGCTCGACGAAGTAAAAAACTGAGCTCGACGAATTCTGTACAGTTAATAGAATTAATTACAGTCAATATTCAGACGGAAATAATTACAGTTGGTAGAATTAATTAAGGATTAATTACAGTCAACATTCTCAGTGATAATAGCCGTTCAAGCGGACAGTTACAGAAGAATTAATTATGGATCAATTTCCAATGCATCTTCTACTCTCGGGAATGTTTCTTCCACCATCAAGGCCAAGGAATTTGAATGTTTTATATATACAGAGACAGAGAAGTAAAAAAGAACAAGAACCACAGAGATAGATAGAGAAGAAGTAGAACACTCAGGCCAATATCATCAAAGCAACTAGAAGCCCTAGAGCAGAGAAGTGACATCAATCGGAAGAAGAAAAACATCCATTCATATCAAGAGTCTTCTTCTTCCTTATACTCTCCAGGAAACTTCAAAGGACAACAAACACCTATCAGTCAAGAAGTTCCTGAATCTCTGCTAGTCAAGGCTGCAAGCTTGAATGCCTATCACCCTGAAGCAAAGCTCTTGTTTTTTCCCTGAACCATTCAACATCTCAGGGGGAGCCCTTTGCTAACATCAATATCCACAAGTCTTCTCTCTGATTGTTGACAGAGAAGACATAATCAAGTCTTTCCCCCCACTATAAAAAGGGTTGTCATCTCCCTTCAAAAGTGATTCTTGGTTACAAGTCACCTGACCAAAAGACTTGAGATTTAGTTTTTGAGCACCTGATCAAAAGCTCATTGGTGTCAGGCACCTGATCAAAAATCTGAGTGGATTCCTACCAGGGTGGTAGAAGAGTGGATGTACTCAGGTTGGGGAACCACTATAAATCCTTGTGTCTTCTGTGTTGCTTGGTCTTTTGACTTTATTTTTGTGTTGTAATTTGCTTTACTTAGTATATAACTCTAATTAGTTAAGTTAAGATCTATCCCCATAACTTTCAATTGGTATCAGAGGAGGTTACTTTGGTTGTACAGGCTAACACCTGAACCAAAACGATCTGATAGATCTTAAATATCTTTAGAGTTTATCATGGCACAAATTGAAGACTTTTCAAGCACCAGACTACCTATGTACAATCTTGATAAGTTTGCACTATGGAAAACAAGGATTGGGTTTTATATGGACACCATTGATGAAAACATCTTTAAATCTATTTTGTCAGGTCCAACTTAATCTCAGGCAACATCAAGCATCAATGTTGTTCCATCATCTCAATGGACAGATGCCCAGAAAAAGCTGAAGATTGCCGATGCACAAGCAATGAACATCCTGACACAATCAATGTTTGATGACATCTTTGAGGAACTTGCTGAATGTTCATGTGCAAAAGAGATGTGGGACTTTCTCACAGCATTGGCTGCAGGATCAGCTAAAGAAAGAAACCTTAAAGCTGCAACCTGGAGTGACTCAGGTGCTTCATTCTGCACAATTGAAGATGAAGAAGAAGCAAGAGCAAGAGAATTTTGCCTAAAGGTAATAAATGCTTCTTGCAGCAACACTGATGTAGAAACAGACTCTGAAGAAGAATCAGAGTGTGAATCACAAAAGGAAGATCAGGTAATCTCTACCCTTGATCTTTCATCAGAAGAATTTAAGTTATTATGTAAAGATTTAATTCAATCTGAGAAGTAAATAAAACTTCTCAGAGAGAAATTAAATATTATATCTTCAGAAAATTTAAAACTTAAACAAGATTTACAAAATGCTTTTGAAAAGATAAGTCATTTAGAATCAATTAAAGAAAAAGAAAAATTAATAAATTTAGACAAAATAACTGAAGTTTTCCCAAATCAATATAAAAATCTTCAGAAAATCTTAGTTCAAAATAATTCGTCGAACCGAGCTCGACGAAATCAATACTATTCGTCGAACTCAGCTCGACGAACTATGAACAAAGATTTCAATCTCAACTGTTCAGGAATCTATGGTCGACGAAATAGATATAATTCGTCGAATAGAGATCGACGAAAATGGAATAGAGAAAATCATTATGTGAACAGAGCTCGACGAACTCAATACCATTCGTCGAACTCAGCTCGACGAAAGTACTTTAATTCGTCGAACTCAAGATTTCAGAACAGAAACTTTTGTTCTCTTCAAAATTATCATCAAAGTCAGCATTCTAAAAATCCTTTCACTGAGTGGATAATCCCTCCTAGGAAATATCATCCACTTGGATACAAGGATCAACATAAATGCTCTTTCATTTCTAATTATTATAAAAGAGAACCAGGACCCAAGGTAATCTGGGTCCAGAACTTTTAACCTCTCTTTGCAGGACAAGTCCTACTTTACCACAATGGAGCAGTGAGATTTAACAGTACTCAAAATCAATAGTCTCAGTCAATATCAAGGATATATCAGTGGTTGTATACTGAGAAATTATTTGAAAAAGTCTACAGCAGTAGAGAGACTAATTATTCTAACAGATTATAAAGTCTACTCAGATTTGAGCAAGGAATTTGGGCAAGGAATTTGGGCAAGGAAAAGTTACTAGGGGAGATTGCTTGTTTTATACAGAGGAAACTACTTTGAAGATGCAGCAATAGAATAGTTTTCTTTTATTTATTTTTATTTTAAAGCATTCATGTATATCTACTGAAAACCTTATAAATCAGGCAGATTGTTTTTTTGCTTTGCATTTTTATTTATTTTCATGTAAATAGTGTCCTTACCCAAATATGGGGAGCTTGTTGGAACCCTAGTTGTGATTTGGGCAAAGATCACTATTAGGTTTGTTTAGTCTGACCCAACATGTATAGCCAGGGTCATAGGTTTATTTCTAGAGTCTAGGTCAAGTCAGTCAACATCACCTGGATCAACCTTCAACAGTTTGCCAAAGACTCAGCCAGATTGTATCGACACCAGAAGAAAGCCTATGTCGACACCAGACAGCAATTGTGTCGACACTTGGTAAAGGCTGTGTCGACACCAGATAGACTGTATCGACACTTGAGAAATGTTATATCGACACTTGAGCAAGACTGTGTCGACACCAGATAGCAAGGCTGTGTCAACACCAGATAGCAAGGCTGTGTCGACACCAGAAGAAGTTGTGTCGACACACAGATCATCTGTCGACACCAACTGTGTCGACACCAGAATCAACTGTGTCGACACCAGCAGCAATTGTGTCGACACACAGGACTTGTGTCGACACATTCCACAGAAGCTGTGTCGACACTAGAAGCTTAAGCAGAACTGCTGACTCAGCTCGACGAAGTAAAAACTGAGCTCGACAAATTCTGTACAGTTGACAGAATTAATTATAGTCAATATTCAGACGAAAATAATTACAGTTGGCAGAATTAATTAAGGATTAATTACAGTCAACATTCTCAGTGATAATAGCCGTTTAAGCGGACAGTTGCAGAAGAATTAATTATGGATCAATTCTCAATGCATCTTCTACTCTCGGGAATGTTTCTTCCACCATCAAGGCCAAGGAATTTGAATGTCTGATATATACAGAGACAGAGAAGTAAAAAGAACAAGAATCATAGAGATAGATAGAGAAGAAGTAGAACAATCAGGCCAATATCATCAAAGCAACTAGAAGCCCTAGAGCAGAGAAGTGACATCAATCAGAAGAAGAAGAACATCCATTCATATCAAGAGTCTTCTTCTTCCTTATACTCTCCAGGAAACTTCAAAGGACAACAAACACCTATAGTCAAGAAGTTCCTGAATCTCTGCTAGTCAAGGCTGCAAGCTTGAAGGCCTATCACCCTGAAGCAAAGCTCCTGTTTTTTCCTGAACCATTCAACATCTCAGGGGGAGCCCTTTGCTAACATCAATATCCACAAATCTTCTCTCTGATTGTTGACAGAGAAGACATAATCAACTCTTTCCCCCCACTGTAAAAAGGGTTGTCATCTCCCTTCAAAAGTGATTCTTGGTTACAAGTCACCTGACCAAAAGGCTTGAGATTTGGTTTTTGAGCACCTGATCAAAAGCTCATTGATGTCAGGCACCGGATCAAAAATCTGACTAGATTCCTACCATGGTGGTAGAAGAGTGGAAATACCCAGGTTGGGGAACCACTATAAATCCTTGTGTCTTCTGTGTTGCTTGGTCTTCTAACTTTATTTTTGTGTTGTGATTTGCTTTACTTAGTCTATAACTCTAATTAGTTAAGTTAAGATCTATTCCCATAACTTTCATACGAGCATTATGAGTTCACGGTCATGCCGTTTGGGCTAACTAATGCGCCGTCGGTATTCATGGATTTGATGAATAGGACTTTCAGGGAGTACTTGGACCATTTTGTGATCGTCTTCATCGATGACATATTGGTGTACTCGTAGAGTGAGGAGGATCACTTCAAGCATCTACATTTGGTGTTAGAGACACTAAGGAGGAATCAATTGTACGTGAAGTACTCCAAGTGAGAGTTTTGGCTGTCTTCGGTGGCATTTCTTGGTCATATAGTGAGTGGAGAGGGCATTGTGGTGGATCCGACGAAGATTGTTGCGATCCGAGAGTGGCCTGTGTTGTCTTCGGTAGCGGAAGTCCGGAGTTTTTTGGGGTTTGCCGGCTATTACAGGCGCTTCGTGGAGAACTTCTCGCGGATAGCCTTACCCCTCACGACTTTGACGAGTAAAGAGCAGAAGTTCGTTTGGATGCTGGAGTGTGCACGAGCTTTTGAGGAGTTGAAGTGTCGGTTGACCACGGCACCTGTGCTGAGTTCGCCGAGTGGGACTGAAGGTTTTGATATCTACAATGATGCTTCAGGGCAGTGATTTGGGTTGTGTGCTACTACAACATGGTAGTGCGATAGCATATGGCTCGCGACAGCTGAAAGTGCACGGGAGGAATTATCCAGTCCATGACTTGGAGTTAGCGGCCGTGATTTTTGCCTTGAAGCTGTTGGAACACCCTATTACTAATTTGGGTCAGGATCACTATGTATTTAGGAAACCTGTTTTTGACCTCATTGTATAGATCTAAAGGTCAATTAGAATTGAGTCTAAGGGTTAGTAGTTAGGTTTGGAAGCTGCCCTCAAGACCAAGGTTTTTAAGTTTGGAGACTACGTCATTTCGTCGAGCTCAGTACGACGAATCGTCGAACTCTAATCGACGATCGTCTTGCTCAACTTCGACGGATCGTCGAACTCCATTCGATGATCGCTGAGCTCAACTTCAACAAATCGTCGAACTCCCTTCGATGATCTTCGAGCTCAGTTCGACGATCTTGACTCCAGTATTGATTCTCTATCTCTGAGCTCAGTTTGACGATAGTTGAGCTCAGATCGACGATCTCTGTTGCTGTATAAGTCCAAATCGCTGAGCTCAGTTCGACGATAGTAGAGCTCAGTTCGACGTTTTTCTGAAGAGTTAAATGTTTTTCAAGATTCAAATTCAGGACAGTTAAGGAGTTAATGTCAGCAATTAATTCAGAAGATTTTGTAGCTGTTTTCATTTATTCTGGACCAAGTTTCAAGGGATTATCAAAGAATGTTTCTTTGAACTTTCCCCCAGAAGACAATTGCAATTAAGGAGTCAATTAATGACAGGCTAACGGCTATTCTTGACAGAGGATCATTTCTATTCAGAAACAAAGGGAATAAAAGACAAGCTTTTTTTTGAATACTGATAACAGACAAGTGATCAATCTGTAGAGAGTGAACAAGAAGAAGAAGAGAAAAATATTCTCTGCTATAACTTTTCTCTGGAACAACATCTTTCTCAACAACAATCTCTCAAAAGAGAAAAAGAAAGAAAGCTGTAGACATTCTCTGTCTAAAAGAATTCTCTAGAACACCTTCACCAAAAGGAGATCAACAAATCTGAAATCTTCAGATCCCTTTTGATTCAAGTGTTCAAGGCCATCATCATTCAAGACTCCAGACACCTCATATTTCAACTGTTGCTTAAATCATCATTTGTTGGAGATCAATCTTTGAAGGCCTATCACCCTACAGCAAAGCTTCATTTCCTGATCAACTACAGATCTCAGGGGGAGCTTTGACAACATCAAATCTACATAGTCTTCTCAGCTGCTTTGAGAAAGAGAAGACTTCCATCACTCTCTCATCCCCATCTCTATAAAGAGTTTTTCAAACTCCCTTCAAAAGTTTGTGCTTGGTTTTTGAGCACCTTATCAAAAGCTCATTGGTGGCAAGACACCTGATCAAAAAATCTGGTTTGGTTTTTGAGCACCTTATCAAAAGCTCATTGGTGCCCAGGACACCTGATCAACTCATCCTGCAATGGATTCCTACCTAGGGTGGTAGTGGATGTACCCAAGTTTAGGGGAACCACTATAGCTCCTTGTGTCTTCTGGCTTGCTTATCTTTATTTTTGTTTCTGGCTGTGATCTGTGATTAGTTAGGATCTGTGATTAGTTAGGATATGTGATTAGTTTCTTTTGTAGATTGTAATTAAATAACTGCTGTGTTTAGATTTATTATTTGCTTTCCTATTCACTCAGATTGCAACAATTGTTGTAAAAAGTTTTTAAGCACCATACTCTATTCACCCCCCCCCCCCCTCTAGAGTATATCAGATCTAGCTGCACTTTCAATTGGTATCAGAGCGAGGTTGGTTAAAATACCACACCTTAGTGGTTGCACAGGTTAACACCTGAACCCAAAGATTCCTCTAGTTAGATCTGCTGTTTCTTTTTGTAGATTTTGTTATTAGATTATTTCTTCACAAATCATGGCCCAAAATAAAGATTATGCTAGCACCAGACCTCCAGTGTGCAATCTGTCTAAGTTTGCACTTTTGAAAGCAAGGATTAGACTATACATGAATTCTATTGACGAGGACATTTTTAATTCTGTTTTGACAGTTTGTCCAAGACCTCCAGAGAACACAAGTACAAATGCTGTTCCACCTCCGTCAGGAACAGATGCTGATATCAAGAAGTGGAAGGTTGCAGATGCAAAGGCTATGAACATCTTATCCCAGACTATGTCTGATGACATATTCCAAAAAGTGGCTGAATGTAATTCAGCAAAGGAAATCTGGGATAAGCTCACTGAAATAGTCTCAAGATCAGCTGATGAAAGAAAGGATAGGAGATCCCACCTCATATCCCAATATGAGAATTTCAAGAAGGGAGAAGCTGAGTCAGTTGGAGATATGTATAACAGGCTCAGTTTGATAGTCAATGAACTGAAGACTTTGGATAAGGAGATATCACTGACTGAATTAAATGACAAAATCCTAATGTACTTCCCAAGAACTTGGGACTCAAGGATCTGGCCAATCAAGGATGTCAGAAGACTGAATGAGATCACCACAGAAGCTCTTTTGGGTAAGCTCAAATCTTATGAGCTGCTCATTAAGAACAGAGAAGAAGAGCAAAAGGCTGCCTCACCAGCCACAAGGAAAGAAAAGACAGTAGCTTTCAAAGTAACTGAAGATCAGCCTGAAGACAAAGTCACGGGCAATGATGAACTGCTCAGTCTATTGGCCAAAAGATTTTATAAGATGGCCAGAAAGAACTTCAGAAAGAGATCATACAAGGAGCATGATAAGCCAAGGTATGATAAGTCAAATAATAAAGAAATTGTTTGCTTTGGTTGCAGGAAACCAGGGCACACTGTACCTGACTGTCTAGAAAACAAAAACAAGGACAGAAGGGACAAGAAAGAAAGAAGAAAGGACAAACACTTCAAGAAGAATGGCAATGGCAAACCCTCCTCCAGCAAGAACAGACACACAAGGAAGGGTTTGTTGCTGAATCCTGGAGTGAAACTAAAGAGGAGTCAGAAGCTTCATCCAGCTCCAGTGATGATGAAGATGATGCAGAAGAGAAGGAGTTCTGCATGATGGCAATCAATGCCTCTCAACAAAATTCATATGCAGAAGACTCAGAGTCAGACTCAGAGACTCAACTTGAAGAGGACCAGGTAATCAATTCTTTTGATTTAAATTCAGGGGACTTTAAATCTGAGTTTAAAGCATTATGTTTAGACTTACTAAAATCTGAGAAGGAAATTATCTCTCTCAGAAATTAATTGTCTGAACATAGTATCTTAAAGTCAGAAAACCTCAAACTCTCTAAGGAGTTGGAGTGTTGTAGGGAGCAGATAGCTTCACTGAAAGGTGAGCTATCAGAGGCCAAGAAGCTTGAAGAATCCCTTAATGGGAGAAGTATCAAGCTGATGGACATCACAAGCACAGTGAACTCCAGATTCAATAGTACACTGGGCTTGGGTGCTTCATCCAGCCAACCTATAGTTCTAACAACCCCAATCAAGTTCATTTCTGATAAAGGGAAGGGAGTTGTTGGGTACATTGGAATAAATGTACCTGATTTGAAGAAGCCTCACCCTACTCAATGATATACATCAAAATGTATTTGATGTGTTTTGAGTTTTGTTGTGCAGGTTAAGTATTTGCAGGGAAAGCTGAAAAGTTTCTAAGTCCATGTGTCGACACCCAGTAGAAAAGTGTCGACACTTAAGAAGACTTGTGTCAACACCTAGAGAAGCAGTGTCGACACTTGGAGTAATTGTGTCGACACCTGGGATGCAGAGTCGACACCAGAAGGAAAGTGTCGACACATACAGGCTGTGTCGACACTCAATGAATAAATGTCCAGAGAAGCAGTTTCGATACTTAGAAGCAGTGTCGACACCCAGAGGAACTTTGTCGACATCAAAAAGTGTCGACACTTGGAGGCTGTGTCGACACTCAGCAAAAGTTCAACAAATTCTAAGTACAAGTGTCGACACAAAGGAGATGTGTCGACACTCAGCCAAAGTCTCAACATATGAAGAATGTGTCGACACAAAGGATCAGTGTCGACACACAGCAAAAGTCTCAACACATGAAGAAACTGTCGACACTAGGAGGATGTGTCGACACTCAGCAAATTTCAATGAAGTCTAAGTACAAGTGTCGACACTAAGAAAATGTGTCGACACTCAGCAAGTATCAACACAGAAGGCAAGTGTCGACACTAAGAAAATGTGTCGACACTCAGCGAGTATCAACACAAGAAGATGTGTCGACACAAAGGAGTTGTGTCGACACTTACAAGAATTCAACTAAGTACTAAAGAACAAGGAGTTGTGTCGACACACAATATTAGTGTCGACACATGTTGAAGAAGCAGTGTCGAGAAGCAAATTCTACAACACAAGGAGTTGTATCGACACCATGAAGGCTAGTGTCGACACTTAGTCAACTTGTGTCGACACTTGGTCTATAAGTATCGACACTTAAAGACAGACTGTCTCGACACTTTCAGACAGTTATAGAAAATTCAAGAAGTGACTGGATGACTTGACAGCTGCCATTCCAGCCAGTCTACTGCAACTGTCAGAGCTGTCAGAAAGTCGTTAGAAACCGGATCAGCCGGTCACCATGAAGAAAGCCTATATAAAGGCTTATTCTGTCAACAATCAGTAGTGATCAATGAATCATTGAAGTACAACACAACTAGAAGAAGACCTTCAAGTGAAGATCTAAGAAGTTGGAGAGAGAGAGCTCCTTCCAAGAAGACAGCTTTGGAACCAGGCTGTGAAGAAAGTTTCAGATCGAATTCTGATTCTTAAGTTAGCAGTGATTGAAGATCAGCTGCATAGAGACTCAACCCTATTGTGTTCTAAATTCAAGAAGCTTTGAAGGAAGCCAAGGAAGGTTGATCTCAGCAAAGTTCTTCCAAGAACTCATCAAGAAACCTGTCAACTCTTCTCTCTTATCCAGAGTTGTAGGTATATACATTGTAATTTTACTTTTTTGTAGGATCCTTAGGGATCTGGGTTATAAGCCTGAAATTATAAAGGCTGAGTGGTAGGGCCTGTGTGCCTGAGTGTAGGAGATCTATTTCTCTGAGTGTAGGCCTGTTGTAGGCTGAGTGTAGGCCTTGTGGCTGAGTGTAGGTCTTTGGAGAAGACTGAGTGGTAGGGCTATTGAGCCTGAGTTGTAGGAGTGGGATCACTCTGAGATGTAGGAACCTATTTGGGGTTCTGAGTGTAAGATCTGAGGATCTGAGGAATAGTGGAGGAGTTTGGCCGAATCTAGTACACTACTAGATAGGCGAAGGGGGAAAGTGGATGTACCCAAACCTTGGGGAAGCACTATAAAACTGTGTGTACTCTGTGTGTGTATGATTCTGTGGTTGCTGTTGGGTATTGTATCCACAATGTACCTGATTTGAAGAAGCCCCTGAACAAGCTAAGGTAAATAGACAATGTATTTGATGAAATCTTTTAAGTTGTGCTTGCAGTTATTCCACGCTAAGTACACACCAATGTCAGGGTGCAGTGGGTCAATATACACGGGTCTGAGCGACGTAATCCCTCGTTGAGCAGATCAGTGTGTTGGCCTACGTGTACTCTCTCTATTGGAGTGTACTTATTTTCAAGTACAGGGCTGTGATAATGCAAGAGCAGACAAGGAGCAAGGATGGGTCAAAGTGCAGCTCATGAGTGGAAAGACGAAAAATCGTCCAAGTAATAATCGATGAGAATCACCAAGTGATTCTCGCCGATTCGGCGAGAATCACTGGATGATTCTCGCCGTCTCTATCCGGGGTCAAAGAGCAGCTCATGGGTGGAAAGACGAAAAATCGTCTAAGTAATAATCGATGAGAATCACCAAGTGATTCTCGCCGAATCATCGAGAATCACTGGCTGATTCTCGCCGACTCTATCCGGCTAAATCAGAGTGTGCAAACCTGTCGCTAAGTCAAAATCGTCGGGAATCACTAGTGATTCTCGCCGAATTGTCGAGAATCACCTTCGATTCTCGCCGATTTTGCCTTAGGCGATTTTCTGGAACCCGCTGGACCGGACTCAGCCGCTGGCGCTGTTTTGAACCTGGGCTTGGGGTTTCTTGTTGGTGGGTCCCACAACGATCATCCTGAAGACCTAATGTATAATACATCTGTATTTTTGAACAGTAGTAAGCAGACAGAAAAACGAAAAGAAGCGAGCCGCCGACGTGACCTAGATCGCGAAACTAGCTCCGTCGCCGTCGCCGCTCGTGCCAGTTGATCGCCGGCTTTGATCGTGGTTTCTTCCAGATCTCCCGGCGACAGAAGCTCAGCCAAGCACAGCGTCTCACGCGTCTAACCAGAGATCCTTTGTCTCTTGATTCGTTGATCGGGAAAACCTTCCCCTTCTGAATCGATCGAGACGATCGATCCTAGTGTGACCGTTGGAAGACCTTGCTAGCTTTGCTACGAAGATTGAATCTCCAAAGTACAGCAGCAACACTCCGTTGTCGCCGCCGATCCCGAGAACCAAGCCGCCGCCCTTCTTGTCGCCGCCGGTTTCGGGAGAGACTCTCTCTAAGTGAGATTTAGGGTTGTGGACTCTTCGTTGACTTCAAGAACACGTCATCGAACGAAGAGGGACACCTTAGTCTCCATAAGTTGTTTGTATTTCTTATACAATCTATTTTCAATTTCTTTGTAACGGGCCGATTGGTCCCTAATTGTAAGGGTTGGGTGCAACCCGTGTTGTGGGAGTGGTGACTCCTACGTGTGGAAGGGTTCCTTCCGTTAGTGCAAGGATTGGATTTCAATCCTGTTGGTGAAGTGACCGAGTCGTCCCTGGTTGGGAGATAGGTCGAAGGGGGAAAGTGGACGTACCCAAATCGGGGAACCACTATAAATTGTTTGTGTCCTTTCTGTGCTGTGTTATTTTGTTTTCTTGTGCAGGTATGATTTTAATTCCGCAAAAATGCTGCAAGACACCTATTCCCCCCCCCCCATAGGTGAAGGTAGTTGACACTAAGTGGACTTTCAAGTGGTATCAGAGGGAGGTTACTCAACAAATAGGTTAACGCCTTGAGTAAGTTCCTGCCACTAGTGTCAAGAAGAAGGCAGACTTCTACTATGGACGGACTCAAGTACACAGGCAAGATCCCAGTGTGCACCAGGCTAAACTTTCCTATCTGGAAGAAAAGGATTAGGTTCTTCATGGAAGCGGTCGATCCCCGACTCTTCATGATCGTGGAGGAGGGACCTTATGTCCCCACTAAGGCCTCCACCATTGATCCTACCAAGAAAGTGCCAAAGAAAATTTCTGAAATGGACAAGGACGAGATGGTGCTGGTGGGACTTGACAAGAAGGCGCAGAACATTCTGGTTAGCGCGGTCGATGACTCAATGATACAGAACTTCTGCAACTGTAGGACAGCAAAGGAGACCTGGCACTGCCTGATTATCCTAATGGAGGGCACTGATGAAGTGAGGGATGATCGGAGATCCCTCCTGAACCAGAAATATGAGGCCTTCAGACAAGGGCCTAAGGAAGAGATCGGAGTCACCTTCGAGAACTTCCTCAAGATTGTCAATTCCCTCAAAGGATATGGAAGAGTGTTCACTGATGGTGAACTTAATGATAAATTCCTTAGGTCCCTTACTAAGGAATGAGACACAAAGATCTGCGCCATCCGAGAGTTTGGCAGACTTGCTGAAACAGACCCGCAAATTCTGTTTGGGAAGCTGATGTCCTATGAGCTTCAACTGAACACCAGGAAAGCAGAAGAAGAAGCAGAGAAGGCTGCAGCCAAGGAAAAGACTGTGGCCCTAAAAGCCATTCACTCCAAGAAGGGCAAGGGTGCGGTTTCATATCGTGCCGGGAAAAAGGATGAGGAGGAGGACTCCGAGCCATGCTCCTCCAGCTCATAGTTGTCTGAGGAAGATTTCTCCCTCATCACCCGAGAATTCAAGAAGTTCCTCAAGATGAGGAATCAAAGAAAGAGAGACGGCTCCTCCTCCAGGCATCAGAAGAAAAATTATTCTTCTGACAGGTATGCTTCTAAACCGAACAAACATCGCTCCTCTGACATTATTTGTTTTGGATGCAATAAGCCAGGACACGTCGTGGTCGACTGCCACCAAGGTAAGAGAGAAAAGGGGAAGGGAGAGGAGCACAAGTCCTCTAGAGATAAGAAGAAAGAGAGGAGCTACATCGCCAAAAAGCCAAAGACACTGAGTGAGTCTGATTCCTCAGACTCCAGTGATGATGAGGAAGCCTACTTCGGGCTGGTGGGTCGCTCCGACTCAGAAGGAGAATGCCCCCCATTTACTGGGAAGGTAAAAGCTCACACCCCTCTCTCCGACTCTGAATCTGATCCTGAGTCTCAGGATGATGACCCTGAGGATAGCCCTTCGGCCCGTGAAGCGGAGCTCCTCGAGAAGTATGAGCTTCTGCTCAACACTTTCGAGGAGTGTCGTAAGAGATTGAAGGATGAGAAAAAGGAAGTGAAATTCCTTAAGGGTGAGAGTGTCTCCCTAAGGGAAGAGATCACCAGTTTGATCTCTCTCTGACAGGAGCACCTAGACCTGACTTCAAAGCATTCAGAGTCTCTTAAGCTCCTTGATCTTAAGCAGGAGGAAGTCGACAAGTTGGAAGAACAACTTGCGGCAGAAAGGAAGATCGTCAAGAGCTTCTCTATGCTAAAAATAGTTCTTCCAGTAGTTGATACCTTCTCTGCTCAGGCCAAAGGAGCTGGCTTGGGGCATGTAGGGGTATCTGGTTCCTCATCCAGGAGAAACAGGAACCAGAGAAAGAATAAGGCCGCCAAGAAGGCCTCTGCTGCTGAAAAGGGAAAGGTCTCACTCACTCCTGCTGCGTTCAGAAAGCCTAGCTTTCCCTGCAACCAACATGACTTTGAGTCAACCTTTGGTCATCATTTCCGGCCCTCGGTTGCAAAGCCAAAGAGCCGATATGATGGTTGGACTTTTCCCCGCAACTTCGGTGAGAGTGTCTTCAAGGCACCTTATGAGGAAATCCACATGGGAAATTATGGTCAATTCTCTAGCGACCATAATAGAAAGCAGGCACCAAAAGCCAAGCCTGCTATACTGAAGGAACAGAAGGTGAAGAAGTCATGTGACTGCAATCACTATGATGCCTCCACCTCCAGATCCAAGGCCCCGACTGTACCCACCATTCCCAGGGTAAAGCAGGAGCCTAGGAAGAGGTACAACAGATTTGACTGTTGGTGTTGTGGCAAAGTCGGTCACTTTGTCGTGGATTGTTGGTTTAATCCGAGGTATAACGAGACTCCTTATGTTAGCAATGCGAGGCCGACCACTCGTAGGGTTAACCACCCGAGGGGGAGTATGCTAACCAAGAATCTAGGACCCAAGTTCAATTGGGTTCCTAAGGGAAATTAATTTTGTTTTGCAGGAATGTCCAAAGGCCACCAAAACTTTAATATGGTACTTGGACAGTGGATGCTCCCAGCATATGACTGGGACAAGAAGCCTGCTGCGTGATTACACTCCAGTCGAGAATGGACCCAAAATCATCTTTGTGGGGTCAGATCGAGGAGTCACCAGAGGTTACGGTATGATTTCCAACAGTATAATCTCTATCACCGACGTGGCATATGTTGAAGGGTTAAACCATAACCTGATCAGTGTAAGTCAGTTATGTGATAAAGGTTATGATGTTAAGTTCTGCAAGGATAAATGCCTGATAATATCATGTGCCTCTTCTGAGACGGTATTAACAGGCATTAGGAGCAGAAATATCTTCTGCTTAGATTTTCTTAGCTTAGATTCATCTACCCCCGTATGCCTAGTAGCAAAAGGCAGTGCATCTCTTTGTGAACAATGGCACAAGAGATTGGCACATATTAATTACAAGACAATTAATATGCTATTTTCCAAAGATTTAGTGAGGGATGCTCCCATTATTAAGTGTATCAAAGATAGTCCCTGTCCTGCATGCCAGATGGGCAAACAGACTCGGGCTACCTTTAAGAGCATTGTAGACAAAGACTCTTCCCGATGTCTTTATCTTCTGCATATGGACTTGTTTGGTCCAATGCAAGTTCATAGCTTGGGAGGCAAGTCCTATACGCTAGTGATAGTTGATGATCACTCTCGGTTTACATGGGTGTTCTTCTTAAAATGAAAGTCAGATACGTTTGACATCTTCACTAGTTTTGTCAAGCAGGTTCAGAATGAATTTAACTGCTCAGTGGTCAAAATCAGAAGTGACCATGGAACAGAATTCGAATTTGGTGCTATGACAGAGTTTTGTGAAGAACAAGGTATCTTTCATGAGTTTTCCTCCCCGCGCACTCCTCAACAAAACGGAGTCGCGGAGAGGAGAAATAGAACACTCATTGAAGCCTACACGACAATGTTGAATGACGCTTCACTCCCAGAATACTTCTGGGCTGAGGCGGTCAATACGGCTTGTCATGTTCAAAACCGGGCATTGATCAACAAAAGTCATCGTAAGACGCCCTACGAACTACTGAAAGGTAGGAAACCAACCATGTCCTATTTGAGTATCTTTGGTTGCAGATGTTATGTACTGAATAATGGGAAGTACCCACGTACTAAATTTGGTGAAAAATGCTTCGAAGGCATATTCATGGGCTATAGTACCCACAGTCGGGCATATAGGGTCTTCAATAAGAAAACCCTAGTGGTAGAAGAATCAATTAATGTTGTATTTGATGAAGGAAGCTTGCTTAACAGCAATTCTTCCAGTGGTATTCTTGAAGATGCAGGTGCACGACTTGAACAGCTGAGTCTCGATGAGACCGCTAAAGATGAAACTCCTAAGTACGTCAAAGTTTCCACCTCAACGTCAACTGGGAATGTTGAAGATCAAAATGGAGCAAATCTCTTAGAAGAAGGAGAAGCCCAAGAAGTAGTCGAAGCTCCAGACGCCAGACTTCTAGAGCTCCGACACGTGAGGGATCATCCTAGAGATCAGATCATTGGAGATCCTCGTGACTGTGTCAGAACTTGAAGAGGTACTATTAACGAGATTTTGCATCTTAGCTTCCTGTCACAGGTTGAGCCAAAGAAGTTCGACGAGGCGAACAAAGATGCGGCATGGATTTTGGCCATGCAAGATGAACTGCATCAATTCGAACGATGCAACGTTTAGACGTTGGTTCCCAGACCACAAAAGCAGAATGTGATTGGCACCAAGTGGATCTTCAGAAACAAACTGGATGAACATGGTGTCATCATAAAGAACAAGGCCAGGCTGGTGGCTCAAGGTTACAGACAGGAGGAGGGGATTGACTTCGACCAGACCTTTGCACCAGTGGCAAGGCTCGAGGCAATCAGATTGTTCCTGGCGTATGCTTCGCACAAAGGATTCACAGTCTATCAAATGGATGTGAAATCAGCATTCTTGAACGGAGTCCTGAAAGAGGAAGTATACGTCGCTCAACCCCCAGGTTTTGTCAATCCTACTTATCCCAATCATGTATATTTTCTTAATAAAGCTCTATATGGTTTAAAACAAGCTCCACGAGCTTGGTATGAGACTTTATCTAGTTTTCTTCTTGAGAACAAGTTCTCTAGAGGTAAAATAGATAAGACATTGTTTCTCAGGGAAGTCAAAGGCAAGATTTTGCTGGTGCAAATCTATGTCGATGACATTATATTCGGCTCAACGGACAACAATCTTTGCAAAAAGTTTTCTAAACTTATGCAAGGAAAGTTTGAAATGAGCATTATGGGAGAGCTAAAGTATTTCTTGGGACTTCAAGTGAAACAGTCTGAGGATGGAATCTTCATCTCTCAGACGAAGTTCATAAATGAACTCCTCAAGAAATTTGGTATGGAGAATGCAACCTCTATGAGGACTCCAATGGGATCCAATATGTCTCTGGATAAGGATGAGAAAGGTAAACCTTTCGATGAAACCAAATATAGAAGCATCATTGGATCCCTGCTCTACCTTACTGCCAGTAGACCGGATATCATGTTCTCCACATGTGTTTGTGCCAGATATCAGGTGAATACTAAGGAATCTCACTATGTCGCTGCAAAGCGAATTCTAAGATACCTTAAAGGTACTCCCAATCTTGGCTTGTGGTACCCGAGAAACAATGATGTCGAGCTAATAGATTTTTCAGATGCTGATTTTGCAGGAAGTAGGGATGACAGGAAAAGCACTTCCGGGACGTGTCAATTCCTCGGAAGAAGGATTATCTCATGGAACAGCAAGAAGCAGAATTGTGTAGCAACCTCCACAGCAGAGTCTGAGTACATCTCGGCAGGCAGCTGTTGCGCACAACTCCTATGGATCAGAAACCAGTTAGCCGACTACGACCTTCAGTTCAAGGAAGTGCCAATATACTGCGACTCCTCCAGTGCAATTGCAATTGCTAACAATCCGGTATCGCACAGCAGAACGAAGCATATTGAAGTGCGCTACCACTTCATTCGGGAGCACGCGGAGAACAAGGACATCTCTCTCTATTATGTCCCCACGGACAAGCAGATTGCAGATATTTTCACAAAGCCCTTAGACGAAGTCAAGTTCAGTCTTTTCAAAACTGAATTGGGGATGCTAAACTATGAGGAATGAAGACTACAGAAGCTCCAGGCTCGTGCATCTAGGGGGAGCCTCTGCCAGGAACTCAAGTGTGAGCACAGGTGCAAGAACTGAGGGGGAGCAAGGGGTCAAATGCAACAGACCCAGATTTGCAGAAGCCGAAAAGGGGGAGATTACCCTCTCGGCTAAGGCTAAGGTGGCTCCAAGTCAACTCTCAATAAATTGGTATTGGTAATGAATATCTCTCTCAACTCAATTTTAAGTTTATGATTTTCATTCCCATACGCTCTATTCACCTTAGCTTGTAGGGTTTAGGCTTCTTCAAATAGGGGGAGATTGCTGGGTATTGTATCCACAACGTACCTGATTTGAAGAAGCCCCTGAACAAGCTAAGGTAAATAGACAATGTATTTGATGAAATCTTTTAAGTTGTGCTTGCAGTTATTCCACGCTAAGTACACAACAATGTCAGGGTGCAGTGGGTCAATATACACGGGTCTGCGCGACGTAATCCCTCGTTGAGCAGATCAGTGTGTTGGCCTACATGTACTCTCTCTATTGGAGTGTACTTATTTTCAAGTACAGGGCTGTGATAATGCAAGAGCAGACAAGAAGCAAGGATGGGTCAAAGTGCAGCTCATGGGTGGAAAGACGAAAAATCGTCCAAGTAATAATCGACGAGAATCACCAAGTGATTCTCGCCGAATCATCGAGAATCACTGGCTGATTCTCGCCGTCTCTATCCGGGGTCAAAGAGCAGCTCATGGGTGGAAAGACGAAAAATCGTCTAAGTAATAATCGACGAGATTCACCAAGTGATTCTCGCCGAATCATCGAGAATCACTGTCTGATTCTCGCTGACTCTATCCGGCTAAATCAGAGTGTGCAAATCTGTCGCTAAATCAAAATCGTCGGGAACCACTAGTGATTCTCGCCGAATCGTCGAGAATCACCTTCGATTCTCGCCGATTTTGCCTTAGGTGATTTTCTGGAACCCGCTGGACCGGACTCAGCCGCTGGCGCTGTTTTGAACCGGGCTTGGGGTTTCTTGTTGGTGGGGCCCACAATGGTCATCTTGAAGACCTAATGTATAAATACATCTGTATTTTTGAACAGTAGTAAGCAGACAGAAAAACGAAAAGAAGCGAGCCGCCGACGTGACCTAGATCGCGAAACTAGCTCCGCCGCCGTCGCCGCTCGTGCCAGTTGATCGCCGGCTTTGATCGTGGTTTCTTCCAGATCTCCCGGCGATAGAAGCTCAGCCAAGCACAGCGTCTCACGTGTCTAACCAGAGATCCTTTGTCTCTTGATTCGTTGATCGGGAAAACCTTCCCCTTCCGAATCGATCGAGACGATCGATCCTAGTGTGACCGTTGGAAGACCTTGCTAGCTTTGCTACGAAGATTGAATCTCCAAAGTACAGCAGCAGCACTCCGTTGTCGCCACCTGTAACATCCCATGTTACTTCTAGACCCCTCAACTTAGATTGGGTTAGGCATGGGGTGAGACTTAAGGAGATCAACTAGGTTTGACCCTAGATAGTGGGTGGTAGCCATGTGGGGCCCACTATAAGACCTTAGTCAAACTAGGTCAAACTAGCCTAAGTGGGGACCCTAGCCACACCATGACCCCACCACATTGCCCTAACCCTAAAGACAATCTAAGTGGACCCTAGGGTATGTCACTGGGTCAACATTTTGACCCCAATTGACCAAAGTCAACCTTGGACTTAATTTGGTCAAACCCACACTCATAGGCCTAATTAACCTAAGTGGGGCACCCCCTTGACCCAAACCAAGTTGGGTGGTGCCACTAGACCCATTTCCACCAAGTGGGGTCAATCCACCCACCATGGTTGACCAAGTCAACTCCCCAAGTCAACAAATTGACCTAAAGGAGTGAAATGAAAGCCAAGCCATTTCCCCTTGGACCAAGCCCACCAAAATTGGCCCATAGTCAGTCCAAGTGAACAAGACCAGTCCTACCCCTCTAAATCAGGAGAGAGAATACATGCAAAGGGGTAAAATTGAGATTTTTAGGAAAAGAGGAGAGAGAAATGGGGATGAAGGGGAATGGTGGCCACATGGCCACCCCTTCAGCTGCAACTCTCTGCCCATCACATGCTAGCTGGCCCCCTCTGATATTCCAGAGAATTTTTGGTAGCATGCTGGCCACATGGCACCCATGGTGACACAACCAAAGCTCAAACCGAGCTCACATTGGGCTTATCTCCCCATACACCCCCTCTCAGCCCCAAATAACCCCTCCATTAGCTTCAGAAGGTGTAAAGGAGTGGAATTCGATATCTGGATCAAAGCTTTTGGTGGAGAATCGGGTTCGGGAGCAAGCTCGCCGGAGAGGAAAATTTCCATGGCCAACCGCCGCCAAACCCGCCGCCAAGCCCCAATCGAGGTCCGTTTCACCTCACCTCTACCCGTACTAGTTTCCTAGATCTATTAGGCGAGACATCGGGCTCAAATGAGCCAGATCCAAGGTGAGCTTTTTCATGGATTTTGGAATTTTGATGGAGTGCAAGTTCGCCGGAAACCGCCGCCTCCGGCCACCATTTCGCCGCCAAACGTTGGCCACCACCTCAACGGAGGTGGTGGTGGTGGTAGCCGGCCGTGGAGGCTAAGGGGTGGCCGGGAAATGAGGTTTGAAGGTGCTCCAGGTCGGGACAATCTCGGCCCTTGGCTGGAGGAAGAAGATGAACAGATGCCATCCATCCTGCTTTAAGATTCGTGCTACATCAAAATTCAATTTTCTGTCCCTGTTTTTGCTGTCACTTGCAAGCTAATTTTAGGCTTCTTAGAGGCATTTCCAGAACTTAGTCTCTCCATGAAAATTGTAGCTGCTGGTCTTATCTGTAATTTTCCACCTTAAATATGTGATTTGGAGTAGTGTACAGTCCTGTAGGACATTTCTCCTAGGACTGGTCCTAGAGTAGGGCAGATATTAAATTGGATGCCCAGGTCACAATATTAGTCACCATGGCCCCAAATTTTGGGCACATGCATGATTAGGGCATACTTAGCTCCTGACAAAATTTAGGAATTTTTAGAGAATATTTTCCTATAGTTTTTGCTAAAATATCAAAATTCAAATAAATGAAATATAGGGAGTTCTACTCCTCCCCATGGCCCCAAATTTTGGTGGTAGGTCAGTGGGGACATCCTTGGTGCATGATAAAATTTTCAGCACCTTGGGTTCACTGCATGTTGGAGAATCCACTTGCATGTGCTAGCCTATGTTAAGCCTTGGTGTGCAAATAGCAAAAATGCAAATTGGTGTATTTAGCCCAATGGTGACATGCAAAGGTCATGCAATTATTTACAGTGGTTCATTAGGGTAAATTTCATCCCTAAAATTAATAATGGAATTTTTGGAATCAAATTCCATTTATTGGAATTTATTTTAAATGTAGCTACTTTGGAAATAAAATTGGAAAATAGGATTTCTTCAGGTACAAATCCAAACAATTTTGCCAAGGCATAGATAATGTCACATTTGACTTAGGAAAAATATGATTTCTCTGTTTTGAAGAACGTTTGGAGTAGATACCCTAAATTCCTCATTTTACCCTTATCTTGTAAATTCTTGAAATGATGGATATATACCTCTGAAAAATTTGGGATTTATTCTACTGCTATAAAATGTTATTACTAGTTTTGCATAAATTTCTCAGAATTAATGGATGCATTGTTTGTTGTTAAATTAATACAATGGCATTTTGATAAATATCTTATAATGGAATTTTATAGGACATTTCACAATAAGTGTTGATGATACTCTGCCAATAATCATAAATTAGTGTCCTAAAAGTTCTGTAATTTTCCTGGAATTTTTGAGTACATAATGTCTATACTTCATTTGGAAAATGGAATTAGTGTGGAATTGATATTAAATAGAAAATGAGAATAAATAATTTAAGGAAAATTATGAAACTCTGTAGGCAGCAATATTTTGTCAATATACATCTCAGGAAAAATTTCCTAGGTCAGTGTATACTTAATCATACTACTTCATGTGTAAAATGACCTAGTGTTTTAATTAAAAGATTTAATTAAAGGACTAATTGGCCAAGAAAAATTATGAGAATTCTTAGGGTAGTTCCCTTAGTCCATAACACCTTAGGATAAATATTTAGAGGCAAGATGCCTTAAGGTTTGGAAGATCACATTTTTAGGGTAATCATAGGTCATGGTCTGCATATAACACAAATAGGTCTTGCCTTAGGGGTTACCAGGGGATTGATTATTGGATGAAATAAAAGAGTTCAACATGAGTAACCCTGGTGGGTAGAGTTGTCTTAGTGAGGGATCAAAAGTGCAAGTCTTAGTTAGCAACTGGAGTGGGAGTCGGCGGAAGACCGTCGGCTTCCCGGTAACGCCTTAAGTCACTAGGTTGTACTAAAGCAATAAGGAGAGCTGGGGAGATACATGGGTAGCCATCAACTAAAATAAATATCCTTGCGAAAGGGAACGCTGGGCGTAATCCCAACACAGTTCCTAGTGCCCCTTGAGAGCCCTTCACAGGGAATACCGGGGGCAGTCCTGGGATTAACCTTAAATCTCTAAGTGTAATAAACCGTAGACAAGAGTAGTTTAATAGGTTAGGACATTGAGGTACCTTCTCGCCCGTGTGGGGTTGGAGAGATTCATGATATATGCTCACCCGTTTTGGGGTTTGAGGGAGTTGGCATAAAGGCACTAATGTGCGTTCTCACCCGAGTTTGGGTTTGAGGGATTCAGGACGGGTTTTGGTCCTGCGAGCGGGAGGCTCGGTATGAATTACTTGCATGTGCATAAATATCGTGGCGGGGCATGCGGTACTGGCCGTTCGTCACACCGATGGCAGTACGGTGCACCAGGCGGTTGTGAGAGTTAGAGGGGCCAGTGGGTTGTTTTACACTGTGGTCTGGAGGACGATCCCCGATAACGCACATCCGACCTAACAAGACTGACGGGTTTGTCAGCAAAGTACGTACGCGAGACTCTAGAGTGCACCTTGGACGTGTACAGAGGCGTATGAGAGGGGTCTAAGGCTTGGTAGTGTGCATACCGGTCTAGAAGCAGAGACGCCCGCTCCGCTGCTGCCGTAGCCACAGCGGTGGTACCCGAGAGTGATGCTAGCTCTCAAAAAGTGGGAACTAAAGGTCTGTGATCACAGAGTCGTTGTATGTGAGTTGCACTTGCCTGCGCATAAAATTGCATCATATCATTCATTCATATTAGGTCATACGCTTCATAGATCCTTATCATATAAATTAGTATGGGCTCCTTTATATGATAAGTTAAATTTCCTGGAAATCCTAACTTATATATTTGTATGGGCATTTATATAAGTTAGGATACGTTTGTGATGATAGCATAGTGGTAGTTTAGCTTATTTACTTGTTCATACTACTGTTTCTTTACTTTCCTTTACTGCACTGCTCTTACTTACTACTTGTACCGTACTTAGAATTGCTAGAATAGGATTACATTACTTATTACAACTCTAGTTAGATATTGTCACCTGCTTCCACTTTGTTACCCCTTGTTGTCCTCCGCTTCGTCCTCCCGCTCGGTGCCTAGGAGCTGCGGGGCGAGGTGCGGAGGAAACGACTTAGTCTTTTTGACTAATGGTCGGTGACCAACTATTTTTAGGAGCCCGTGGAGATGGAGCACCAGCACGTCGAGGAGGCAGGACATGAGGAGCAGATACCGCTTCAGCAGGCTACTACCACTACTGTGCA
Source organism: Platanthera guangdongensis (assembly GCA_039583875.1). Lineage (NCBI taxonomy): Eukaryota > Viridiplantae > Streptophyta > Magnoliopsida > Asparagales > Orchidaceae > Platanthera > Platanthera guangdongensis. Next base: position 42,697,263 of record CM077147.1, read on the forward strand.
TCCTCAGGTGGGACGAGAGCGATGTTCTAGCATAGCTTCCGCATTTATGATTTTGTGAGAGAGAGATTTGATGTACTGGGCATAAGCCCTTTTTACTCTTTCATTTGTACTCTGTAGTGGACTATTGTGATGTACTATTCATTTCTTTTACATGATTGTATTGTGGCTTGTGGACTGATAGTTTTACATATACAGTTTACTTCTTCTTCTCATATTGGCCTACAGGTTAATGATCGTACTAGCCGGCAGAATCGGCGTGTTGCGGTGTCGACTAACCCGTGAGTTAGTGCCACCGTAAGACGGCGGTTCTGGGCATAAGATCTGGTAGCCCTCCTTGGTAAGGGGAGGGGGGGTCTTACAAACTGGTATCACTTGAACAACGATCATATGAGAAAGCAGTCCACAACATGGGACCACCCCCGCCCGAGCATTAGTTTGCGGACAAACTATGCAGCGGAAGCAGTGGTGTGCCCATATGTAAAGTCACATAAATGGTCCACAAAGTACAATGTGTTATGCCAATTTTGCTTTAACCTTACCTTTATGCAACCTCCACAGGTCGCAGCGCCGCAAAATGTGGCCCCTCCCCCTTCAGCTGCCACTCCATTCTTACAGACGGAGTTGGGGCAGACCTTGACGGCGATTCTGGATGCCTTCAGAGCCCAGCAAGTCCCGGCTCCACAGCCAAATCCGGGGTCAAGCTGGCTGAGTGCATTCAAGAGCCTGTCCCCACCGACGTACCGCGGGACAGAGGATGCGGTGAAGACGGAAGAATGGCTGGAGGCCATACACGAGATCTTAGCGGGCATCAGCTGCCCAGTCGGCCAGGCAGTACCCCTAGCCACCTCTGTGCTAGAGGCTCATGCAAAGAGATGGTGGAAATCAGTCCGGGAGTCTACTTATGCGGACTTTGAGCTGTCAGAGATATCTTGGGAGGAGTTTGGCGATGTGTTTCTGGAGCACTTCGTCTCTGCTACGGACAGAGATGCTTTGGAGGAGAGGTTTTTGAACCTCAAGCAGGGGACTAGATCAGTGATAGAGTACCAGAGAGAGTTCTCCCACTTGGCCAGGTTCGCGGGGATTCAGGACACCGACGATAGGAGGTATGCGAAGAGGTTCTACCGGGGCCTCGGGGATGATTTGAGGCAGGCTCTGTTATTCATTTCTCATGGCACATCCAGGCAGATCATCGAGATGGCGAAGAAGCTGGAGGCTGACCAGCTGATGGTGCGAGCCGGAGGGAAGAGACCATTTGATGGATCGACATCAGGTGAGAGCAGTAGGAGCTCTCAGAGAGGCAGGACCATCGGATACAGGAGGGGTGGGGGACGTCGTCGTCCCAACTTCAGGCAGGAGCAGGGGCCTCCTCCAGCATTGGCTCCCCCACCTCTACAGATGCATGATCCGAGGAGACAGGATGACCGAGGCCACCGACAAGTGGTTTGTTACGGATGCCGCCAGCCCGGGCACATCAGGTCGGAGTGCCCGCACCGATTCCATCCCCCTCCTCCTCCTCCACCTCCAGTGGCCCCAGTACAGCAGGGCCGAGGACGGGGCCGAGGACGAGGCCGAGGTCGGGGATATCATGGCAGGAGACGCGAGCAGGAGCAGATATACGCCTTGGACCTCACAGAGCCGAGGAATCCCGAGGAGGTTATCACAGGTACTTGAAGTTAATTATGGATTTTTTTGGATTTTCAATGATATATATATATAGTACCTGGAACTATAGGATAACAATTAACTTTCACATAAACAAACCTCAGGCATAGTTATGATCAGCGGCAAGCCCGCTCATACTCTCTTCGACACGGGTGCTTCGCACTCGTTCGTATCCGAGGCCTTCATTGACGGACTCGAAGGCGTGGAGAGGTTTCCTGGACTAGAGATGAGGGTGCGTCTACCCGATGGGTTGGAGCTGCGGACCACTGCACATTGTGATATGGAGGCCGAGATTGGCGGCAAGGCATTTGAGGCGCCGGCGACTATTCTGAAGCTGCAGGACTTTGACTTGATCTTGGGCATGGCCTGGTTGCATCGGAACCATGCCCAGATAGATTGTCCGTCCAGGAGGATCACGCTAAGACATGGCGACTCTCATGTTATCGTTGAAGGTATCCAGCCTATTTGCCACCTACTGTTATCTTCTGTACAGGCTGTGAAGGCCCATGAGCAGGGTGAAGAAGTTTATCTTGTCTGCTTCGAGATGGTGGGAACAGGAGCGACTATCTCAGATATCCCGGTGGTCCGGGATTTCTCCGACGTATTCCCGGAGAAATTGCCCGGGCTACCACCTGCTAGAGACTTGGATTTCAGTATTCAGCTAGTACTGGGAGCGAGGCCGGTGTCCCGGGCACCCTACAGGATGGCTCCCAGGGAGTTAGCAGAGTTCAGGACTCAACTACAGGAGCTAGTCGAGTCAGGATTTGTGCGGCCTAGCTCATCGCCATGGGGAGCGCCAGTTCTCTTTGTGAAGAAGAAGAAGGACGGATCACTGCGATTATGTATAGATTACCGGGAGCTGAACCGGTTGACGGTCCGCAACACCTATCCTCTGCCTCGGATAGATGAGTTATTTGACCAGCTACAGGGAGCCTTCTGGTTCTCCAAGTTAGATCTGCGATCCGGCTACTATCAGCTCCGTATCAGGGAAGAGGACATACCGAAGACGGCTTTCAGTTCGCGCTATGGATTATACGAATTCACGGTGATGCCTTTTGGGCTCACGAATGCTCCTGCTGCATTCATGAGTCTAATGAACCGTGTTTTCGAGCCTTTCTTAGACCGCTTTGTGATTGTATTCATCGACGACATCCTTATTTATTCTCGGACTCAGGAGGAGCATACGGAGCACTTGGCACAGGTCTTGCAGAGGCTGAGGGAGACACAGATGTACGCAAAATTTTCGAAATGCCAGTTCTGGTTGCAGGAGGTGGCTTTTCTGGGGCACACGATCAGTGGGGCTGGGTTAGCAGTGGACCCCGCCAAGATAGAGACAGTGAGGGATTGGCCACGGCCGAAGACCGCATCTGACATCCGCAGTTTCTTGGGACTAGCAGGCTATTACCGCAAGTTCGTGGAGGGGTTCTCGAGGATAGCACTCCCCCTCACGTCCTTGACGAAGAAGGACACAGATTTTGTTTGGTCAGAGCGGTGTGAGACGGCTTTTCAGGAGCTGAAGGACCGACTCATCTCATCCCCCATTCTTGCGCTTCCATCCGGGAGCGAAGGATTCCAGATCTACACGGACGCCTCTTATCAGGGGATGGGTGCAGTCCTGATGCAGCATGGACACGTTATTGCTTATGCTTCGAGACAGTTGAAGAAGCATGAGCATAACTATCCAGTACATGACCTAGAGCTCGGGGCTGTGGTTTTCGCCCTAAAGATATGGAGGCATTACTTATACGGGATTCATTGTGACATCTTTTCGGATCACAAGAATCTCAAGTATATCGATACGCAGAAGGACCTAAACCTGAGACAGAGGAGGTGGCTGGAGTTCCTTTGTGATTATGATTACAAGATCCACTATCATCCGGGAAAAGCGAACACGGTTGCGGATGCCTTGAGCAGGAGGGCCGGCACTTCTGGATCGGAGCCCCGATTGATGTCTATAGAGCTGCTACAGATGATGGAGGACATGCACATTACCATGGTGTCCGAGACTGAGCCAGTTGTATATAGAGAGTATTTGAGCTCAGTGATCAGTGGCGATGATATACAGGAGCGCATCCGAGCACATCAGAGGCTGGATGCTGCGTTACAGCCGATTTTCAGTGCCCTAGAGAGGGGCAAGGTCGAGGACTACACGTTACAGGATGATCTTCTTCGGTTCCGGGGGCGCATCTACATACCAGCAGGGGGAAGTATCCGGGATGACATACTCCGAGAGGCACATTGCTCGAGATATTCAGTGCACCCCGGCATCACCAAGATGTGGGCAGATTTACGGAGGTCTATGTATTGGCCCGGGATGAAGAGGGAGATCATAGATTTTGTGACCCATTGCGAGACCTGCCAGCGTGTGAAGGCAGAATGCAAGAGCCCGGGAGGTTTACTACAGCCACTGTCAGTTCCAGAGTGGAAGTTCGAGGACATTGCTATGGACTTTGTACACGGATTGCCTCGCTCCCACTCTGGGCATGATTCTATATGGGTTATAGTGGATAGATTGACCAAGGTAGCGCGGTTTATCCCAGTTCGAAAGGATGCCCCAGTTGCAGTTCTGGTGAGATTATTTGTGGAGCAGTACGTCAGATATCATGGCATCCCCAGGACTATTGTTTCGGACCGTGATGGTCGGTTCACTTCGAGCGAGTGGAGGGCCGTGCATGCTTACTTGGGATCTCGGCTTACTTTTAGTACCGCCTTCCACCCGCAGACCGACGGACAGACCGAGCGGACCATCCGGACCATGGAGGACCTGCTCAGATTATGCATATTGGATACAGGGAGGCCTTGGGAGAGGCTGCTGCCATTGATTGAGTTCTCGTATAATAACAGCCACCAGGCTAGCATCAGGATGGCTCCATACGAGGCGCTTTATGGGAGGAGATGCCGGACACCGCTATCATGGGTTCAGGATGTGGATACCAGGGCTCTGGGATCTGATTATATAGAGGATACTGAGGCTCAGATTCGATTGATCGGGGATCGGCTACTGGAGGCCCAGAGCAGGCAGGCCAAGTATTATGATGCTCGGCACCGGAAGGTGGAGTTCCAGGTTGGAGACAGGGTATTCTTGAAGATACGTCCAGTACACGGTGTTTCTCAGGTGCGGAGGCACAAGAAGCTCAGTCCACGATACATGGGGCCCTACCTGATCCTGGAGCGGATCGGCCCCCTAGCTTACCGACTGCAGCTGCCACCGGAGTTGGGTGCATTACATGACGTCTTCCATGTCTCTTCCTTGCGAAGAGCTCTCCTTCGGCCGGAGCAGCACATTACTACTACAGCCGGACCGGTAGAGCCTGATAGATCAGTGAGATTGGAGCCGATCCGGATTGACGATACAGCCATCCGAGTGTTGCGGAAGAAGAAGGTCCCTCTTGTGAAGGTGCTGTGGTCCAACCATGGACGGGAGGAGCACACTTGGGAGCCGAGGGATCTGATGTTGGAGCAACACCCGGAGCTATTCGCATCAGGTACATTTAAGTTATGCCTTTAAATTTCTTGATGATTCTTGCAAATAGAACCCCGTAGACCCGAACTTAAATTTCGGGGACGAAATTATTTTCTTGTTTATTGGAATTTGTAACATCACATGTTACTTCTAGACCCCTCAACTTAGATTGGGTTAGGCATGGGGTGAGACTTAAGGAGATCAACTAGGTTTGACCCTAGGTAGTGGGTGGTAGTCATGTAGGGCCCACTATAAGACCTTAGTCAAACTAGGTCAAACTAGCCTAAGTGGGGACCCTAGCCACACCATGACCCCACCACATTGCCCTAACCCTAAAGACAATCTAAGTGGACCCTAGGGTATGTCACTGGGTCAACATTTTGACCCCAATTGACCAAAGTCAACCTTGGACTTAATTTGGTCAAACCCACACTCATAGGCCTAATTAACCTAAGTGGGGCACCCCCTTGACCCAAACCAAGTTGGGTGGTGCCACTAGACCCATTTCCACCAAGTGGGGTCAGTCCACCCACCATGGTTGACCAAGTCAACTCCCCAAGTCAACAAGTCAACAAATTGACCTAAAGGAGTGAAATGAAGGCCAAGCCATTTCCCCTTGGACCAAGCCCACCAAAATTGGCCCATAGTCAGTCCAAGTGAACAAGACCAGTCCTACCCCTCTAAATCAGGAGAGAGAATACATGCAAAGGGGTAAAATTGAGATTTTTAGGAAAAGAGGAGAGAGAAATGGGGATGAAGGGGAATGGTGGCCACATGGCCACCCCTTCAGCTGCAACTCTCTGCCGATCACATGCTAGCTGGCCCCCTCTGATATTCCAGAGAATTTTTGGTAGCATGCTGGCCACATGGCACCCATGGTGACACAACCAAAGCTCAAACCGAGCTCACATTGGGCTTATCTCCCCATACACCCCCTCTCAGCCCCAAATAACCCCTTCATTAGCTTCAGAAGGTGTAAAGGAGTGGAATTCGATATCTGGATCAAAGCTTTTGGTGGAGAATCGGGTTCGGGAGCAAGCTCGCCGGAGAGAAAAATTTCCATGGCCAACCGCCGCCAAACCCGCCGCCAAGCCCCAATCGAGGTCCGTTTCACCTCACCTCTACCCGTACTAGTTTCCTAGATCTATTAGGCGAGACATCGGGCTCAAATGAGCCAGATCCAAGGTGAGCTTTTTCATGGATTTTGGAATTTTGATGGAGTGCAAGTTCGCCGGAAACCGCCGCCTCCGGCCACCATTTCGCCGCCAAACGTTGGCCACCACCTCAACGGAGGTGGTGGTGGTGGTAGCCGGCCGTGGAGGCTAAGGGGTGGCCGGGAAATGAGGTTTGAAGGTGCTCCAGGTCGGGACAATCTCGGCCCTTGGCTGGAGGAAGAAGATGAACAAATGCCATCCATCCTGCTTTAAGATTCGTGCTACATCAAAATTCAATTTTCTGTCCCTGTTTTTGCTGTCACTTGCAAGCTACCTTTAGGCTTCTTAGAGGCATTTCCAGAACTTAGTCTCTCCATTACATTTGTAGCTGCTGGTCTTATCTGTAATTTGCCACCTTAAATATGTGATTTGGAGTAGTGTACAGTCCTGTAGGACATTTCTCCTAGGACTGGTCCTAGAGTAGGGCAGAAATTAAATTGGATGCCCAGGTCACAATATTAGTCACCATGGCCCCAAATTTTGGGCACATGCATGATTAGGGCATACTTAGCTCCTGACAAAATTTAGGAATTTTTAGAGAATATTTTCCTATAGTTTTTGCTAAAATATCAAAATTCAAATAAATGAAATATAGGGAGTTCTACTCCTCCCCATGGCCCCAAATTTTGGTGGTAGGTCAGTGGGGACATCCTTGGTGCATGATAAAATTTTCATCACCTTGGGTTCACTGCATGTTGGAGAATCCACTTGCATGTGCTAGCCTATGTTAAGCCTTGGTGTGCAAATAGCAAAAATGCAAATTAGTGTATTTAGCCCAATGGTGACATGCAAAGGTCATGCAATTATTTACAGTGGTTCATTAGGGTAAATTTCATCCCTAAAATTAATAATGGAATTTTTGGAATCAAATTCCATTTATTGGAATTTATTTTAAATGTAGCTACTTTGGAAATAAAATTGGAAAATAGGATTTCTTCAGGTACAAATCCAAACAATTTTTCCAAGGCATAGATAATGTCACATTTGACTTAGGAAAAATATGATTTCTCTGTTTTGAAGAACTTTTGGAGTAGATACCCTAAATTCCCCATTTTACCCTTATCTTGTAAATTCTTGAAATGATGGATATATACCTCTGAAAAATTTGGGATTTATTCTACTGCTATAAAATGTTATTACTAGTTTTGCATAAATTTCTCAGAATTAATGGATGCATTGTTTGTTGTTAAATTAATACAATGGCATTTTGGTAAATATCTTATAATGGAATTTTATAGGCCATTTCACAATAAGTGTTGATGATACTCTGCCAATAGTCATAAAGTAGTGTCCTAAAAGTTCTGTAATTTTCCTGGAATTTTTGAGTACATAATGTCTATACTTCATTTGGAAAATGGAATTAGTGTGGAATTGATATTAAATAGAAAATGAGAATAAATAATTTAAGGAAAATTATGAAACTCTGTATGCAGCAATATTTTGTCAATATACATCTCAGGAAAAATTTCCTAGGTCAGTGTATACTTAATCATACTACTTCATGTGTAAAATGACCTAGTGTTTTAATTAAAAGATTTAATTAAAGGACTAATTGGCCAAGAAAAATTATGAGAATTCTTAGGGTAGTTCCCTTAGTCCATAACACCTTAGGATAAATATTTAGAGGCAAGATGCCTTAAGGTTTGGAAGATCACATTTTTAGGGTAATCATAGGTCATGGTCTGCATATAACACAAATAGGTCTTGCCTTAGGGGTTACCAGGGGATTGATTATTGGATGAAATAAAAGAGTTCAACATGAGTAATCCTGGTGGGTAGAGTTGTCTTAGTGAGGGATCAAAAGTGCAAGTCTTAGTTAGCAACTGGAGTGGGAGTCGGCGGAAGACCGTCGGCTTCCCGGTAACGCCTTAAGTCACTAGGTTGTACTAAAGCAATAAGGAGAGCTGGGGAGATACATGGGTAGCCATCAACTAAAATAAATATCCTTGCGAAAGGGAACGCTGGGCGTAATCCCAACACAGTTCCTAGTGCCCCTTGAGAGCCCTTCACAGGGAATACCGGGGGCAGTCCTGGGATTAACCTTAAATCTCTAAGTGTAATAAACCGTAGACAAGAGTAGTTTAATAGGTTAGGACATTGAGGTACCTTCTCGCCCGTGTGGGGTTGGAGAGATTCATGATATATGCTCACCCGTTTTGGGGTTTGAGGGAGTTGGCATAAAGGCACTAATGTGTGTTCTCACCCGGGTTTGGGTTTGAGGGATTCAGGACGGGTTTTGGTCCTGCGAGCGGGAGGCTCGGTATGAATTACTTGCATGTGCATAAATATCGTGGCGGGGCATGCGGTACTGGCCGTTCGTCACACCGATGGCAGTACGGTGCACCAGGCGGTTGTGAGAGTTAGAGGGGCCAGTGGGTTGTTTTACACTGCGGTCTGGAGGACGATCCCCGATAACGCACATCCGACCTAACAAGACTGACGGGTTTGTCAGCAAAGTACGTACGCGAGACTCTAGAGTGCACCTTGGACGTGTACAGAGGCGTATGAGAGGGGTCTAAGGCTTGGTAGTGTGCATACCGGTCTAGAAGCGGAGACGCCCGCTCCGCTGCTGCCGTAGCCACAGCGGGGGTACCCGAGAGTGATGCTAGCTCTCAAAAAGTGGGAACTAAAGGTCTGTGATCACAGAGTCGTTGTATGTGAGTTGCACTTGCCTGCGCATAAAATTGCATCATATCATTCATTCATATTAGGTCATACGCTTCATAGATCCTTATCATATAAATTAGTATGGGCTCTTTTATATGATAAGTTAAATTTCCTGGAAATCCTAACTTATATATTTGTATGGGCATTTATATAAGTTAGGATACGTTTGTGATGATAGCATAGTGGTAGTTTAGCTTATTTACTTGTTCATACTACTGTTTCTTTACTTTCCTTTACTGCACTGCTCTTACGTACTACTTGTACCGTACTTAGAATTGCTAGAATAGGATTACATTACTTATTACAACTCTAGATAGATATTGTCACCTGCTTTCACTTTGTTACCCCTTGTTGTCCTCCGCTTCATCCTCCCGCTCGGTGCCTAGGAGCTGCGGGGCGAGGTGCGGAGGAAACGACTTAGTCTTTTTGACTAATGGTCGGTGACCAACTATTTTTAGGAGCCCGTGGAGATGGAGCACCAGCACGTCGAGGAGGCAGGACATAAGGAGCAGATACCGCTTCAGCAGGCTACTACCACTACTGTGCGTCCTCAGGTGGGACGAGAGCGATGTTCTAGCATAGCTTCCGCATTTATGATTTTGTGAGAGAGAGATTTGATGTACTGGGCATAAGCCCTTTTTACTCTTTCATTTGTACTCTGTAGTGGACTATTGTGATGTACTATTCATTTCTTTTACATGATTGTACTGTGGCTTGTGGACTGATAGTTTTACATATACAGTTTACTTCTTCTTCTCATATTGACCTACAGGTTAATGATCGTACTAGCTGGCAGAATCGGCGTGTTGCGGTGTCGACTAACCCGTGAGTTAGTGCCACCGTAAGACGGCGGTTCTGGGCATAAGATCTGGTAGCCCTCCTTGGTAAGGGGAGGGGGGTCTTACACCGCCGATCCCGAGAACCAAGCCGCCGCCCTTCTTGCCGCCGCCGGTTTCGGGAGAGACTCTCTCTAAGTGAGATTTAGGGTTATGGACTCTTCGTTGACTTCAAGAACACGTGATCGAACGAAGAGGGACACCTTAGTCTCCATAAGTTGTTTGTATTTCTTATACAATCTATTTTCAATTTCTTTGTAACGGACCGATTGGTCCCTAGTTGTAAGGGTTAGGTGCAACCCGTGTTGTGGGAGTGGTGACTCCTACGTGTGAAAGGGTTCCTTCCGTTAGTGCAAGGATTGGATTTCAATCCTGTTGGTGAAGTGACCGAGTCGTCCCTGGTTGGGAGATAGGTCGAAGGGGGAAAGTGGACGTACCCAAATCAGGGAACCACTATAAATTGCTTGTGTTCTTTCTGTGCTGTGTTGTTTTGTTTTCTTGTGCAGGTACGATTTTAATTCCGCAAAAACGCTGCAAGACACTTATTCCCCCCCCCCCCATAGGTGAAGGTAGTTGACACTAAGTGGACTTTCAGTTGTTGATTTCTGTTCTGTGAAATCTGTGATTAAATCTGCCTAAAAGTTTAAAAAGATTAAGGTCACCTATTCACCCCCCCCCCCCCTCTAGGTGATTAGGTACAATTTCTTTCAAGTGGTATCAGAGGGAGGTTACTCAAAAAGGACATAACTGTCTGAGTAAAAGATCCTATTGGCAGATTCAGCATAATCAAGAAAATCAATAAAATGGGTTCAACAGAGAATCACAAAGAACTTGGATCCATGAAGTTGTCAATTTGCAGAAAGGAGATCTTTGGCATCTGGAAGGAAAGGGTTAGATTGTTTATGGAAGCCTCTGACCCTAGAATTTATATCACAGTCAAAGAAGGGTCATATGTACCTATGAAAGTATCAGTCCTGGATGCAAATCAGAGAATTCCAAAGGACTTTTCAGAGATGACTAAAGATGAGATTATTCTGGCCACCATGGATAAGAGGGCCCAGAATATTATTGTGAGTGCAATAGATGATGCCACATTCCAGAACTTGATTCACTGTAAAACATCAAAGGAAATATGGGACACACTGATAGTGTACATGGAGGGCTCTGAAGAAGTTAGACAGGACAGAAAGTCTTTACTAAATCAGGAGTATGAAAGTTTCAGACAAGGCAGGTCTGATAGTATAACAGAATGCTACAAGAAATTCTATAGGATTGTCAATGAGTTGATGTCTTATGGAAGAGAATTCAGTAACTATGAGCTGAATGATAAGTTCTTGAGATCCCTAACTAAAGACTGGGATACTAAGATTTGGGCCATAAGGGAAATGGCCAAGTTAGCAGATATACCTCCTCCAACATTGTTTGGAAAACTGTTATCATATGAGATGCAGTTGATGGTAAGGAAGGAGGAGGAGAAGACTACAAGAATTGAGCACAAGGAAAGAGCTGTGGCTTTCAAGACCGAAGCGACTAGGAAATATAAAAGTAAGTCTCCATCTCCACCTCCAAAAGTTGCTGAATCTGAGACAGATGAGACAGAATGCAGGAATTCTGAAAGCAGTGAGAGTGATGAGGATTTTGCAGCTTTCACAAGACACTTTCAGAAGTTTTTAAAGAAGAAACAGTGGAGGTCTAAGCCATCCACTTCACCGGGAAAAGATGACTATTATCAGAACAAGAAGTCATCAAAGAAAGACAGGAGAAAGCCCAAGTCAAGCAAAGCAACTTTATCAAAAATTGTATGTTATTGCTGTAACAGACAAGGACATATTGTTGCTGACTGTCCAGAGAAAAGGAAAGAGTCAACTGATAAGAAGAAGACTCAGATCAAGGGCAAAAAGGAAAGGTCCTTTGTTGCCAAGAAGGACAAAAGCCTGTCAGACATATCATCTTCAGAAACTGATTCAGAAGCAGAAGCTTATATTGGACTGTTTGCTGAAGAAGAGGAAGAGGAGTTCATCCAGTTAATGAACTCTATATATGAGCATGAGGACAATCAGTGCCAGGGACTGATGGCCTTAACAGAAGGTGACAAAATTCAGGATCAGTCTGGACCAAGTCAGGTACAAAATTGTTCGACTAGTTCAATTTTTTGTACTGAGTCAGATTCAGCTACATCAGCATCAAGTAATGCCAGTGGATCTGAATCTAAAGGGGCTATTCATCAGTTGATTGATGAATATAGAGTACTGTTATAAGCTTTTAATAAAAGCAAATCCTTGGCCAAGAGTCAGGCAAAGGAGATTGCTAGTCTCAAAGAGGCTACAACTGATTTTGAGAAGTTGTTTGATCAGAAACTAAATGAAATAGCCAGGCTGAAGAATATTACTGTTATTCAGATGGGAACTGTAACATTTAAAAATGATCAAATCAGAAATCTGGAGATTAGTCTTCAGAAGGAGAGAGATATAGTTGCAAGGTTTTCTAAACCAAAGTCTATTCTACCTTTGATAGATGAGTTCATTTCTCAAAAAGGTAAAACTGGATTGGGGTTTACTAAACCTGCCAGGACTGTTCAGTGCAAGTCTAAGGGCAAAGCCCCAGTACTCAACAAGCCTGCTGTAAATAAAACAGCTAGGGTTGTACCTAAGCAAAGGTACAACAGATTTGAGTGCTGGTGTTGTGGCATGGTAGGCCATTTTGCCATAAACTGTTGGCACAATTCAAGTGCCAAGGTGAGTAGCAAACTGCCTGTTGGAAGATCTGTAGGTAGCTTTGTTAAGAGGCAAACTAACCAGCACCAAGGACCCAAGAATTTGGGTTCTAAGGTTAACTAATCTGTTTTGCAGGTAAGTCCAAGTGGCCATGCCCCAATATGGTACTTGGACAGTGGATGTTCCAGGAACATGACTGGAACTAGGGGATTGCTAAAGGACTACACACCAATCAAGGATGGTCCTAAAGTCACCTTTGGTGGTTCTGAAAAAGGAATCATCAAAAGTTTTGGTAACATTTCTAGTAACCTTATAACAATTACTCAAGTGGCTTATGTTAAAGGTTTGAAACACAACCTCATTAGTATAAGTCAACTGAGTGATTTAGGATATGACATCTCATTTGTCAAAGATGGTTGTCATATCAGGAGATCAAATGATCAAGAGATCATTCTGACTGGTTATAGGAAGAGAAATGTCTATTGTCTAGACATTATGTGTGAGAACAATGGTTCTCCAGTGTGTCTTGTAGCTGATGAGAAAGTCTCTCATTGTGTCAAATGGCACAAGAGGCTATCTCATCTTAACTACAAGACAATTAGCCAACTCTATAGTAAAGAGTTAGTGAGGAATGATTCTCAGGTTAAGTGTATTAAAGATGGGATATGCTCGGCTTGTCAAAAGGGCAAGTAGACTAGATCCACCTTTAATAGCATTGAAAACAAAGATGTTGTGAGGTGCTTATACCTCTTGCATATGGATCTTTTTAGTCCTATGCTAGTTCACAGCCTAGGTAGGAAGGTCTACACATTTGTGGTTGTAGATGACTACTCAAGATTTTCCTGGGTGTTCTTCCTTAAACAGAAATCTGAAACTCCTAGTATCTTTTATAGTTTTGTCAAACAAATTCAGAATGAGTTAGACAGTACAGTGGTCAAAATAAGAAGTGACCATGGTACTGAATTCCAGTCTGACAGTATGACAAAGCTATGTGAAGAATTTGGGATATTTCAGGAATTTTCTTCACCAAGAACACCTCAGCAAAATTGCATTGCTGAAAGGAAAAAATAGAACCTTGATAGAGGCTGGTAGAACCCTATTAAGTGACACATCTCTCCCAGAATATTTCTGGGCTGAGGCAGTAAACACTGCATGCCATGTAATTAATAGAGCTACTATCACCAAAAGTCACAACAAGACCCCCTATGAGATTATGAAAGGCAGAAAACCAAACCTATCATATTTCAGGATCTTTGGTTGTAAATGCTATATACTTAACAATGGTAAGTCTTACTTAACCAAGTTTGCTGCCAAATCCCAAGAGGGGATCTTTGTTGGGTACAGCAACAAGAGTAAGGCTTATAGGGTCTATAACTTGACTACTCAAGTTGTAAAAGAGTCAGTACATGTAGTGTTTGATGAAGCTAGACTCATTAATCATGAATTGTCTAGAAGTATTTGCAGCTCTACAGGTGTGACTAAGAAGATGGACAAGCTCACTATTGAAGAAGGATCTACTGCAAGTCAGCATGTGGATGATAGTGGATGTTGTTCAGGGGGAGTAATAGATGCACCTGATGCAGAAGAAGACCAAGGAGTGCAGCAAGTTGAAGAAGCTGAAGGAGCACAACCAGAAGACAGGCTACCTCCAGTAAATAGACATCTAAAAGATCATCCAGCCAATCAAATTATTGGTGATTTAAGACAAGGGGTACAAACAAGGAGCAGAAATCTAAGTTCAGTACTCTACTCCAGTTTTCTATCCCAAGTAGAGCCAAAGAAATTTGAAGAAGCCATCCTAGACCCTCATTGGATTGAGGCAATGCAAGAGGAGCTGAACCAGTTCAAAAGATGCAAAGTCTGTGAGCTTGTTCCTAAACCAAAAGACCACAACATAATTGGAACTAAGTGGATCTTTAGGAACAAGATGGATGAACATTGAGTTATTATAAAGAACGAAGCAAGACTGGTTGCAAAAGATTATAGGCAGGAAGAAGGTATTGACTTTGATCAAACCTTTGCTCCAGTAGCCAGACTGGAGGCCATAAGGATGTTCCTGGCCTATGCAACCTATCAAGGGTTTAAAGTATACCAAATGGAAGTTAAGTCAGCTTTTCTGAATGGAAATCTGAAGGAAGAAGTCTATGTGGAACAGTCATCAGGTTTTGTTGATTCAACTAAACCTAATTATGTTTATAGACTTAGGAAGGCTTTGTATGGGTTAAAACAAACCCCTAGGGCTTGGTATGAAACCCTGTCTAGTTTCCTCATTGAGAATAAATTCATAAGGGGGAAAATAGACAAGACTCTATTCTTTAGGGAATCCAGAGGCAAGATCATTCTAGTCCAAATATATGTAGATGACATCATATTTGGGTCTACTGAAAGTAGTCTTTGCAGAAAGTTTGCAAAACTAATGCAAGGACAATTTGAAATGAGCAGTATGGGGGAACTTAAGTTCTTCTTGGGTCTCCAAGTTAGACAGACTGAGAATGGTTTATCCATATGCCAGTCTAAGTTCACTCTAGAATTAATAAGGATGTATGGTATGGAATCATCCAGTACCATGAAAACTCCTATGGGGTCAAGTATGTATCTTAGCAAAGATGATGTAGGGAAACCTGTAGATGAGACTTTGTATAGAGGGATAGTTGGTTCCCTATTGTATTTGACTGCTAGTAGACCAGATATCATGTATGCTACATGTGTCTGTGCTAGGTACCAAGCTTGCCCTAAAGAATCTCATTTGACAGCAGTCAAAAAAATTCTGAGATATCTTAAGGGCACTCCTTATCTAGGCCTTTGGTACCCTAGGAATGGAGACTTTGAACTGACAGGTTATTCAGATGCAGATTTTGCAGGCTGCAAGGAAGATAGGAAAAGTACAACTGGAACCTGTCAATTCCTAGGTGGAAGACTGATTTCATGGAGTAGCAAGAAGCAAACAAGTGTGGCTATCTCCACAGCAGAATCAGAGTATGTTGTTGCAGGAAGTTGATGTGCTCAACTTCTATGGATACAATATCAGCTTGAAGACTATGGTATACAAGTAAGTAGAACACCTCTATTTTGTGATTCTACTAGTGTTATTTCTATTGCAAACAATCCTGTCTCCCATAGTAGGACTAAGCATATAGAAATAAAATACCATTTTCTAAGGGAACATGTGGAAAAAGGAGATATTTCACTAGAATATATAAATACAGATAATCAACTAGCTGACATGTATACTAAGCCCTTAGATGAAACCAAATTCAATAGGTTCAAAATTGAATTAGGTATGATAAACTTAGAATAGTTTACAAAAAATTGGCTAAGTAAAAAGGTGTCGACACACAGAGTTGTCTGTGTCGACACATAGAAGTGGTGTCGACACTTCAGAGAAAAGGTGTCGACACATCTAGGAAGTTGGTGTCGACACTTCAGATAATTAGTGTCGACACATGCAGGGTAGGTGTCGACACATCCAAGGTGGTGTCGACACTTAAGGTTTATACAGAATTAGTCAAGTAAAGTCTCGACTAAGTGTCGAGCTAAGCGGTGTCGACACATAAACAAGTGTCGACACATATATTCTGTCGACTATACTTGTGTCGACACATAGTTGTCGAGACATTATAAGTCTGTGTCGACACTTTTCAACAGTGTCGACACAATTTGAGTATTTTGACGCGCCCTTTCATCTTCGATTCTAGAAGGGTATAAATAGGTTTTCGCCATTGTCTGTCAACACGCTCACCAAAGTTTCGAGACCAAACTTGTGTGTCGACACCTCTCTTCTCTCAATTCAAATTTCTTCAAACCCTAATGGCGTCCAAGCTAGAAGAGAATGTGAATGAAGGATATGAACTCGTGCGGCATGCTTTTGATGACGCGGAACCAGAGATCAAAGGCGTGATAACCCTAATAGAAGAGACAGGGTTAGAATTTCTTGTTTCCGAACCGACCAAGATATGGAAGAAAGAAGTTCTAAAATTTCTGAATGTAGCAAAACTAGATGAATCAGGACTCAAGATTAAGTCAAGAGTTCATGGGGAAAAGGTGAAGGTCTCTCCTAAGAGTCTGAGAAAGGTATTTCAACTACCTAGGACTAAGGAAGAAGAAGATGTTTCTGCTTCTAAGATTAGAGAAGCACTAAGATGGTGTGGACTAGACTCTAACTTGAAAATTGGATCTATGTTCAATAGAAAAGGAATGAACATGCAGGGCAAATTTTTATCTGAAATTGTTGGCAAGTTCATACTAAGCAAGTCTGGAGGGCATGACAGAATATCAGCTCATATGTTTAGTCTAATGACAATAATTATCTTCAAACTAGAAACTGATTGGTCTGCAGTTGTGTTTGAGAAGATAAAAGAGAGTATGAAAAAGCCCAATTTGGGTAGTATTCTAAGTCTTTACCTGACTAGTAGTATACCAGAGGTCATGAGTCAAGCAGCTGGAACTAAGATTAACCACATGAGGAGAATGGATTTGAGAATCTTCTCTAGGTGGGATAGAGTCTTGACCAAGGAAATGCCAACTCCTGAGAATGAAACACCCCTGAAGAAGAAGAAGAAGACAGCCCCTGTGGCTCAAGAATCATCAAGCAGCTCTGAAGAGCATGTAGTGTTTACTCCTGATGAGGAAGATACTGAAAATGCTGGATAATCTCCAGCAAGACAAGAAGATGCAGAGAGGCAGGGGAGCTACCATAAGCAAGCCCAATTCACCAGGATTCAGTACAGGGGGAGCCTCTACTTGTAGAAGAGCCAACTCCACTAGAAAGTGAACAAGCTACCCACATAATACTTGAGGTAATAACTGCAATTAATGAATTAGATTTCCCTATTGAGGATGATATTTTGTCTGATTCATTACCTAATGTTAATCAGCAAACACAGACACATAACCAACCCCAAGATGTTGTCATGGATGACACTTCTGTTGCTGATCAAGTTGTTGATGAGATAAGAGTTTCTTCACCCCATCCTCAACAGGAATTTACTTTGGAAGAACTGTTCCCTGACCTTCTTCAAACTGACATTGAAGTGGAAAAAGCTGCTGCTGAGGGGGAGAAGGTAATTATTGAGGGGGAGCAAGTGGAGAATATAGAGGAAACTGTATGCAAAGAGACTGAGAAGCAAAAGGAAGATGAGCAACCACCAAGGACTGAGAAGGAGTTACCTTCAAGCCCTAAGGACAGGGTTGATATTGCAAGCACATCTGCTTCTGAAGATGAAGAGGCTGTAAGAGCCAAGAAGAGAAAATTTCAAGTTTTCAAAAGGAGGAGCCAGACATATAAGAAAGCTTTACAAACAATAGCACCACAGCTTGCACCACAGCCAGCCCCATCAACAGATTACAGTTCATTGATGGTGGCTTTACAAATTAAGCTTGTTGAGCAAAGGCAAGCTCTGGAAAAGTATGTAGATGAAGGGAATAAATCTCTGCAATTTGATCTGGCCCAAGACATTAAGTCCATCAGATTTGAAATGAATCTGAATAACAAAAAAATGACTGACTGCTTCCATAAGGGAGGAAATGCAGTAGTCTATCTAGCAACTCATCAGGAAAAGATCAAAACTCAACTTGAAGAACTTGAAGTGAAGCAAGGCTATGTTCTGGAGAATCAGATAAGGATGAATGATAATTTGACAGCTTCCCACAATGCCATTGTAACTGAACTAAAGAATATAGCAACTGCCCATAATGCAGCCCTGACCACTGCCAAAGAAGAATTTGACAAAGCATTGCAAGAGAGCCTAACTGCTGTTACTACTGCACTTCAGGATTCCCAGAAGTTAATAACTGAAAAACTCCAAAGGTTGAAACCTTTCTACAAAGATGAAGTAAATTACCTAAATGCACAAATCAGATTTCAGAAAGATGATCTAAGAGATCACATTGAAAGAGAAGTCATAAAGGGGGAGAGGGTGTTAGTCAAAGCAGGCTCTGATCATGCAAAGTGGATTTCCAATTCCATCAGAGCCACCCTTGGATATCCTCCATTATGTGATGATGACAATGTTGCAGAGTCTGGAATTAATCATGCATATCTTGGAGGGGAGCAAGCTGAAGTGGCTCAAGTAATATACCCTCCACCAGACTTTGATATGATACATCAAGACATAAAATCAATGTATAGCCCTCCTGAGGGAATTCAGAATGTCATCATTGAGAAAGTAGTTCAGCTAGTGCCAGAAGCAATACTGAAAGAACAAGAAGCTTTGCAGAAAGAACAAGAAGCTCAATTGTATAAGAAGAAATTCAGAGAGCAAGCTGAACTTAGGCCTGACTTTGAACAATGGAGCCCCACTTCCAGGAATATTATCTTGACTGCATGGAAGGCTGCCAAGGACAATATTCAGGATAGAAACAAGTGGTATTCTGAACTGTACTGGAGGAAGCATGAGTCCAGGCAAGAGTCAATTGTGCAATATAGAAGAAAGGCTAAGATGGGAAAGCTACCTCCTACTGCCCAGGAGCCTAGCAAGTACTTTTCAAAGCCTTATCATTACTTTGAAATGCAGAAGATCAAAGCTGAAGAATTGAAAAAGAAGGATCTTAAAGGAAAGAAGCCTGCTGCTGCTGAATATGCTGAAGCCCCAGTCCAAGCAAAGATACAATCAGGAAAGGACATTGTGATCAAGGAGCCTGAGCAGCAATAGGATAGAATTTTTCTTAAGTTTACTATGTGTAATCACTTGTATTAAAACTTTCTGTAAACTTTTGGATAATGAAAATATTAAAGTTGTTAGAACAATATGATATATGTTCAACTATTACATTAATTATTCTGAGATAATGGTATATACATGTGTTGTTCATGCATGTTTAAGTACTTACCCTGTTATATAATCCTGTTTTATATCATACTGTGATTTTGTTATGTATGGTGTATATTATTGACTAAGGGTTATGACTTCTCCAAATAGGGGGAGATTGTTGGGTACATTGGAATAAATGTACCTGATTTGAAGAAGTCTCACCATACTCAATGATATACATCAAAATGTATTTGATGTGTTTTGAGTTTTGTTGTGCATGTTAAGTATTTGCAGGGAAAGCTGAAAAGTTTCTAAGTCCATGTGTCGACACCCAATAGAAAAGTGTCGACACTTAAGAACACTTGTGTTGACACCCAGAGAAGCAGTGTCGACACTTGGAGTAATTGTGTCGACACCAAGGATGCAGAGTCGACACCAGAAGGAAAGTGTCGACACATACAGGCTGTGTCGACACTCAATGAAGAAATGTCCAGAGAAGCAGTGTCGACACTTAGAAGCAGTGTCGACACACAGAGGAACTTTGTCGACATCAGAAAGTGTCGACACTCAGCAAAAGTTCAATAAATTCTAAGTACAAGTGTCGACACAAAGGAGATGTGTCGACACTCAGCCAAAGTCTCAACATATGAAGAATGTGTCGACACAAAGGATCAGTGTCGACACACAGCAAAAGTCTCAACACATGAAGAAAGTGTCGAGACTAGGAGGATGTGTCGACACTCAGCAAATTTCAATGAAGTCTAAGTACAAGTGTCGACACTAAGAAAATGTGTCGACACTCAGCAAGTATCAACACAGAAGGCAAGTGTCGACACTAAGAAAATGTGTCGACACTCAGCGAGTATCAACACAAGAAGATGTGTCGACACAAAGGAGTTGTGTCGACACTTACAAGAATTCAACTAAGTACTAAAGAACAAGGAGTTGTGTCGACACACAATATCAATGTCGACACATGTTGAAGAAGCAGTGTCGAGAAGCAAATTTTACAATACAAGGAGTTGTGTCGACACCATGAAGGCTAGTGTCGACACTTAGTCAACTTGTGTAGACACTTGGTCTATAAGTGTCGACACTTAAAGACAGACTGTCTCGACACTTTCAGACATTTATAAAAAATTCAAGAAGTGACTGGATGACTTGACAGCTGCCATTCCAGCCAGTCTACTGCAACTGTCAGAGCTGTCAGAAAGTCGTTAGAAACCGGATCAGCCGGTCACCATGAAGAAAGCCTATATAAAGGCTTATTCTGTCAGCAATCAGTAGTGATCAATGAATCATTGAAGTACAACACAACTAGAAGAAGACCTTCAAGTGAAGATCTAAGAAGTTGGAGAGAGAGAGCTCCTTCCAAGAAGACAGCTGTGGAACCAGGCTGTGAAGAAAGTTTCAGATTGAATTCTGATTCTTAAGTTAGCAGTGATTGAAGATCAGCTGCATAGAGACTCAACCATATTGTGTTCTAAATTCAAGAAGCTTTGAAGGAAGGCAAGGAAGGTTGATCTCAGCAAAGTTCTTCCAAGAAATCATCAAGAAACCTGTCAACTCTTCTCTCTTATCCAGAGTTGTAGGTATATACATTGTAATTTTACTTTCTCGTAGGATCCTTAGGGATCTGGGTTGTAAGCCTGAAATTATAAAGGCTGAGTGATAGGGCCTGTGTGCCTGAGTGTAGGAGATCTATTTCTCTGAGTGTATGCCTGTTGTAGGCTGAGTGTAGGCCTTGTGGCTGAGTGTAGGTCTTTGGATAAGACTGAGTGGTAGGGCTATTGTGCCTGAATTGTAGGAGTGGGATCACTCTGAGCTGTAGGAACCTATTTGGGGTTCTGAGTGTAAGATCTGAGGATCTGAGGAATAGTGGAGGAGTTTGGCCGAATCTAGTACACTACTAGATAGGCGAAGGGGGAAAGTGGATGTACCCAAACCTTGGGGAACCACTATAAAACTGTGTGTACTCTATGTGTGTATGATTCTGTGGTTGCTGATTTATGTTCTGTGAAATCTGTGATTAAATCTGCCTAAAAGTTTAAAAAGATTAAGGTCACCTATTCACCCCCCCCCCCCTCTAGGTGATTAGGTACAATTTATTTCAAGAGTTGTAGAGGTAGCTAGGAAAAATTCTGATCTGCCTAAGAAAACCAAGTTCCAGCAGAAATCGTCGAACGGAGCTCGACGATCGCCGAACGCAGATCGACGATCTCAGGCAAAATCGTCGAACGCAGGTCGACGATCTCTAATTCCTGAACTCTACCACAGTCGACCATCGAATGGAGCTCGACGATCTGACCCAAGATCGTCGAACGCAGCTCCACGATCGTCGAACAGAGATCAGAGCTCTGGAAATTCTTTCAAGGGCAAATCAAAATCCAATCCTAGGGGTCCTTCATCCCAAAGCTTTAACCTTATACTGAATGGATAATACCTCCAAGGAGATATCATCCTGAAGGTTATAAGAGTCAACCTGGGATGTCTTTTATTTCTGAATTTAAAGGTTATTAACCTAGGCCCAAGGTAAATTAGGTCAAAAACAAGTGAATTATTTTATGTGTTGGTGAAGACCTATCCAACATCAAACCAACAATGGTATTTGGATAGTGGGTGCTCTAAGCACATGACAGGAAACAAGGACAACCTCACATCTTTTAAAGCCAAGCTTGGACCCAAAGTCATATTTGATGATTCAAACTTTGGACAAACAAAAGGATATGGTGCAGTCCAGATTGGGACAGTGACATTCAAGAAGGTAGCCTATGTGGAAGGACTGAAGCACAATTTGATAAGTATCAGTCAGCTATGTGATGAAGGATACCAAGTGACTTTCAGTAAAGCTTTATGCAAGATCAAGTCAGAAGACAACACAACTGTGTTGACAGGTAAAAGGAAAGGTAACATCTATCTAGTAGATTTTCTTTCAACAGATGTAGACATTTGCCTGTTTAATTCTGTTTGTAGACCAAATGTTTTATGGCATAAGAGACTAGGACATTTAAACCTTAGAACCATTGCTAGGCTATCCAAGGACAACCTTGTTAGAGGACTACCTTCTGGCCCCTACAAGAAGGAAGGACTCTGCAGGGCTTGTCAATTAGGCAAGCAAACTAAAAATAGCTTCAAATACCTTAGTAAGAGTGATTCACCTAGGATTTTGTATCTGTTACACATGGATTTTTTTGGACTCATTACAGTACAAAGCTTAGGAGGGAAATCTTACACTTTAGTAGTTGTAGATGACTTCTCTAGATTCACATGGGTGTTCTTTCTGAGGAAGAAGTCTGATAACTTTAAGTGTTTGACAGAGTTTCTCAAATGTATACAGATTGAGTTCAATACTCACATTGCCCTGATCAGAAGTGATCATGGGACAGAGTTTGATTCTATTCTTATGCAAGAGTTCTGTCAGAGTGAAGGGATCAGGCACACTTTCTCAGCTCCTAGAACTCCTCAACAAAATAGGGTAGCTGAAAGGAAAAATAGAACCCTTATTGAATCTGCCACTACATTGTTGTCAGATGCTCACCTTCCTCTATCTTTTTGGGCAGAGGCAGTGAACACCTCCAACTATGTACTGAACAAAAGTTTAATACATAAACTAAAGGGCAAGACTCCCTATGAATTACTCAAAGGGAAGAAACCTAAAGTTGATTATTTTAGAATTTTTGGCTGTATTTGTTATATTCATAATAATGACAAGAGATATTTAGCAAAATTTCAAGCTAAAGCTGATGAAGGAGTGTTTCTGGGATACTCCATGATCAGTAAGGCTTATAGGGTTTATAATAAATCATCTCTTAAAATTGAAGAATCTGTTCACATATCATTTGATGAATCTAACATCTCTTTCAAGGACAAGAACACTTCTACCATAGAACCTTTGCAGGTACATTCTCTTGCTGAAGATTTGAACAGGTTACTCAAAAAGAGGAAAGCAGTGAAGATGAAGAAAGCATTCAACATATTGAAGAAAAACAACTTGAAGAGCCAGTTGTTGTACCACAAGAGGAAACAACAACACAGGTTGGTGAACAATCAACACCCCCTCTTGATTTAGTAACATCAAGAGACCATCCAATTTCCCAAGTAATTGGAGACATCTCAGCTGGTGTGCAAACCAGAAATCAGGTCAACCAAAACCTGTTGCACACTTGCTTCCTATCTCAAATTGAACCTCAGTCCATTCAAGATACAGAGCAAGATCCACACTGGATCATTGCAATGCAAGAAGAGTTCCATCAATTTGAAAGGAACAAAGTTTGGGAACTAGTGTCAAAGCCTAAGGATCACTCCATTGTTGGAACAAAATGGGTGTTCAGAAACAAATTGGATGATCAAGGAGTAATTGTAAGGAACAAGGCAAGGCTAGTTGCTCAAGGATATTCTCAAGAAGAAGGCGTAGACTATGACCAGACTTTTGCACCCGTTGCAAGATTGGAAGCCATCAGAATCTTCTTAGCTTATGCAGCACACAAAGGATTCAAGGTATATCAGATGGATGTAAAAAGTGCATTTCTAAATGGAGACATCAAAGAAGAAGTCTATGTCAGACAACCTCTAGGTTTTATCTCTCCAACCCATCCTGATTATGTTTTTAAGCTGAACAAAGCATTATATGGTCTCAAGCAAGCTCCTAGAGCATGGTATGAGACCCTAGCATGCTTCTTTCTGGAAAATGAATTTATAAGGGGTAGAGTAGACCAAACTCTTTTCATTAGAACCCATAAGTCTCATACCCTACTGGTACAGATTTATGTATATGATATTATTTTTGGCTCTACTGATTCAAATTTGTGCAGAAGGTTTTCTAACCTAATGCATTCTAAATTTGAAATGAGTAGCATGGGTGAGCTATCCTTCTTTCTAGGATTGCAAGTCAAACAACATGCTGAAGGCATCTTTATTTCTCAAACCAAGTATGCAAATGAAGTGGTCAAGAAATTTGGTATGTCTGAAGCATCTTGTATGAAAACACATATGCCTGCTAATGCTGTATTGGATGCTGATGAACATGGGAAACCTGTTGATCAAACAACATACAGAGCAATGATTGGCTCTTTACTGTACCTCACAGCTAGTAGACCAAACATAATGTTTGCTACATGGATATGTGCTAGATTCCAAGTGAGCCCTAGAGAGTCACACCTAACATTAATAAAAAGGATTCTCAGGTATGTTAAAAGTTGTCCAA
The DNA here is from genome assembly GCA_039583875.1 of Platanthera guangdongensis. NCBI lineage: Eukaryota > Viridiplantae > Streptophyta > Magnoliopsida > Asparagales > Orchidaceae > Platanthera > Platanthera guangdongensis. The sequence continues at coordinate 42,721,771 of CM077147.1, forward strand.
ATCTAGGTCTCTGGTATCCAAAAGATTCAGCATTTGACTTAACTGGATTTTCTGATGCTGATTATGCTGGATGCAGAATTGACAGGAAAAGCACCAGTGGAACTTGTCAGTTCCTTGGTGACAGACTTGTCTCTTGGTTTTGCAAGAAACAAACTTCTGTGTCAACTTCAACTGCTGAAGCTGAATATATGGCTGCAGGCAGTTGTTGTTCACAAATATTGTGGATTCAAAACTAACTCCTAGACTATGGCTACAACTTAGAGAAGTCAAAAATATTTTGTGACAGCACCAGTGCTATTTCTATAGCTCAAAATTCAGTCCTCCATAGTAGGACAAAACACATAGAAATTAGGCATCATTTTTTAAGGGATAATGTTGAGAAGAATAAAATTGAACTTCAATATATCCCAACTGATTTACAAAGGGGAGATATTTTCACCAAACCCTTGGATGAAAAGAAACACACCTTCTTCCTAAATCAGTTAAGAATGTTAGATGGAGGAAGTCTAAAATAATATCCAAGATTTTAAAACTTTAAAAATTGACCCAGACTAGGCAAATATCTTGATTTTTCTAAGTGTCTAGAGTGTATTTTTGATCTCTGAACTGCACTCGACGATTTTCCCCCAGATCGTCGAACGGAGATCGACGATTTCCCAAATCGTCGACCTGAGTTCAGCGCTTCTCAGATAGTGCTCAATTATCTTTCAGGTCAACGATCGTCGAATGGCGCTCGACGATTTTGTTCTCTGAACGATCGTCGAACAAAGCTCGACGCTCTCCAATATCGTCGAACGGAGATCGACGATATTGAAGACTCTTCAGATTCCTTTAGAAGCCCCGATCGTCGAACTGAGTTCAACGATCTTTCCTTTTCTGCGTCGAACCCTAATATAAAATTCATTTTTCGGCCATCGTTCTCCTTTTGCGCTTTCAATCTCTCTGTAAAAATTCTCTTTCCCTCCAAACATCTCTACACTTGATCGTTTTGTTTGTTGATTTTTGCAGGTAACCATGGCCGTCTCTGTTGCTGTTCTAGCCGCAATGAAATTCGATGCTGGATTTGATATAGACATGGAGTCCTTCAGCACCACTGATCAGGTTTTTCAGGACATTCTGGAACTGTTCAAGGAGCAGAAGCTTGTTACCATTATGACCACCAGAATCAAACTGGCTGCTGATGAGATTAAGGAGTGGGTGTACACTACCCACAACCAGGACCAAAACACAGTGGTCGGTTCAATTTCTGGAACCCAGGTACCTTTGACTCCTGCTATTCTGATAGAGGTTTTTGAATTAAGTTCTGGAAGAGATTCTGCTAAATTGTCTGGAGAAGAATTTTCTGATTTACTTGCAAGAATGGGTCACTCTGATGCTAACCCTAGCAAGCTACTGAAAAAGAACCTAGCTGTTGAATACAGGTTTTTGGCTGATGTAGTGGGAAAGGTTCTGCTGGCCAAGCATTCAGCACATGATACTATCTCTAGGTATCAGCTGTGCTTGATGGGAGCCATTGTGGATAAGAAACAGTTGAACTGGGGAGAGGTCTTCTTTGACCTGATCAAGAAGAAAATAAACAAGAACTTTATGAATTATGGGAGGACCCTAGGGCTGTTTCTCCAACACAGATGTCATGCACTGCTAGTCTCCTCTGGGATGCATATCAATGCTTCAAAGAGGCTGTCATGTGCCCTCTTTGGCAAATGAGACAGGCAGATAGTGAAGCCCAGCAGGCCTTCTGCAAGCACAACTTCAGGCACAAGGACTGTAACAGTCTTTTCCCCTCAAGTCTCTGCCCCTGCAGATGACTTGCCTGTTGCTTCTCCTCCACCTCCTCTTATGTCATCTCCTCCAGTTCCATCCACCATTCAAATCTCATCCACCATCATCATTTCTAGCCCATCTTCAACATCAATTCCCTCTCCAATCCCTACTCTTCCAATAACAGAAGAAATCTTTCATCCATTACACCACTACCCTCAATCAGACATTGATACATCATCCAACATTCCATCATTCAATATTCTTGATGATTCCTTCATGGATGATTCACCTTCCTCTCCTCCTGATCTACCCTCCTCATCCACTTCATATCAACAACTTCTACAAGATATCATTGATCAACCCTCTTTCACACCCTCTATCTCCATACCACTGTCTTTCATTTCCATAATTCCCACACCTCAACCTTCACTTCTACCATCCACCAGCTCTCCACCACCATCACTAGTTGCTCCTCCATCCCTCTCTACCTCTGCTCAAGTCCCTGCTGAGCAAGTAGACATTCCTGCCCTAGCTGACAAGTTATATGAACTGCTAGCCCCCAGACTATCACTTCTATTGGAGACCTCCTTGGCTCCACTTCTTCAGTCAGTTGCAGCCCTTTCTGCCAGGCTATCTTCCATCTTTCCTCCTCAGGCAATCCCTTCCTTTGGGTGCCTTGATCCAGCTATCTCTGAATCTAGGCAGGGGGAGATGCCTTATGAAGTTAGATTGACTGCTGCTGCTGCTGCTACCATTTCTTCAGTCCCTGCTGCTGCTGTTGTTACCCCAACTCAAGCTCCAGTTCCACCTCAGGTTTCAGTCTTCTCAGTGGACCTCAGGTCCTTATTATCAGTTTTTGATTCAACTTATTTCAGCTATCTTCCAGTGAGTAATGCAGTTCAGCCATCAGAGGATCTTTCCAAGGCCATTGTGCTCTTCTCAAGTTGTGGCACCAGTGTTATAACTTCATTTGTAAATTCAGTTTATGCTGCTGCTACTCCTGCTGCAAATATTATTGATGTTTCTGTTGCTGCTGTTTTCAGTGATGATGCTGCTGATGTTCCAGTTTCTGAGGATATGCAGACAGAGGCATATGATTTTGAGCCTACTGTTATTCCTGATATTATTCCTGCTGTTATTACTGATGTTGAGGTTCCTGTATCTGAAAGTATTTTCTCTGAATTTGTTGTTACTACTACTGCTGCTACAACTTCTGCTAGTCTTATTTCTGTTGTGTCTGCTGCTGCTACAACTGCTGTCTCATCTGCTCCAACCCAACTTCAGAAAGAGTATCTGAAAAAGATTGATGCCTTATATGATGAGCAAAGCTCTGAAAGTGATGAATTTAGAACTGATTCTGATGATTCTTCTGCCACTATAGCCAGGAAAATGAAGGCAAGGAGCAAAGCTATGAAAAGGGTGCCTCCAGCCAAAGTCAAAGACACCAATGACATACCTTATTACATTCTTCATGACTGACCCATTACTGAACATTGGATGCAGTATTCCAAGAACCAATTGAAAACTATGAAGAAGAAGAGGAAGTATGAGAAAGGATCCTCTCAGTTTCATCATCCTCATCCTCCTCCATCACCTCCTCCTGATGCAGGTGCAGGTGGAAGCTCAGCTGCTCATCCTTATGCTAAAAGCCAAACCCCCTATCAGCCTCATGCAAGATCTCAATATAGGGGAAGCCAGTCCAGAGGTTCTCAATCTAGAAGAGGAAATTATAGAGGAAGCCAAAGGGAATTCCAAGTCTACTCAAAAGGCTATTCAAGGCAACATCCATACTCTAGGGAAGGACAAGCTTCATCAGATGCAACTTCAGGTCCTTTTCCGTACAAGCTGAAAGAAGTAGTCTCATCCAGAGCTCCTCAAGACAATCCTTCCAACAGATATGAGCCTCCAGTGCCCTTTGAAGATCCAGAGAATAACCCTACTGCATGGACTACCAGAATGAAAGAGTTAGCTGCCTTGGATCTGATCAAGAAAGCCAGAGAGCAAGGCAAGGACTCCTCCAGTATTTATACTATGTCTGAACAAAGAAAGAAGGAACTTGAAAGATATGCCTCAAGCAAATTCTTTGATTCTGAAAGATATATGGAGCTGCATCCTGAAGCTGTGGTACCAAGGCCTAAACAACAAACTTCCTTAGGTGCAGCTGATGACAGAAGGTCAAAGAAAGAAGCTCTTAATCCTAATAGAGAAATTAAGCTTATAAAGAGCAAGGAGAAGGAATAATTCTGTAAGGTGAAAATCATTCTGATTTCTGATTTCTGTCTGAGATAATATATCTGTGATTCTGCTATGTTGTTGTGTGTTATTGCTTTGTATGATGTTTTTAATTTTTTCCAAATTCTGTAAATAGTAATCCTAACCCAAATAGGGAGAGATTGTTGGAACACCCTATTACTAATTTGGGTCATGATCACTATATCTTTAGGAAACCTGTTTTTGACCTCATTGTATAGATCTAAAGGTCAATTAGAATTGAGTCTAAGGGTTAGTAGTTAGGTTTGGAAGCTGCCCTCAAGACCAAGGTTTTTCAGTTTGGAGACTAAGTCATTTCGTCGAGCTCAGTACGACGAATCGTCGAACTCCAATCGACGATCGTATAGCTCAACTTCGACGGATCGTCGAACTCCATTCGACGATCGCTGAGCTCAACTTCAACAAATCGTCGAACTCCCTTCGACGATCTTCGAGCTCAGTTCGACGATCTTGACTCCAGTATTGATTCTCTATCTCTGAGCTCAGTTCGACGAGAGTTGAGCTCAGATCGACGATCTCTGTTGCTGTATAAGTCCAAATCATTGAGCTCAGTTCGACGTTTTTCTGAAGAGTTAAATGTTTTTCAAGATTCAAATTCAGGACAGTTAAGGAGTTATTGTCAGCAATTAATTCAGAAGATTTTGTAGCCGTTTTCATTTATTCTGGACCAAGTTTCAAGGGATTATCAAGGAATGTTTCTTTGGACTTTCCCCCAGAAGACAATTGCAATTAAGGAGTCAATTAATGACAGGCTAACGGCTATTCTTGACAGAGGATCATTTCTATTCAGAAACAAAGGGAATAAAAGACAAGCTTTTTTTTGAATACTGATAACAGACAAGAGATCAATCTGTAGAGAGTGAACAAGAAGAAGAAGAGAAAAATATTCTCTGCTATAACTTTTCACTGGAACAACATCTTTCTCAACAACAATCTCTCAAAATAGAAAAAGAAAGAAAGCTGTAGACATTCTCTGTCTAAAAGAATTCTCTAGAACACCTTCACCAAAAGGAGATCAACAAATCTGAAATCTTCAGATCCCTTTTGATTCAAGTGTTCAAGGCCATCATCATTCAAGACTCTAGACATCTTATATTTCAGCTGTTGCTGAAATCATCATTTGCTGGAGATCAATCTCTGAAGGCCTATCACCCTACAGCAAAGCTTCATTTCCTGATCAACTACAGATCTCAGTGAGAGCTTTGACAACATCAAATCCACATAGTCTTCTCAGCTGCTTTGAGAAAGAGAAGACTTCCATCACTCTCTCATCCCCATCTCTGTAAAGGGTTTTTCAAACTCCCTTCAAAATTTTGTGCTTGGTTTTTGAGCACCTTATCAAAAGCTCATTGGTGGCAAGACACCTAATCAAAAAATCTAGTTTGGTTTTTGAGCACCTTATCAAAAGCTCATTGGTGCCCAGGACACCTGATCAACTCATCCTGCAGTAGATTCCTACCTAGGGTGGTAGAAGAGTGGATGTACCCAAGTTTAGGGGAACCACTATAGCTCCTTGTGTCTTTTGGCTTGCTTATCTTTATTTTTGTTTCTGGCTGTGATCTGTGATTAGTTAGGATCTGTGATTAGCTAGGATCTATGATTAGTTTCTTTTGTAGATTGTAATTAAATAACTGCTGTGTTTAGATTTATCATTTGCTTCCCTGTTCACTCAGATTGCAACAATTGTTGTAAAAAGTTTTAAAGCATCATACTCTATTCACCCCCCCTGTAGAGTATATCAGATCTAGCTGCACTTTCAGAAGCTGTGGAGGCACTACTTGTATGGGGTGAAGTTCGATATCTATACAGACCATAAGAGCCTGAAATACTTGTTGGATCAGAAAGATCTAAACATGCGGCAGCGTAGATGGATGGAGTTCCTGGGGGATTACATATTCAAGATCCACTACGTGCCTAGTAAAGGCAATGTGGTTGTGGACGCGTTGAGTCGTAGGGCTCCTGCGTGGGCCAACTGGTTGTCGGTTCATGACGAGCGCCTAATTCAGGAGTTGGAGGCGTTGGAGATCTCTTGCGTAGACAAGCAGTCAAGTGCTGAAGCGCTATTGAACTGGACTGAAGTTCAGTGTGACCTGGCTGATCGGATTCGGCAGGCTTTGGATATGGATGTCAGCATGAAGCAACTCATGGTTGAGGCTCGGGATAGGTCAAATTCCCAATTTGTTGTTGAGGATGGATTGCTTTGGAAAGACGGTCGTCTGTGCGTCCCAAGCGTGGGCAATTTGTGGGTGGAGTTGTTGTATGAGGCGCATCATACCAAGTACTCAATTCAACCGGGGAGCACGAAGATGTACTGCGACGTGAAGAAATTGTTCTGGTGGCCAGGACTTAAGAAGGATGTGGCACTGTACGTGGTGAAGTGTCAGACATGCGCCTTGGTGAAGGCGAAATGCCAAAAGCTGGGAGGATTCTTGAAGTCCTTGCCTATTCCGTAGTGGAAGTTTGACGACATTACTATGGACTTTGTGCACGGGCTGCCAAGGCCCCAAAAAGGGAACAACGCCATTTGGGCGGTCGTAGATCGTCTAACGAAGGTGTCGCACTTCATTCCGCATAGGAAGGATGATTCCGTGGAGAAACTGGCAAAGTTATATGCGGATAACATAGTACGGCTTCACGGTGTACCCCGCAGCATCGTGAGTGACCGAGATGGGCGGTTCACATCTAATGATTGGAGGTTGGTGCAGCAGATGTTGGGAACAAAAATGAGTTTCAGCACAACCTTTCATCTGCAAACGGATGGGCAAACCGAGAGGGTCAATCGGACGATGGAAGACATGCTTCGCATGTGCGTCCTGGATTTTGGGAAGCAGTAGGAAGACCATCTATACTTGGTGGAGTTCGCGTATAACAATAACTACCAAGTGAGCATACAAATGGCGCCCTTCGAGGCCCTTTATTGTAGAAGATGTCGCACGTCGTTGTCTTGGCTAGAAACGGGTTAGTCGAAGTTGTATAAGCGGCAAGTGTGGAAGATGCTACGTCGTTGGTTCGAACGATTCGAGAGAGGTTGCTAATCGCTCAGGACCGCCACACTAAGTATTATAATGCCAAGCATAGGAACGTGGAGTTCGCTGTTGTCGATTGTGTGTACTTGAAGATTAAGCCGTTCAAGAGTGTCTCCCGGGTGCGGCGATTGAAGAAGCTAAGCCCAAGGTACCTTGGACCGTTTAAGGTTCTGGAGTGGATTGGTGAAGCAGCTTATCGATTGAGTCTATCTATGGAGCTTAGTGGTCTACATGATGTATTCCACATATTGGTGTTGCGGAAGGTGGTGCAAGAGCCTTCTCAAGTGATTGCAGTCGATCAAGTGCCGGTCGATAATGGGTTGACGACGAAGGTCAAGCCCAAACGTATTGAGGACTCGGGAGTCAAGCGGCTACGCAACAAAGAGATCAGGATGGTCAAGGTCCATTGGGACAATTGCGGTTGGGAAGAGCTCTCTTGGGAGCGAGAGCAGACCATGCTTAAGGAGTATCCAGAGTTGTTCCACTCAGGTACTGTTTTAGTTTTGTGCTTTATTTCCCTTATCGTAATTTTGGGGCGAAATTATTTTAAGAGGGAGAGAGTTGTAACGCCCCGAAACTCAAAATAGCGACAGGTAGCGTTTCGGGCCAAGTTTGGAACTTGGCAGGGGTCACACGGCCTGGGACACGGGCGGGTCCCAGGGCGTGTCATGCTCGGGTCAACGATCTGGCCGAGAGGTCGATGAATTTTGGAGTCGACGATCGTCGAGCAGTGAACACGGCCTGGGACACGGGCGTGTCACAGGCCGTGTCCTTCACGGGATGAAGTCGTGATGTGTCATTGGAGACACACGGTTTTGGAGAACGGGCCGTGTCGGGTAGACATGGGCGTGTCAAATCCGACACGGGCGTGTCGAGGACCCGTGTCCTTTGCGGGACATTCTTGTACCTGTGTCGATGGAAGGACACGCCCGGGAACACGGGCGTGTACTGGATGACACAGGCATGTCAGGTCAAACATGGGCATGTCGGGTGCCCGCGTTCTTTTTGGGACGCGTCAGTTTCGACGGCGAATGGGGAACACGGCCCTGGATATGAGCGTTTCACAGGTCGTGTTCGACCCAGATTTTGGATTTTAATGGCGGATCGTTGTCGTTCGTTTCCTTATTTTGGGATCTGACGGCTGGGGATTGTTTCTGCTGCGATATACCCGGGAATACGGTTCAAATCCTTCATTTTCTCATACTCAATCTCTTTCTAAAGATCTAGAGAGAGGGGAGAGCAAGGAAGAAGAAGGAGGCTAGATCCGGTCATCGGCGAAGCTTCGGAGCTCCAAATCGCGAGCCGACTTCGGATCTACGGAGGCAAGGATATTGCGGTGCTTTTCATCCGCATAGATTTCCATGGTGCCAAGGAAAAATGCTAGGGTAACGATTCTCATCCAATGACATGTGAAGTCCTCTTTTCCTTTGCATAGGAAGCTCGCTCTCGCGAGTTTGTGGTGAGTTGAGGCGTTCCTTCGGGTAGACATGAATAGTCCCTGTTGTGTACATGTAGAGTCCGTAATCGAGAATGAATATAGGCATGATGTGTGAAGCCTACACGGACAAGTTGGTCTGGATCGGTGATGTTGCATTGCATGAATGGCCGAAGAAGACTCCGCGCGAATGTTTATTTTTCGGGTTTTCTACGTAGTAGATTGCAACAGGGAGCCTTGAGGATTAACTCCAAGGTGCACCCGGAAAACTGGGCAGATGCGTGATTCTGCCATCATGGTGGCCTGGGAGCCAACCTGAACATAACTGGGTTATGTGAGGTGTGTAAACGATACGGGACTCGGGGAAGCTTGACCCGCACAGACGACTTAAGTTGACGTTGCGGTGTGAGCAACGGGTTAGGCGGAATCGTACCCGATCTATGTGGTTCGGTTAGAGAGACCTAAGGTACATGGTACTCGCCATTGGCATAGATGGATGGTCTTAGGCAGCGGCCAGAAAGACCAAATGCTCACGAGATATTGCTGTCCAGGGGACGGTGGTGTGTCAGCGGACTTGGACCGTGTTCATCGAGAATGTGCCCTGAGAGCACGGGATGTGAGGCCGTGTGTGCTCATGCCTGTGATGAAGTGTTTATTCATTAAACTGCTTGGTTATGCTAACAAAGTGCAGGGAAAGAGCATCGTCGCCCCGATTATGGGGGCGAGATCGTTATAATTTGCTCAGCATAGCTGACCGTTGCTTTTGTTTGCCACCGTTACGGTGGATCGTTGCTTGTAGGTGCTATAGAGCCGAGCGGTAAATAGCAGGCTAAAGCCCAAGTTGCTGAGCCGGACCTCGAAGGCCAAATTTTGAGTGATTTCTTGTTTTATTCATGTGTGACCGGCCTGCGTGCCGTGGTATGGAAGACACATTTTATTTGAGTAAACAATTGAAAGGCCATAAGGTCGTGTACTTGTGTATTGTACTTCATTCCTGTTGGCCTTTGTAGTGGACATTCATGCTATTGTCTGGGTTCTTTAATTTGCAACTTTTAATAATTGTTTCCTCTAGAATGACTCTGTGTAGGACGGTGATATTAGTTGGATGGTTTCTATTAAGTAACCACACGGTCTGTCTGTGGTATATGGCGTCGAGCCCTGACCGGACTTACTACTATATGCTATGTGACGGATAGGGGGTGTTACACACACAGTCAGTGAAAAGAGAGCGAATTGACACAAGATGTTTTTACATGGCAAAACCCCTCAACTGGGTAAAAAACCACGTTACCGGATATGTGCAAGTCAAAGTCCACTATCTGCTCGCGGTTACATGGCGTTTGGGGAATCGAGGCCGACATGCCGCTCTTCGTTACAACTTAGAGGTGAGAGAGAATTTCCTGACTCCCAACGGGCAACAGGCTACGCCGAAGGAGTACTAAACGCTAACTTGGTGGCTGGTGTGCTTGAACGCTGGCGATTGTTATCTTCTTCCTTCTCCCACGCACTTGGGGACTTGGCTCGTAGGCGGCTTGAAGACGGTTTGAGGGGGGAGTTCGACAGAGCTCTGGCTTGAGGAAGAAGAAGACTCAGGGGCAAAAAAATGACAAAATGAGGAGGCCTGAAGCTCCTTTTATAGCCTCTAGGAGGTAGTTATGGAGCCCCCCCCCACTAACTTAGTGGCTTAGTGGGTGGTTACTTGCAGATCAGACGACAACAGATGCCCAGTAACAATCGGACGGTGGCCGACTTGCATGCGGCGGCGCGGTTGATGACGGCGAGCGGCGGGCGGGCGGCTGGCGGCGGCGGGCGGCGGCCGACGGCGGCGGCCGGCGGTAGTTGCTAAATGGGAGGCCTCCGTGATCTCTCCTATTATGATGGAGATCATGGGGGGGGGGGGAGTGGGTTGACTAGTCAAACCCATGATCCCCACAATAGGAGGGATCATGGGGGGGATGGCTAAGTGCACACCCATTCTTATATAAATGAGGCTTTATCCCCATCAGTTACCAACAAACTGCAATCCACTGAAATTATCTTTAGAATCATTATTTCCTCCGTGAGTTCCTTGCATAAAATTTGAACTAAAATACATAAAATGTAAAATATATAAAAGTACACAACATTCAAATGCAAAATTCATGGAACTAAGCAAATGAAGAACACATTTTGAGCATACGCGTTGGAGAAGCATCGTCCTGGATGATTGAAATCTAGGGAAGCAGCACTCTGGAAGATTAAAATCTAGAAATGCAGCACAGTTAGAGGGCTTGCTGGTTGAGAGGAAATGAGAGGAAAAGCCTGATTTCAACAAACCGGTGAAATGAGAGGAAAGAGGGAGAAGCAGCGCAGTCAGAGACTTGCTGGTTGAAAACTGGGAGGCGGAATACCTCTACAGAGCCGCCACGGGAAGGAGGACGATTTGACATTAGGAGAGACAATGTTGCCAGAGGAGGAAGGGGTTGAAATCGGGAGAAGCGACACCATGGGAGAGTGGATCTTGGCCGTTGCAGCGCCTTCAGGTGAATGAGAAGCTAAAACGGGGAGGAACGGCACCATCGGAGAGGCGAAATCAGAGAGCTGAAACGGCGAGGAGCAGTGCCGTCAATGAAGGGGGTGGAGTCGAAATCAGTTTTTTGTTTTTTTAGCAGTCAACAAACCCAATGGCAATGCCCCGAATTTTATTAAGAAATGCCCTAAATATCCTCACTGGGGTGTAATCTGCCAATAAACTGAAATTTAGGCTGTATTCCATCAAATTTAAGTATTTGAGGTGGATTTTGCCGAATCTATCAAATCCGGATAACACGTAAAAAAGGTCATTGTTATATATAGATCATGTATGACTATATACAAACCATGGTTATATACAAACCATATTACTTCAAAACCGGCTATATGTAGAACAGGTTGTTATATGCAGACCAATGAAAAATTTAAAAAAAGAATCAAACTTAATTTTCTTATAAGCAGTCATTTAATATTATATTAGAAGAACATGTAGGATATCTTATATTACCAAACATTACAAAAAATAGGTAATTCAAGACATAAAACTGTTAAATCATTCAAAAAACCATGACGTTCGCCTTTTTTCGCAAAGTGAAGCGAACCTACAATCAATGAATAAATTTTAGATATCCGATTGAATCAAACTATTTGTTACATAAAAATTTAAACTTCAAAAAGCTAAAAAAATAAGGTCATTTATATCTTAGAAGACACCCAAATCTACTACCTCGCATGTTGTGGATATTTGTTGATTTGAAGCTTGTACTCGTGACATATATTTGTAATCCAATTGGAACACATATGGAAACATACGACATAGCCTAATAGATATAGGATGTGCAAAAAATAAGCTCTCTAACTGTTTCCCATCCGCCTTCACTCTTGTATAGCAGACATAACCAGCGTTTGTAACACATTGGAAGAGAAATTGAATGGGGGACCTACCTCCCAACTCTTGCTTATAAACCATTGCTCTGTGATTGTATATGGTTCTAATTGTTGTAGTATTCCCTGGATTGTTCTTCTTTATAGAAGAAAGTATTTTTCGTGGTTTAACCCCGATGACATACATATTCTCAACCATCTTCTCCTCATTTTTATCTAATCGGCCTGCATATGAATGTGCCTCCAAATGTCCTGATTTATGATTGTGCATTCGACACACCACTTCAACCCTCCATTCATCCACAAGTGTATCTTTTTGACCTCTTACTTGAAAAGGGCAACCACACTTTTTTGAACTGCTCTTACGCTTATTTTGCCGAACTTGTTTAGGGTTTTCACAAAATTGACCGGCTCTATCACAACCCAGCAAAACACGTGGACGTGGTTTTGCTGTAACTTTATCAGAACTTAATATCGTTACAACATAATATAGACTCCTTCCAACCTTACGTGCCCACTCAATCAAATCTTCCTTTGACGTAAACACCATGTTTGTTTGAAAAAACGAAGTCACATCTACATGAGAAATTTAACAACAAGGCGGGATAACTACTTGGAGCGCAAACAATACAATATACATGATTGAACATTTTCGAATAGAATACAATGCCATATTCCGGCATAGACGAAGGAATCACCACATTATCCAACTCCATTGCTCTAAGTGCTAATGATTGATCCTGCAACAATATGAAAAAAAAGTGTCGTTACTTGAAGAACCACACAACCTCAAACACACACACAACATAGAACCACACAATCTCAAACACAAACACACATACAACAGGAACCCTTTACCAGGTTTTCTCCCCTCACTCAGCCTTCCAATGAAGGCAACAGGTAAAGAAATCAGAATCTGCCGGCTAAATGAGTTCATACATTCAAATTTTAAAATAAATGAGATTTTAATTGTCAAACACACGAATTTATCTCCTCTTATGAGTAGAGAATAGAGGTCATCAAGGTACCAAACATGATTAACTAGGATGACATTAACCCCTTTACTAAATCAACTCCCACGGTCGCACTTCCCAACATAAGCAGAAACTGATTTCACTAAAAAAAATGAAAAAGAGAGGAACTTACAGTGAGGAGGAAGAAGTGTCCGATCAGAGAAGGATCGAAGAAGTAGGCCGGAGAAAGCCACTTACAGATATGAACGTGGTTTACAGACAAAGCAAAAACGAAGTCGAATCGCAGATCAAGGGCAATTAAGCTTACATATATGGAAGTTGGCGGTGATTGGCGTCGTCGATCCCGGCAAGGTGCGCGCGAGAGATGGTCGCCGACCTCCCCGACCTCGCCGACCTAGAGGAAGGAGCCGTAGTCGATCCCAGTGAGGTGCGCGCGGTGAGGAGGTAGAAACGGGGAGAGGGAAATATATATTTGGTTTGTATATAGAGAAAAAAAAAATGAAAAAAACTTAAATTTTGATTTATATATAGTCAAAATTGATAGAATGGCCAAAAGAAAAAAGAAAACTGCTCCTCAAAACCTAGCCTCCCTTTGCGGAAAGAAAAATCTCACGGCTGCCGCGACCTTCCGCTCCCTCCCGTGCGCGATCGTCTTCCTCGTCGTCGGCTGACCCAGTTTTCGCTGTAGGCGGCAGAACCAGCGATCCAGGCGTGCCAAGCATCCGCTTTCTTCCTCCTCTCCGGCAACCACAGGTACTTAAAACCTGGCTAGAAGCACAATTCGAAAAGAACTGGTAGTGACCGTTCTTCCCTGCGACTACGAGATCCCGCAACTACGTGCAGTGACCGTTCCCTAATCTCCTTCTGCGGATCTCCCACCTAGTCAGTGAGCATTTCTTCATTTTCCCCCGCCAGTCAGCCACCATCTCTGAGCCAGTGAACTTTTACCATTTAGCACACAATTTCAGTTTTGTTTGGTGATCAATTTTGATCCATTAGATTATAATGTTGACCATGCAGTTCGATTTGCAGTTTCCCTAATCAGTCCTTCGATTGTAATGCTGTTATTTCCTTTGATTTGGCAGTCATATGTTGTTTGGCCTTTGGGATTTGTTCGATGTTGATATTGTTTTGTGTCTGTTTGTCATACTATTTTCATTGTCATTTCCACCTTCATTTAGGATTAATAAATAATCAGTAGAAAGTTTTAACATGTTTTTAATTAGTTCTTTAGCCTCTCTTTGTACTAAAGAATAGTTATATGCCAAGTATGATGTAAGTTGTCCTCTCTATAAGTTTATTTAACTATTAAACACATTCTTTTCCTTTGCTGACTTTTTTATTCCAATATGTTTGAAGTATCAAGTATGTACAGGTAAACTCACAAAATTTTATAATCGTTATACTGGGTTAATTACTGTGACCTTATGAGTCAATAGCTTGTGTTGATTTCAGAGATTGTTTGGATTTTGGAAAAAAAAGAGTCGGCTTGGTTTCACTCCTTTTGGAATTGTGCTTCTATTGGTTTTGAGAGGTATATTTTAGTTTTCAATTTAATTTAATGTGGTTTAATTCGTTATTACCTAGTTAGTGTATTGTTTTCTCATGATTCTTAATTGTTTTTAATTATGTTTTAATTGTTGTTGTGCTTTGTTAATTGTGATTGAGACATTTTATTTAAAATCAGCACCAAAGAACTTAGAGGTGTGTAACTGTGTAAGAGGCCTCAAATTAGAGAACTTACCCACATATCCGAGTTTGAGGTAATCAATAACAAGTTATGAGTTTTCATTATGGTTCCATGCTGAATTTTATCCCAATATTATCCATCGGGGAGGTTCTTGAAATTATTGAAAATCTTGGGTCCGCAACATTAAACTCTTGTCGGTGTCTAGGTTTTACCAGTTCTTCTAGCCAAGCAAGCTGTGAGAGAAATTTAGAGAGAGGGAGAAAGGATCGTCCGAATCTGCCCAATAATCTGTTTGCAATGTTTGGGTGGTACATTACTGTCAATGCCTGTCTCTGAATTCCGTCCTGCAACCGAACCGAAATATTGAAATATTCAATTCCTGTGACTGAAAACCTTCCCTGCAAACAAACACGGGAATTGGTTTTGACCCAATTCCAAAACCTCTGCGCCGTAGGTTTTCGGCCAAAACCAATTCTTGCATCTCAAAACCTACGAAACGAATGCACCCTTACTGGAGTTGCGATTTATTTGATTTCCAGTTGATGTAGCAATTTCAGTTGATATAGTAAACGATTTCCAGTGGAACTGTGGAAGAGAGGCCTAGATAGTTTCTTTCCTGTGTAGTTTTGGTCATATTATAGATTGTTTTTTTGTTTGGTTTGCAATTCTACTATCGCTCTTGTTTTGTAATATTTTTCTACAAAGAAAAGTAAAAAAAACATCAATTTTAATGAGCCATGTTTGTTGTAGAAGTGCTCAGAATTTTTTGTTTTTTTTGCGTGGTTCTCTATTAGCAATAATTTTTGTTAATAAAGGTTTGCAAAAAAAAATGATGATTTTCAAAAAATGTTGGTTTGCAAAAAATGATGATTTTCTAATAACCAAGGTTTACTAGTAGCCAATTGTATGCCCATAACAACGGTCTTTGTGGTACTCTAACTATTACAATTGTTATTAATTACACTGTTTTAGATCCACAAAGTAAATTAAAGCAGAAATATTTAGTCTTGATTGCCCGTGTTCCTTTTTGTCATAACAAATGATTTCTCGAAAAATAACTGAATTTCTTTTTTTACCTGCACTTAAATTAAGCATCAATATTGTACATCTTTGCATTTGTTATCATCAAAATTAGCTCAATTTTTTATTTGGTTAGAAACTCTTCCCCTTTTTGATGATGATATATTTTTGTTGTTCTAAGATGCCTGTTTGACGTAAAGTAAGCTTTCCCCTTAACATAGCATATATGAGTGTCATAAATAATATGGTGCCAACTCATCTGAACAAATCAATTTAAAAATAGTATTATTACAAGTCATTTTAACATTGTGATGAAGCTACAAAATATATGAATTTTATGACGGGGCAAAGCTAACACAATCTATCATGTCTCTTAAATTAAGCATTAGTTACATATTTTATTGTTGACTCATCATACTTTCTATCCCCTTTTTGACATTTATTAAAAACATACACAGTTGAGATCACAGGATTGAGACATAAAGCATACTAGAAGATCAAATATACATCTCATATTCACATGTTAGGTTTACTAAAAAGAACTATAAAGGCCTCATAAAATGAAACTAAACTAATCGAAGTCAAACAACAACTCAAAAGAAACTCAACCAACGTAGTAGCGATTCAAATCATCCTCAAAATGTGGAACTGTTCAATCCCGTGCAGTGATTCCTTGTTCAAGTATCTTTCCTTACAATTCTACATAGTAGCAAATGACCTTGACTTGATTTTCATTGAGCTGCCTATTTTTGAGCTTCTGCGCAAACTCTCTAGAATTAAGATGCTGCATGGTCAAGTTGGGGTTGCTGTCGTCTCTTTTACTGCTGAAGAGGTGGTGCACTATCCTTATCTCGAGCTAGTGGAGCAACCTTGATCTCAGATTGTTAAAAGCAAGTACAGTGAAAAGTCAAGGGACACGATCGTCTGCCATATAACCGATGGGTAAATCATATTTCATGCGGAGATTGTGTTTTGTGACATAACCAAACCTAAGATCTAAGGGACAGGAAAAATGAAAGGTTTTACACAAAGTATCCGTCGCGTAATTGATAACAATCCATGTGCGACATCAAAAGCGGCATGGGCAAAAATTGTAGTCCCAAGGCATATTTGATTATATAATTATCACCTGAAGATAAATATGGAACTTTGACATACGAACTGCGAGGTTTATGTAAAAAATCATTGGTATCTTTCCAAATTATAGGTTGTTTATTTGGTATATTAATATAAATGTTTCTTTTTATTTGTCATTAATTTTTTTCTCTAAAGCCAGGTTTCAAATTTTGCAGGATTTCATTAAAAATGTCTCGCAAAGGATTAATGGAGCAAGACCTAAGCAAGCTTGATGTGACAAAATTGAATCCATTGTCTCCAGAAGTCATTTCACGGCAAGCTACTATAAATATTGGTATAATATATGTTATCTCTGTTTCAATGTGCATTTGAGAGTTTCTTAGTTCAAACATTTTGAATTCTTGATCACTATTTTATTTCTTTCATGATTTTTTTAAATATATACACATAGGCTTCTCAGTTTAAGAGCCCTGGTTTCTAGTTTGGAAGTTGTCAATCTTTATTAAGTAATAATTGCTTTGCTTTGTTATCGTAGGCTAAACAAATAGTGAAGTTATGATATAAAATCTTTAGCAATCTCTTAACAAGAACATAGTATAAGTTTTTAGATTCTCTTTTGGATTTATATAATAGCTGTAAAATACTTGATCTACAAATTAATCGTATTTGACTTTTGGTACTCAAAACATCAAAGGCTTCTGCTACACTATAATATCTCTATTTACATATAATCATGGCTTTGAAAAGGTGAAGTTATTGGCTTTCAGTGTCCCAATCATTTCTTTTCCTTTTTTTAGTTGAATCTGTTGTGTTATGGGAAAAAAATCATCAGTAGTTCTTTTTTATGAAGGAAATTTATACACTCTCAAGTACAGTATCTATTTCGAAGTTGAAAGTTGTGTAATCGAGAAGTAGAGAGAACAAACACAAGATTGCATTAACTGAGAACAAACATACAATTCGGGGCAAACTCCTGCCAAGCTTAAGGAGGCTGGATTATCCAAGAACCTTCTCTCCACACGAGAGCCCAAAAGAACTAATACATCCAAGATAATCCCAACACACGTACCCCTCCCCCTTGTATAAATGAGGGAGAACACACATAATAAGAAAGTACAACTATACTGACCCCTTTCGTTCAGCGTCAGAATCAGGGTGGGGGGGGGTGGACTATGGTGGGTCGCGACGTGCAGTTACGTGCCCGTCAGCGAGGTAACGACCTCCTGCGGTGCCTCGACGAGGGCCAGCTGGCGGTGTGCCAAAGCAGATTGCTCCTTTATGCGTGCAGCCATGAATAGGTGCTTGGGAATGAGTTCACACATAGCCTGGACATCGTGAATGAGGTCATGCATAGCTTGGATGTCGTGAATGAGGTCGTGTTTGAGGTCGAGTGCGGTGTTAGTTCTCGGCGACTGCATAATCAACGGACAAATAACGGCATGTCGGGTCATTGTTATGAAATTGAAAGTTGTGTTCGGGAAGTCGAGACAATGAATATGATTGCATTAACTGAGAACAAGCATATAATCCGGTGCAAGCTCTGGCCAATCTCAAGGAGGCTGGATCCTCTAAGAACCTTCTCTCCACATGAGAGCCCAAAAGAACTAATAAATCCAAGATAAGTAGATAACCCCGACATAAATACCCCTCCCCCTTATATAGATGAGGGAGGGCACACATAATAAGAAGTATAACTATTATTAATTAATAGAATTAAATAAATCAATATCAATTAATAGTAATTAATCAATATTAATTAATTAATAATCATAATTAATTACTATTGACTCTTTAACTAATAATATTATTAATTAATACTAATTAATTAATAATAATATATTCCACCATGAATGTATCAAGGTGGCTTCCATATGCGAGCGTCGGTGGTCCCAATTAGGGGGATTTGTTTGATCGAATGCGTGTGCTTTACGGTACCACATAGGAATAACCCTCCTATTTTATCGGTTTTGACATGTCCAAGACTATATTAAGTTTTTAATTGCAACTAGATTTCAAACAATGCAATTCATGCCATTCTTTTTATCTGTCCCCAAGTTATGTGCTTTAATTGTTCTTTATATATCAATGCTTCATTTGAGTTATAATATGCTGGTTCATTTTAGAGCTGTCATTGATTACTCATAGTTTCTTTTTTACACAGTTTGAAATGTGCAATTTCAAATTTTGTTAGCATATAATCATATGATTTTTCACCATTCAGGTACCATTGGTCATGTGGCCCATGGTAAGTCTACTGTGGTGAAAGCTATATCTGGTGTTCAGGTGCACAAATTTACTTTTAGCTTTTGTTGATGCAAGTTTTATTGTTCCACTTGTTTTCCAAAAATTGTTTAGCACACATTTGGGTCAGTTATTTCCATTTGGGTCGGTTATTTCCATTTTGATGAGAGAATGTTTCATTACTTAATTTTGCTGATGATGCACTTTGGATGGCTCGGTATTTTAAGGCCACACTACTTCTTGATTATTTTTCAAAGTACCATTCTGATTCTACTTTTAGATTTTTGCCTCCCAATATGAAATACGTGGTTAGGTTAATGTTTGTTTGTAGTTCAACGAGATAGGAAGCAATTTCTTCTAGCTTCATATGGAATGTAAAAAAGCTTATAGGCATCCTTTTCGGTTTATTTAATATTATGGTGCTTTATTAAGTTCTGGTTTGCTAGGTCAAACTGTAAAATTGATTCGTTAGTGTTGAAGAATGTTGAAGAAAGTATAAAGAAAGCCCATCATTAGGGCCCATGTAAAGCCCACTTAGGAGTTAGAATTTAGTGCCACATCTTGGGATAGTGTCAAGGCTCTCCCATCTTCACCTATAAATATGTACCAATACACATGCCATGTAATTTTGGAATAATTGGAGAAATTAATAAAATCTCAATTTTATTTGTCAATTTCTTGTCTTTCTACATGATATCAGAGGGAGGTTTGGGACTTCAAACGCTACTTTAGGGTTTAGGGTTAAAAAGCTACTCAAATGGGGTCTCACTTTAATTAGTGTTCAACATGATATTGAGGTCTTGCGCCTCCAAATTCAACAATTTCATGGAATGATTGACTGTTCCCCGTGCACGGTGGTGTCTATCTCTGACAGCGGGATCTCTTGTCTTGCTCGTGATTCTTCCTGGATTCTGGACTCTGGAGCAACACATCACATTACCCCAACAAAACCTTCATGCTACTTGGATTCGGTTGACCCCAAGTTCATCACTATTGCAAATGGGGACTCTACTCCAGTTGCTGGATCCGATGACGTGCCCCTTACCTCCTCCCTCACTCATCACTCGATTTTTCATGTTCCGGGCTCTCCGTTCAATCTCTTATCGATTAGCCGTCTTACACGACATCTTGATTGTTACGTGACTTTCTCTTCTACTTCTTTGTGTTGTGCAGGGTCGTCGAACGCAGACTGTCATTTGTAAAGGGACACTGGTGAATGGACTTTACCTCTTGGACCACCACCCCACGATTCTCTCCACTATTAGTTCTGTCAACTGCCATCAACGTCTTGGGCATGCCCCTCTTCGCATCCTTCAGAAAGCTCTTCCAGATGTGTCCCTTAGTAAATTCACATGTGAGTCATGTATCTACAACAAACACTATCGTTCTACCTTTTCACCACATTGTACTTGGAGCGCTGCTCCTCTTGTCTTGGTTCATTCAGATATTTGGAGACCCTATAAAATTGCCAGTGTTTCTGGTTATCGTTACTACGTTACCTTCATTGACGATTACTCTCG
This sequence comes from Platanthera guangdongensis, assembly GCA_039583875.1. Classification (NCBI taxonomy): domain Eukaryota; kingdom Viridiplantae; phylum Streptophyta; class Magnoliopsida; order Asparagales; family Orchidaceae; genus Platanthera; species Platanthera guangdongensis. The sequence goes on from CM077147.1 coordinate 42,742,185, forward strand.
TGTCACGTGATTGTATTTTCTGCATGATCGATCTGAATTGCCTCGTGTCTTTCATGCCGTTATTCTTTTGATTCACAACCAATTCTCTACTACACTTAAAACTCTTCGCACCGATAATGCTCGTGAATACACAGGTCATGTGTTTACAGACTTTTGTACTGAGTTCGACATCATCCATCAAATCTCATGTGTCTATACTCCTCAACAAAATGGTGTTGCCGAGCGCAAGAATCGTCACCTTCCGGAGGTCGCTCGCACGCTTATGTTTCAAATGAATGTTCCCACCATATGCTGGAATTTCACAATTTCTACGGTCTGCCACCTCATTAACCGCATGCCCTCCTCTATTCTCAATTTTCGAGCTCATTTTTCCCTTCTTTTTCCCTCCACACCCTCATTTGTAGTCACTCCTCGTGTTTTCAGATGTGTATGCTATGTTCACAACCTTGACCCCTCTAATGTCAAGCTTGCCCCACGTGACACAAAATATATGTTCGCTGGGTACTCTTCCACTCAGAAATGTTATGTTTGCTATTCTCCCACTGATCAGAAGATTGTTACATCGGCAGACGTCACCATTCTTGAGAACCAGCCCTATCATTCTCAACCCCTTGACTCTCCACTACCGTTACCGTCTCCTCCTCTGCAGCCAGTTGTTCCTGTTCCTTCGCGACTACCACCTCTCCTCCCCACGCCCCTCCCTTCCCAACCGCCCAAGCCGCCTCTGATTCATGTCTACACTCGTCATTCTTCTTCTGCTGCCCCGAGCCCGCTACCTTCTACTAATGTCAGTTTGTGCTCCAATGATCCAGATATGCTTTCTACAACTCACCCAATGATGAATTATGTCTCCTTACATCGTCTTTCTTCGAAACTCAGGCGTTCTGCTCTTTCTTTATCGTCTATGTCGACTTCTAACTCTGTGCACGAGGCTCTACAACATCCAGGGTGATGGGCGAAAATGGAGGAAATGTCTGCTATTTGGGCAAATAACACTTGGGATCTTGTCCCTTTCCCTTCCGGCCAGAGCTGTGTAGGTTGTAAGTGGGTATTCGTTGTCAAACATGGTCCGGATGACACAATCCAATGTCTAAAAGCCCGTCTTGTGGCTCGTGTCTTTACTCAACAACAAGGTTTGGATTATGATGACTGATGAAACCTCTCCGGTCGCCAAACTGAATACTGTTCGTATATTGATCTCTCTTGTTGTTCATCGTCACTGGCATTTGCATCAACTGGATATCAAAAATGTCTTCCTCAATGGTGATCTACCCGAGACTCTCATCATGGATCAACCGCCCGGGTTTGAGACCACATGGGAGTCTCTTGTCTGTCATCTCAAAAAATCCATTTATGGTCTCAAACAGTCTCCCCGCGCGTGGTTCGACAAGTTCAGTAAAGTTATCTGTGATGTTGGTTTCACCCGAAACTCTGCTGACTTCTCTCTCTTTACTCGTCACCAATCGACAGACACTGTCGTACTCCTGGTTTATGTTGAAGATATCTTAATTACTGGTGTTGATTTGAAAGACATCCATTTGATTAAGGAACACTTGGCCTCCGTATTCCAGACCAAAGACTTGGTGAATCTCCAATATTTTCTTGGCATCGAGGTAGCCCGTCGACCCGATGACCTTGTCCTATCTCAAAGAAAGTACTGCCTTGATCTTCTTTGTGATGCAGGCTACTCTGGTTGCAAACCAGCTGACACAACCATGGATGTCAACCACAAGCTTTGTGCTTGCTCCTCCGTCTCTGATGCTCTCCTACCAAATTCAGAATATTATCGTCGTCTTGTATGAAAATTGATCTATCTGACAGTAACAAGACCCGATATATCGTTTGTCGTTGGGGTTGTCAGTGGGTTCATGCATGCTCCTTGAACTTCTCATCTCCAGATACTTGAGCGCATTCTTTGATACCTGAAGTCTGCTCCGGGACAAGGGCTTGTATATAAGTCCTCCTCGTCTCTATCTCTCATTGCTTACTCTGATGCTGATTATGCTGGATCCATTGATGATCATAGTTTCACAAGTGGTTTTTGCACATATTTTTGTGGGCATCTTGTTACTTGGCGATGCAAAAAACAATCTGTTGTCGCACGTTCATCTGCAAAAGCAGAATATCGATCAATGACCTCTGTCGTCTCGGAACTCACATGAATAGAAAGTCTTCTGAAAGACCTAGGTGTCAAACTCTCTTCTCCTGCCACCTTGTTCTGCGATAGTCAAGGTGCCATTCATTTTGCCAAGAATCCTGTGTTCCATGAACGTACCAAACATATAGAGGTTGATTGTCACTTTATTCGAGAAAATGTACAACTCAGGAAGTTGGATTTAAAACATGTTACAGTTATAGAACAAGTCGCTGACATTCTTACAAAAGCTCTACCACGATCTTTATATTCTCAGTTCTTGTTTAAGATTGGCTCCTACGACTTGCATGCTTCAGCTTGCGAGGGAGTGTTGAAGAATGTTGAAGAAAGTATAAAGAAAACCCATCAGTAGAGCCCATGTAAAGCCCAATTTTGTCCCACATCTTGGGATAGTGTTACGACTCTCCCCTCTTCACCTCTAAATATGTACCAATACACATGCTATGTAATTTTGGAATAATTGGAGAAATTAATAAAATCTCAATTTTATTTCCCAATTTCTTGTCTCTCTACAGTCAGAAATGGATTTTGATGTAATCATTCATTTGTGTCGTTTTCATATGTATCTGGTTATGCATGCTATGTAGTGTAGGATTTAGCAGTGTATTGGGCGACTAATGGAATGGTTGTATGATTTAAACAAAAGGAACAAGGACGAGATATGAGATACGCGAATCGTGATTTTCGGAAAACCTAGATTATGAGATACATTTTGAAAATTTTAATTATTTAAAATATAAGCACAAATTAATATGAAGACATGTTTGATATTCACGTCATCATTTTTTTCGTCATTGTATCTCTCAATCAGTTTTGTAGATGTCAGCCAACATAAAGATTTTGGATAGAAAATGTCACAACATCGACATTTTAAGCAAAAATATTGGTTTTGAAAATATCCCCAGATATATTGGTCTTACTCGATATATCGGGCGATATCTCACGGCCAATATATCGTCGAGTGTATAAAAAATATAGTTTTTCATTTCTTTTAACTTAAGCGATCTAGCGGTAATATTTCATTTCGTGCATCTCTTTGAGCCTAGATTTGACGACCTTCTCATCTCACTCTCATTTGTTTTTTATAATGTCGTTTAGTGTTGCCAACAACTCTTTCTTATGTAATTTGTAAATATATATTGTGTATATATATTGTGTAGTTTATAAACATATATTATATGTGAAATTGTATATATTCACAAAAATGTGTAAATATATTAATAAATTATTTAAATATTAAAATATGATATTGTAAAATATCCTCAATATATCCCCTGAAATCCGACATTTCAAACTCAAACAAATATGAATTTGACATCCGACATATGCAACTCATATATTAAATGATGACAAGGTTTTGTATCACAAAAAACATATCATATCTTAAATACGAGCCATGAATATACGTATGGAATCAATGGAATCACACAAATTATCACAATACTTTCTCTTTCACATGTCTTTCTCTATATCATCATCATAAAACTTACAATTTTTGGGCATTTCCATACTTCATAGCGGATGTGTACATTCAGGAGTGCGAAATGATAAATACATAATCGAATATGCCCTACAAATTACAAGAAAGTATCTAAAAATTGAGAATTGATACGATGTAAAACAAAGAAAATCTTATATGCACAAAGTGAACTCGGAATTGGATTGAAAGCTTCGGGATACAAGGCTTATAACATATAATACTTAGGGAATGGTGTCTGGAGAGAGTGAGAGACGCCGCTGAGACGATGTCAGTAGAATCTGAACTTTTGTTGAGGCCAAAGGCTATCTGATGCCGAGAGAAGATGTGAACCCGCATAGGAGGATGAGTTTGTGCCCTTTCGGGGCCAATTGACGAATTACCATATATGGCGTGCCAGGATCGATGATCCGACTCTGCGGATGCGTTCAGATCCGCGTTGCGATTCGATTTCATATATTACTTTGTTATTTTTGCATTTATTTTGATGTATTTAGGTAGCCCCACCTCCGACCAATCATAGTCGTCGATGGTGGGATTCCCTATCTCCTCTTTATTATAAATAGAGTGCTTTAGGGGTTGTTTAGGGGCATTGCAGATTTTGGAGTGAAGAATCCTGAAATCCGGCGATCCCTCTACGGTGCCGACTCCGTGGAACCCTAGACGACGACTACTAGATGGTTATCTCCCTCCCAAAGGTATTATCTAACCCTAGGCCTCTTCTTACACCTTCCAAAAACTCCACCGCCCCCTCCACAACCCTCCAAACTCCAGCCGCCACCTTCCAAGTTGCTGTCCAGCCACTTCCGCCACCTTCCAGCCACTCCCCTTGCTGCCGACGCCCCTTTGCTGTTGTCACACCCTACCAGCTGCCCCCTTGCTGTTGCCGCCCCATCCAGCCCCACACAGCCATCCGCCACCCACTTTTTAGCCACCGCCCCCCATGCCGTGAAATCACTTCCAAACAGCCCTCCTCTACTAGATCTGTTTAGATCTGGGCATTCCAACCCAGATCCAACCACCACCAGCCCGGATCTGCTTCCATAACCACCGGATCCACTCTCCCGCAGCCCAGATCCGCTACCTTATTGCCGGATCTACCCTCTCGTCTCCCGGATCCATCTTCATATAGCCAGATCTACTCATTTCCGACCCGATTCCGCTTCCCACCGCCAAATTCAGCCACCTACATTGTCACCCCGCCACCAGTTCCACTTTGGGTCGCTGACAAAATGCTTCCGGCTCCGAAATCTCCATTGCCTTAGACAACCCACTACTTGGTGAGTCTTTTGTTGTATTGGACGATTATTTTTAGCACTTATTTATTGGATTGAAATGTTTAACCGAAGTATATTTTTTCTCTTTTAATATATTATAGATATGAGAGCACATTTTTTAAAATAAAAAACACATAAATTAATGAGATTGAAAATTTTGTAATAAAGAGGGGTAAAATCAGAAATTTGAATGTTTAACCAAAGTATGTTTTTCCCTTTTAATATATATATATATATATATATACCATATTATAAAGAAATATTGAGGTCTGCAAATAGCATGAGTTTGAAATTCACCGAAAATATTTTGGCCGTCCGATCTTGATGCATTATTCAGCAGTCATCCGATCAAACCAACCCTCTCTCCAAAATTTTTTGTAGGCTTCCTAAACCTACTCTAAGACAGTCATAAACCTATGTGAAATGATTTTAAAATTGGGTTAGCAAAACCAACTGTCGGAGCCGCAAACGCCCACCCGCCCGCCAGCAACCCGCAAGCTCTGTGTAGCCCGCCCGCTATACTAGAACTGACTCTGCATGGCCAGGTTGCACTTTCCAATTTTAAATAATAAAAGCTCATTATAGTATTTATATTCAAAAACCTAGTGACCATTCCACAGTGTGGGACTAAACGAAGCACAAATTAAAAAAAAAACAAGGGGCGCGACTTTTTTGGGATCAAGATGGTCTCAAAACGAAACGTGATCAACATGAAAGTTGTAGATCTCGGTGAGACGAACAACTTTCATGTTGATCACTTTTTGATTTGGAGCCGTCTTGCCTTCCGATTTAGGCTTTAAAATCGGGGGCGGCGAGGGTGCTACAGTACAACCTTTCGCCGCCCCCGATTTCGAGGCCCAAATCGGAAGCCAAGACGGCTCCAAATCAAAAAGTGATCAACATGAAAGTTGTTCGTCTCGCCGAGATCTACAACTTTCATGTTGATCAAATTTTGATTTGGTGCCGTCTTAGCTTCCGATTTGGGCCTCCAAATCGAGAGCGGCGAGAGTGCTACAGTACAACCTCTCGTCGCCCCCGATTTCGAGGCCCAAATCGGAAGCCAAGACGGCTTCAAATCAAAAAGTGATCAACATGAAAGTTGTTCGTCTCGCCGAGATCTACAACTTTCATGTTGATCACTTTTCGTTTTGAGACCGTCTTGACCCCCAAAAAGGCTGGGCCGGGCGGCCTACGGCAGGCTTCGAGCGGGTGGGCGGACGAAGCCCGCCGGGGGGCGGGCGAAGCTCGCCGTCGCCGGCCGGGTACTGTGGCGCGTGGCCATCGGGCCGGAGGCCCGTGCCCGTCGCTCGTATATATATATATATATCTTTCACTATTATAAGAGAAAAGTTGTCTTTGGTGAAACATTCAAAAATACCAATTATGCCCTCATTTTTATATTTTAATGAGTTGACATATATTATAATCTATTTCAAAGAAATTAAAATACAATGTCCATTCAAGTAATTATACTATCAAAAAAATTAGAAGTAATGATGAAAATCCATTTAAATTCAAAAAGTTTTTTAGTAGAGCTCCTACACCTACTATGGTAGGTTGTCATTAGACATGTCAGCGGTCTATTCAAGGAAGGTTGTCATTAGACATATCAGTGGTATTTTCGAGGTGATGACATTAAATCAATCAACTTTATTAAAGTCAAAATTAATATTTTTAGCTCAAAACGTATATTGTTTTACAAAATAAAAATTGTAATATTTATGTATATTTTTTTACGGTCATTTTGAGTACTCATATGTATATGCTTGTTGAGAACTAAGGTCCAACGAGATTGGGTGTGTGTGAGACCGCATATTTGAGCTTCCCCATCGCGTTCCTGGTCTGGGTGTTGACCCCGGTGGGCCCCCCGTGTGGCGGAATATCCCCGCCATCCCGTGGTTGGATTAGTCCCACATTGCCTGCAGCGGGTGCTCCTTGGTGTTTATGTACCCCCGTCCCCCCTTCCTACTACCTCGGGGTTTTGGGAAGATGTGTGGTGACGGGTGGTTTCCACATGGTATCAGAGCCATCCCGCTGCGGGGGTGTGTTGAGAACTAAGGTCCAGCGGGATTGGGTGTGTGTGGGACCACATATTTGGGCTTCCCCATCGCGTTCCTGGTCTGGGTGTTGACCCCGGTGGGCCCCCCGTGTGGCGGAATATCCCCGCCATTCCGTGGTTGGATTAGTCCCACATTGCCTGCAGCGGGTGGTCCTTGGTGTTTATGTACCCCCGTCCCCCCTTCCTACTACCTCGGGGTTTTGGGAAGATCTGTGGTGACGGGTGGTTTCCACAATGCTGCAGGCAAAACCCGCCTTGATGGGGCGGGCGAAACCCGTCGTTGCCGGACGGGTTTCGCCCTCATCCATTTCCTGGATGCGGACGAAGGCCGCCCGAGAGCATCGAGCCGGGGCGGGCGAGCCCGCCGTCACCGGCTGGGTACTGTCGCGCCTGGCCGTAGGGGCGGAGCCCCGTGTCGGGCACTTGTATATATATATATATGTATATGATTGAATCCAAGGTGGGGCGTGTAGTTTTGACAGATAATAAAAATGTAATCTTTTAAAATAATTGTGGTGCGAGAGCACTTTTCGGGCTATTTTAAACGGTTAAACGAGCTAGGCGTCGCACACGAACGTAAACGCTACCGCACGAATATACAACATTATGAAACTAATTCCACAAGCATAAAAATCTGATGGCGACACACACGACAATGGAAAAATAAACGGTATTCAGGAGATGAAATTAGCAGGGCAAGCTACAACAATTAACTATTCATTTAAAATTTGAACATAAAATTGAGGGTTGGTTGCAAGCAAGAGAATGGAGAGGTATGCTGCAGGGGAAGAAGCGGTGGTTGGACTGGAGGAGGAATGGAGATCTGGCGGTGGAGCTGGCAGTGGACAAGGAGCAGCAGTCGGATCTGAAGGTTGCTCTGGATCGGCCTGCTGGATCTGGTGACTTTGCCGGAGGAGAAGAGCGTTGGAGGCGGCGGTGCCGTGGGAAGCTCCGACGAGGCTGGAAACCGCTGGAAGAGTGCGGTTGTCGGAGGTTGCCGTCGGGGAAGGGAAAGCAACATGAGATCTCGACGGCCCCGAGAAGGACCACCAAAGGCGGCTCCGGAGCCGGGCGGGGAGGGGAAAAGGAAGGAAGGTCGGCGTCGCGCCTCTAGTAGAGCAGGCAGGCAGTGGTGTCAATGTCGAGCTTTGCAGGGAGCGGCGCCGGGAGGAATCGAACAAAACCAAATTAGGTTTCGTTCGATTTCTATTCCAGCCTCCTCTTTAAGTTTAGGGGGATTGCTTTTAAAGGGATGGGTTTTGGTTTAAAGTGGCTATTGGCAGCCCATGAAGAAAAAAAAGGGAAATTTGATAAATATAACTGGGGGAATTTCAAGGAACGAGACGGTTGTAGGAAAATGGGCATTTAATAAAATAGTTAATTAATAAAAACTTGCCCTAAACCAACCTATCTCCTAAACCACCGAACCTATGCATTTAGGATCTTGTTGTCCGGTCACACCAACGAGCCAATCAAAGATTGCGTGAACAACATGCGCGATACAAAATACACCCAAACTCAAATAATATGCGCGATACAACTCAACACTACACAATAATCCAAAAATGCGCAAAAACGTGTGCTACAATAATATAAGACAGATACAATAATAATAATAATAATAACGAAGCGACGCGAGTTGCATCAGTATATCTCACAAATGTAATTAAAAGTCCTCAAAAAAAGATCAAACATTATTGCATAAATCATTAATTGAAGTATAAATTCTTAGTTAATGCAATATAATATGAAGTTCTCAAATAAAAATATTCATAATCATTCAATTTTAAGAATAGTCATCTATCATTTTCTTCCTCTTTTTCCCCATTATTGAGTATTAACGCATCTTCAATTTCCGGTTCATCTATAGATAAGTTAGCGATAGTAAGCATGCCAACTCCATTAAAAGGATTTGCATGATCGTTTCTGATTTGAGCAAGAAGAAGCAAAAGTGTTTCTGATTTCAGCGAGAAGAAGAAAGAGAAAGCAAGCTTAGGACCGAGAGATAGATAACGATGACGAAGAAGAAAGCAAGTTTACGATCAGGAGATAGATAACAACGAAGAAGAGAACAAGCTTAAGATCGGGAGACGGATGACAGTGAAGAATGGGAAGAAGGCAAGCGTACGACCTGGAAGAAGAAGAAGATTGATCGTAGAAGAAGACACCAAGCTTACAAAAAAGGAAAAGAAGAATAAAACAAACTTACGATCGGGAGACGGATGACAACGAGATTGATTGTAGAATGATAATAATAAGAAGAAGAATAAGAAAAAAGCAAGCTTATGATTGGGAGACAGATGACAACGAGATTGATCGACAGTAAATGCAGTAGTTGACGAGATCGATTGACGAACACAACGGTCGACAAAATCGATCGACGAACGCAACAGTTGGCGAAAACGATCGACGAACGCAGCAGCCGGCGAGAACGATCGACGAACGCAACAGCCGCGAGAACGAACGACGAACGTAGCAGCCAACGAGAACGATCGACGAACACTGCAGCCGACGAGAACGATCGACGAACAGAGCAGGACTACTAGCGGGAAACGGCGAGAAGAACGATCGATCGGAACAACAAGGCAAAATGAGCCGCACAATGAATTAAACCTAATAAGCGTATCTGCCCGTTCAGTGCACATTCCCGTACTGGAAACGCACCGAGATTGATTGTAGAAGAAAGCAAACTTACGATCGGGAGACAAATGACAACAAGATTGATTGTAGAATAATAATAATAAGAAGAAGAATAAGAAGATAGCAAGCTTACGATTGGGAGACAGATGACAATGAGATTGATCGACAGTAAATGCAGTAGTCGGCGAGATCGATCGACGAACGCAGCAGTCGGCAAGATCGATCGACGAACGCCGCAGTTGGCGAAAACGATCGACGAACGCAACAGCCGGTGAGGAATATCGACGAACGCAACAGCCGCGAGAACAAACGACGAACGTTGCAACCAACGAGAACGATCGACGAACGCTGTAACCAATGAGAACGATCGATGAACGGAGCAGGAGTACTAGCGGGAAACGGGGAGAAGAACGATCGATCAGAACAACAAGGAAAAATGAGCCGCGCAATGAATTAAACCTAATAAGCGTATCTGCCCGTTCAGTGCACATTCCCGTACTGATAACGCACCCGGTATGGGTACGGGTCTCAATTTGACCTGTTGTGCTTCCTAGATGGCTTAGTTTTGAGAGGGATGGTTCAGTGTTTGAAGAGGGATTTGGAGGAGGGAATGGGGTTGAGGCAGTTTATTAGGAAGTTCTGAGTAGTTATATGTAGTAGTGGGGTGTAGTAGTTATATGGTGGTTAATAGGTAATAGGGTTGTTACCGGTAGGAGAAAACACTTGCACTAAAAAAAATAGCGGGATATAATCACGAGGTATGCTCGTGTCCACTTCAGGAGGTTGGTTCCTTCTAGAAGCCCTCTCCAAATGAGAGATCTTACACCAAATGATCAAAAAGATAAACCTAACTCCTAAGCCATCTTCTTATATAGGGATGGGGGCTCACAAGTCATTTCTCTAAAGCATATAATTAAAAAATAGAAAATACAATAATAATAATAATATGCGCATGCGTACCAATATATCCCGCTAGAAAATCGACCTCGACCCCAAGGTCAAAGTGTCGCCCTCCATCTAGTAGTGATGTGCCAGCGGGTGGGCTGCTGAGGCGCCCAGAACTCAGTCCGACGATACATCTGTGATCATAAGGACGTCAAAGTAGCCATGCTTATCTCGTCCAAGTCATCTCCTTTAAGGGTCCGAAACTCCTTGATAGGACAATTATGATTAGGCGGGCAGGGTTGCTTGCAACAGTAGCACAGACCCTTGTTATGCAAGTCATTGTACTCTTGGTTGGACAGACGGCGAGTAGGGATATGAGGGTTACTGTGTGGGCCCATAATGGTTGGTCGAGGTAGAGGAGGTGGCAGTGATAGAGGTTTAGACGGGGGAGGAAAATATGGTTGGTACGAAGGTTTGGAAAGAAGCGATGGGACAGGAGGGTCTCCGGACGTTGCCAGGAATTCGGCTTCCACTAGTGGGGAGAGGTCCATGGCTTGATTGATAGTTAACAGTTGCGGGGTGCGGAGGCGGGCTCGGATGTGGGGTTGTAAGTCGTGCATGAAGTAGGCCAAGTAATGGTTGGGTGGAAGACCTAGAACACGAGTGACCAACTTGATAAATGCATCAACGTACGAATCAATGGAGCCGATCTGACGGGCTCCGCAAAGGCGCTCGATCATGGAGCCGGAGTAGCGGTGATCATACCGCTGGATGAGCGCCTCCGTGAGCATTGTCCAGGTGAGATCGGGAGAGTATTGGCAGAGCCAGCGAGGCAGACCTTTTTAGACCGATTAGAGCTGCGGAGACCTGCTACGTCAGAGGTGTCTGGTGAATGTCAAAATACTGCTCAACGCGGGCAATCCAACCGAGGGGGTTAGTCCCATTGAATGTGGGGATGTCTAGGTGTAGGAGTTGTAGAGGATGCGAGGAGAGCTGGGAAGAAGATGCGTCGGCACAGACGTCACAGGTCTGGATACGTTGCATGTCTGGATATTGCCGTCTGGAATCATCGCACAGGTCTGGATCTGTTGGCGTCGGTCGGTGCAGAAGGCCGAGGCGTCGATGAGGTCTGGATACTGCGGGGACTAGCAGAATTGAGTGGAATCGATTGATGGGCTACCGCGATAGGTGGGCCGGCGGAATCGATCATGGGGATTGATTTGCGGAAGCGATCGGTGGATGCGACTGAATCTGACGGACGATCGTTGTGGAGGGAAACGAGGACGAATGAGCACTGATGTAGACGAAGGCCGATGGTAGTAGGATGTAACCCGGCGGCACCGGAGGCGCTGGCTGGGGCCTGGGAGGCTATGTTGGACCAATGTTACCGGTAGGAGAAAACACTTGCACTAAATGAAATGACGGGATACAATCATGAGGTATGCTCGTGCCCATTTTAAGAGGCTGGTTCCTCCTAGAAGCCCTCTCCAAATGAGAGATCTCAAATCAAATGGTCAAAAAGATAAACTTAACTCCCAAGCCACCTCGTTATATAGGGAGGGCGGTTGACAAGTCATTTCCCTACAACATAGAATTTAAAAATAGAAAATACAACAATAATAATAATAATAATAATAATAATAATAATAATAATACCCCCACGCATAAGGGTGTGATAGTTATAGTAGTTAATTAGTAACGGAGGTAGTCATAGTGTAGTTGTTGGAGAGTGGGTGGAGGTGGAGAGCCGACGGAGGTGGTCACCGGCTATGTGGTGGTGGTTGGCTAGAGTGGAGGGGGAAGAAATTGGGCGGGAAGAGGGGAGGTATTACTGGGCTTCATGCTTATGTTCCTGCTTCAGCACCAGGAGACAGAAAGGAGTTCTTCCAAACTTTTGATCTCGAAAATGTTACGGTTAGTCCTTTTTTTAGAGTTCAGAAACATCAATAGCAGCCATGATCTTTGATCAGGATGGTTATACAAATATACTTAAAATAAAATTACAAAAGTACATGACAATAATCAAAATTATTAAGTCGACGCTGCACACAAGATGAGCTGCTACAATCCAAGATCCCGTCAGTATAATCTATTTGTTATAATAGCACTTCTATCTAGTATGCAGATGGATATTTACCGAGAATACCATTGTTTTGTGCCATTTCCTAAAGATTATTGTCGTAGTGTCATCTGATGTATCAGATATGTCTACTGATTTAGCATTTTACCATCGTCTATGAAATATTATTTTATATTACCAATATTTCTAGATGAGTGACAGGCACGGGGCTCCGCCCCTACGGCCAATCGCAACAGTACTCCAATCGCGACAGTATAAGGGGCAGGCCCCCAATGCCCCTTGTGATAGTATTTCGTCCACGACATTGCCCCAGCGTGACGGCGCTCCCGCCGCTCGCAAATTCCGGAACGCTATACTCCGCATGTCGCTCGTTTTTTCCTTGTGCATGTGGGTTTGCGAGCGTCGGTGAGAGCACATTTTTTATTATAGGTAAGAGATTTTGCGTATATGAAAACTCATTTTAAAATTAAAAAAAACATAAATTAAGGAAATTGAATGTTTTGTAATGAAGGGGTAAAATCGGAAAGATGAATGTGTTTTTACCTTTTAATATAGTATAGATATATCACAATGGAAAATTTCGTTTTGATGATTACAAACGAGATCGATGAGAAGTTTGAAACATAGAAAATGGGATAAAAATTAAAGTATGTGTTTAGTAGCTGTACAAGTTAATGGTGCCATATTTGTTAATTGATATTGTTAGGAATGCTTAAATTTTTTTTTGCTAGGAATATTTTGATTCACCACTTGTTATTGTTAGGATTTAAAAATGCTTTGTTATTTACGACATTTGTGTTAAAGTTAAAACTTAGAAGCTGTATTGTGTTATGCGTTATTATGACATGTTATTTTATAATTATTTGTGTCTTTATGTCGCATTCCTTTTTAGTCCGTCCTCTTTATTTGAGTCCATGTATGTCACTTATTTCCAATTAGGTTTGTTGTCCAGTGTTTCGTTTTTTTTCAACTATGTCAGTTGTATTTCTATTTAAAGACTCTTGGGTCTTATGATGTACGCAAGATTTAAATATATTTTCCTCTTGTTTTTGAGATATTGGTAGCTCTCTCCTCTAACGAGCAAGCCCTGCTTAGGAAGACGCGGTTCCGGCTCCACAATATCCTCCTTCGCCGTCGTCATCTTCGCCTCCGATCTTCGTCTGATTAGGCCCATAACAACTTTGTATCAGAGACATCATTCCTCCTCGAACCTCCACTGCTACAACCTTCCTTCCTTCGCTGTCTCCTCCCCAGCCCGACAGCCTTCTTGCCACCATTTGTGGCTCTTCGCTTCTTCATCGTCTTCCTCGCTTGACACAAGAACAACCAACGAACCGTCGTCGATCTTCCGCCAGCTTCGAGCCCTCTTCTATCTTCCCTCCGTCTCATCGACACCAGAGTTGACCTTCTGTCACACGTGTTTCCCTCGAGCTGCCTCTACTATAGTTACGCGCAGTTTCCGCTTGAAATCAGCACGCCCACGTAGGGATTATTTCCTTTTCTGTTTCGTGGAATTGGCCGCTGCTTCAGTCACACGTGAGATTGACCGCAACTCCCGGGCCATATATTTTTTCCAACCACATTTGGTCCACCTTGAGAAATTAATACTTTCTGGCCAACCATAAAATTCAAACTCGTGGGCTGATTATTTCCTAGCCTGCCGGATTCCTCCCCGAGAATTCTCCTTGTACCAACATAGGGAAGCGCCACGGGTCACATGACACGACAAATTCACGCTCGTCCACTACACTCACCCATCTGAACTCAAATCGACCTGTAACTCGCTCAATATCCTCCGCCCCACACAACATGGGCGACTCATAGGATCAGCTCAGCCAACTTTTGATCATGGTGCAAACCTTCTTGGCGCACCAAACTGCCATTGTGGAGCGTCATCATAAGGCTATTACCGCACTCTCCAAGCGCCTCGATGATCTCTCCACCGCTCCTGCACACAAGCACGCTTGCAGCAATCAGGCACTGCAACCACCAACGACCCTCATATGCCCTGAGATTGTTCTCTCACCGTGCTACACTCGGTTGGAGTTCCCAACTTATGATGGGAAGACGAACCCCTTAGGTTTGCTCACCAGGTGCGGACATTCTTTGGCCACCAATACATTTCGGCTGCGGAGCAGCTTCCCCTGGCTTCCTTCCCCCTCGTCGATCAATTAGGACTGACCTGGGAAGATTTCCAGCGCATCTGCAATCTACGTTTCAGCCCTCCCATCCGCAACAATCTTGTCGGTTCCCTCACGACACTACGACAGACGAGATCCATGGATGATTTTCTGGACCAGTTTTAGTTGATTCTAGCGCATGTCACGCTCCCCCAGAGATGCATGTCGCCATCTTCACCGCTGCACTTTGCGAGCGGTTGCGACTTGATGTTGAAAATTTGAGGCTCCTTCAGACTTAGTAGTTGTTATGAGTCTTGCCCGGTTGTGTGACCGTCGCCTCCAACTGGCACAGAAGGCCTATTCACCCACCGACACCTGCATTCAGCAAGGCCGCCCCGTGGGTCATCTAGCCCCACCAGTCCGTCGATTATCTCAGGCCGATATGATGAAACGGTGCTCACAAGGCTTATGTTGTAACTGCTACGAGCAGTACACTCGCGGCCACAGATACAAACGGTTTTTCTACCTACACATCGAGGACTCTGGTGATGAAGGTTTCGGCTAAGGCGGACACCATTGATCCCCCTTGAGTTTGAGGTCAAGCTCTTTTTTTTTGCAAGGCGGGAGAGATGTTGTGTTATTATGACAAGTTATTTTATAATTTTGTGTCTTTATGTTGCATTTCTTTTTAGTTCGTCCTTTTTATTTGAGTCCATGTATGTCGCTTATTTCCAATTAGGTTTGTTGTCCAAGTTTGTTGTTTATTTCCAACTATGTCTGTTGTACGTCTATTTAAGATTCTTGTGTCTTATAATGTATGCAAGAATTAATCTAGTTTTCCCCTTGTCTGTGAGATAAGTTGAATATACGTATCTTAGGTGTCTTTATTATATTATTGTTTTCCTTTTTTAGTTCACGCGTTTTGTCATGTGGTGTGTATCCTATAAATATGTATTCTCTACCCGGCTTAGGGTATCAAAATAAGAATTATTACTCTTCTCTACTTGGTATCAGAGCCGACCCGACTTCCTCCTGTGCGCCCTCCCTCGATCGGTTCCGCACCGCATCCAGCAGGCTTCTCCGCAGCGAGCGCCTCCACCCTAGCCGCCCCCCTTCCAACGCCTCATTCCAGCTCTGCGCCTCCTTCCAGCGCTTCCGCCCTAGCCGCTTCCCCTTCCAGCGCCTCCTTCCAGCGCCGCGCCTCCTTCCAGCGCCGTCCACCCCTTCCAGGGCTGCCCCTTCCATCGCCGCCTCCTTTCTTTTTCGGCAGAGTCCCTCGTCAACGGTTCTCCTCTCGATCCTTCCGGGCAACCCGTTGTCTCCAGCGGTTTTGTCCTCCATGGTGGCTGCCGGAGACACCGTGGTCACATCCTTTGGTGTCCTCTCCGACCTAAGGGACACTTGTAGGATGTGTTTTCTTCCGATTTGAGACCATCGTTTTTTTTCTTTCCTTCAGACAATCCTCGATGGTAGATTCCTCCGCAATTTCATCGACTCCTGTCAGTGGAGACACTCCATCTGGAGCCCCCCACGTTCCCTCTGTTGATCCTCCTCGGAGCCACGACCAATCTGGCTCTTTGAAGATCACTACTGTTGTCCTGGATGACACAAATTATCTGGAATGGTCCAAAGCAGCACAACATGCTATTCAAAGCCACCAACTTTACAGATTTATTGATGGTACCGCAATTGAGCCGCCACGTACCGATCCCTCATGGAGAAAATGGGATGCAGACAATTCCTTGGTTGTCTCATGGTTACTTCACTCTATGTCCCCTCAGGTGTACCGCAACTACATGCTCCTGGACTCGGCTTATGAAATTTGGATAAGGGCCCGGGATACCTACTCTCAGGCAAGCAGTTCAACGCAGATTTATGAGCTCACCCGACGTGTTTTGGAGCTAAAGCAGGGCAGCCTCACCGTCTCTGTTTACTACTCTGAGTTCGAACGCCTGCATCAGGAACTGGATTATTTCAACACCTTTACCGCCGCTTGCACTGTCGATGCGCAAGCTCTTCAGAAGGATAAGGATCGCTTCCGAGTTCACGTCTTTCTTATGGGACAAAATGGAATTTGATGCCGTCCGCTTACACGTCCTCCACCGTGAGCCTCTTCCCTCTCTTCGGGAGGCCTTCAGTATGCTCCTCAGTGATGAAAATTGTCGCCTTTCTCTTGGTGCCTCTACGGATCATTCTTCTCTTGCTAGGATTTCTTGAGGCCCTCCTCCTGTCTGCAGCCACTGTGGGAAGAAAGGCCATACTAAGGACATCTGCTTTCGCCTCCAACCTCATCTTGATTCCTCTGGCCGGGGTTCTGGTGCTCGTGGGAGAGGTGGTCACCGTGGTGGTGGTCGTTCGACCGGTGACCATACACAGTCTTCTGCTCATTTGATTGAAGTTTATGAGGACAGCTCTGGGGGCCTTTCTGCTATGAAATTGGAGGCCTTTCGCCTTATGTTGCGCTCCCAGCCTGTCCCTACATCGATTGCTCCCACTGGTGCGTTTGCTACTTCAGGTATCTCCAGTGCTCACGCCGTGTCTTCATCCTCTTCCAAGTGGATTATAGACTCGGGTGCGACGAATCACATGACTGGCTCTGCCATAGGTTTTACCTCCTATACTCCTCTCTCTGGTCATGATGAGGTTATTGCCACTAATGGTTTCCTGTCGTCTATTGCTGGCAGAGGAACCGTTGTCTGTTCCCCCCACCTATCACTCTTTTCAGTTTTGCATGTCCCTTCGTTTCCTCGCAATATTCTCTCCATAAGCCACTTAACTACTTTAAATTGCTTCGTAACCTTTTACCATGATGTTTGTGTGTTTCAGGATCTGGATACGAAACGAACGCTTGGTAGTGGTAGGAACGTTGGCGGACTGTACTTGCTTAACCAGTCGTTATCTTCCAGTGCTCTTTCCCCACCAGGGCTCCTACCTCCCACGACATCCAGTGCTGACATCTGCTCTTGGACCACCCTTCTCCTTTATATCTCACCAAACTTTTTCCCGCTTTCAGCCGTTTAATTAAATCGTTTAAGTGTGACACATGTTATCGTTCAAAACATGTTCGTCATAGTATTAGTCATGTGTTCTCTTCCTAGTTCCACTCCGTTTGATGTTATTCATTCTGATGTTTGGGGTCCCTCCCCGGTGTTATCTTTATCTGGTTATAAATTGTTTGCTACCTTTATTGATTGTCATTCTCGTACTATGTGGTTATATTTATAAAAAAAATGTGATGTTCTTCGCTGCTTTCAACCCTTTCATAAGATGGTTATGAACCAGTTCAACGACACAATTCGTGTGCTTCGTAGTGATAATGGTGAGGAGTATGATGATCAAGGAGCGTTTGGTACCTATCTGTCCGACCATGACATTATTCACCAAACCACAAGTGTCCAGACCTCTTCTCAAAATGGTGTTGCCGAACAAAAAAATAGGCACTTACTAGAAGTGGCTCGGTGTCTGTTAATTGCAATGCACCTTCCCAAAACCTTTTGGGGTGATGCAGTTCTGACTGCTGCTCATCTCATTAATCGTCTTCCGTTTCGCTCTATTTCTTATGATACGCCTCTCGTCCGTTTATCCAGGAACCACATTGTTCACACCTCTCACGTCGCTCCTCGCATCGTTGGCTCGGTCTGCTTTGTTCATGCTCATACCCCGACATCGCGATAAGCTGGATGCCCCCTCCCTCCGTTGTGTTTTCGTTTTGGATACTCTCCTACAACCAAAGGGTATCAGTGTTTTCATCCTCCCACTCGTCGCTATTCCTGCACTGTTGATGTTACTTTTCGTGAGGGGGAGTCCTACTTTGGTCCTCGACAGGGGGAGACGAGTGGTAACAGTGACGGGACCATTGACTCTCCTCTCCCGATTGTGGCTTCTCCTCATATTTCCACTCCGGCTCCCAGCTCATCGACTGTTGCTCCTTCTCATATTCCCACTCCTCGGGCTCCTTGCCCACCGACCTCTGCTTCCATCCCTACCACCTCTATTTCTCTGATTCTATATACCTTCTCTCACGGATCTCGAACGGTTGAGCAAGTACATACTGTGGCGGTTCCACCGATGTCGGTGCCTGTCTCCTATCCAAATTCAGACGATGACCTCCATGTATCCCTTGCTCGTCTTAAAGGTAAAACGGGTGGCACCAGTCACTCCATTGCCAACTACATCTCCTACTCTCACTTATCTCAGGCTCACAAAGGTTTTATCTCTTCCCTTTTCTCTATTGTGATTCCTAAGACCTGGCAGGAGGCTGTTCGGATACCTGAGTGGAAACAGGCTATGGAAGAAGAGATGTGTGCCTTGGAAAAAAATGGGACATGGTGGCTTGCTCATCTTTCCCCGGGAAAGCAAACTGTTGGATGACGCTGGGTCTTCTCTGTTAAGCAGAATCAGGATGAGGTGGTGGAGCGATATAAAGCACGCTTGGTTGCTCTGGGGTATACTCAGACCCAAGGAATTGACTACCAAGAAACTTTTGCTCCGGTTGCAAAGATGAATTCTATTAGGGTGATTCTCTTTTGTGTTGCTTGTCGTGGATGAGAATTACAACAACTTGATGTTAAGAATGCATTCTTGCATTGTGATCTGGAAGAAGTCTACATGACAGTCCCTCCTGGCTTTACTAAAGAAGGGTCCAGTGGAAAGATTTGTCGTCTGCAAAAATCTCTATATGGCCTGAAGCAATCCCCTAGAGCTTGGTTTGGTCGGTTTAACAAGACCATGCTCCAACTGGGATATACTCAAGGACAGTTTGATCACACGCTCTTCATCAAAAAACAAGAGCTCAAGTTTCGATTCTTATTGTTTACGTAGATGACATTATCATTACAAGAGATGATCTAGAGGAGAAAGATCACTTAAAAAAACAATTGGGCAAAGAATTTGACGTCAAGGATCCGGGAAAGTTGAAATACTTCTTTGAAATTGAAGTCGTAAGGTCTCATCGAGGGATCTTTATCTCTCAGAGAAAGTATACTCTTGATCTTCTGAAAGAAACTGAGATGCTTCGTTGTGCCCCCGCGGATACTCCTATTGAGGCTAACCACAAGGTCGATGCTGACACTAGTGGAGGGAAGGTGGATGTTTCAAGATACCAATGATTGGTTGAGAGAGTCATATATTTATCTCATACTCGTCCTGATTCACATACGCCGTAGGGGTTCTAAGTCGATACATGCATGCTCCCACTATTCGCCATCAACAGGCATCACATCGTGTACTAAGATACCTCAAGAAGTCTCCAGGACGTGGTCTATTGTTCTCTGCAAACTAACCTTTGGATATTAAAGTGTTTACAGATGCCGATTGGGCGGCAGTCCAGACGACAGGAAGTCCACCGACTTTTGCTCATTTGTGGGCGGAAACCTTGTATCGTGGAAAAACAAGAAACAGAATGTTGTGGCTCGCTCAAATGCGGAAGCAGAATATAGGGCTATGGCGCAAGGAGTATGTGAGGGATTGTGGTTGAAGACTTCTCTAAGATATGAGTTTCAGGTGAACAAGCCAGGACATATCTACCTGCGACAACAAGGCCGCCATCAGTATTGCTCATATATCCTGTTCAACATGATAGGA